>JAYJMM010000078.1:720000-1220364 GCA_037349105.1 Limnomonas spitsbergensis | reverse complement strand
AAACCCTAAAACCCTAAACCCTAAACCCTAAACCCTAAACCCTAAACCCTAAACCCTAAACCCTAAACCCTAAACCCTAAACCCTAAACCCTAAACCCTAAACCCTAAACCCTAAACCCTAAACCCTAAACCCTAAACCCTAAACCCTAAACCCTAAACCCTAAACCCTAAACCCTAAACCCTAAACCCTAAACCCTAAACCCTAAACCCTAAACCCTAAACCCTAAACCCTAAACCCTAAACCCTAAACCCTAAACCCTAAACCCTAAACCCTAAACCCTAAACCCTAAACCCTAAACCCTAAACCCTAAACCCTAAACCCTAAACCCTAAACCCTAAACCCTAAACCCTAAACCCTAAACCCTAAACCCTAAACCCTAAACCCTAAACCCTAAACCCTAAACCCTAAACCCTAAACCCTAAACCCTAAACCCTAAACCCTAAACCCTAAACCCTAAACCCTAAACCCTAAACCCTAAACCCTAAACCCTAAACCCTAAACCCTAAACCCTAAACCCTAAACCCTAAACCCTAAACCCTAAACCCTAAACCCTAAACCCTAAACCCTAAACCCTAAACCCTAAACCCTAAACCCTAAACCCTAAACCCTAAACCCTAAACCCTAAACCCTAAACCCTAAACCCTAAACCCTAAACCCTAAACCCTAAACCCTAAACCCTAAACCCTAAACCCTAAACCCTAAACCCTAAACCCTAAACCCTAAACCCTAAACCCTAAACCCTAAACCCTAAACCCTAAACCCTAAACCCTAAACCCTAAACCCTAAACCCTAAACCCTAAACCCTAAACCCTAAACCCTAAACCCTAAACCCTAAACCCTAAACCCTAAACCCTAAACCCTAAACCCTAAACCCTAAACCCTAAACCCTAAACCCTAAACCCTAAACCCTAAACCCTAAACCCTAAACCCTAAACCCTAAACCCTAAACCCTAAACCCTAAACCCTAAACCCTAAACCCTAAACCCTAAACCCTAAACCCTAAACCCTAAACCCTAAACCCTAAACCCTAAACCCTAAAACCTAAACCCTAAACCCTAAACCCTAAACCCTAAACCCTAAACCCTAAACCCTAAACCCTAAACCCTAAACCCTAAACCCTAAACCCTAAACCCTAAACCCTAAACCCTAAACCCTAAACCCTAAACCCTAAACCCTAAACCCTAAACCCTAAACCCTAAACCCTAAACCCTAAAACCCTAAACCCTAAACCCTAAACCCTAAACCCTAAACCCTAAACCCTAAACCCTAAACCCTAAACCCTAAACCCTAAACTAGGCTTTATATGGGTATCTCCCCACTCCCCACCCCCCCCAACCTTAACAGAATGAGCTAAAAATTTGTGGATGTGTCACTCAAGGTACCACTATTACACTCCCAAATTTTAAACAAATTTCCCCGAGGATTTTCAGAGTTATTAGGGTTTCAAGAAGTTATGGCCTTTGGGACTTAGTTTACAAACATACCACTATTATATATCATTTTCATTGGTTTGATGTGACTAAGACAATGGTGTCTTCAGAATTTCTAAATTTGAAGTTTTCATTAGTCAAAACATGAAAGTAAGCAATCAATGGTTTTAAGCATAATCACTACATAGCTATAATGCTGACAAGTATAATTCAAAAACATAGGTGATATTGAGGTACATGGGCAATGTCTTACCTTGAGAGATCAGTCAAGGTGTGTGTATTCACACACCTTGGTCCAGGGCCACCACTTTAGGGCTAAACCCAAGTTGGAGGTTCTCTCATTGGCCCCACCCAGTGCTTCTTACCCCTCCCCCTGGTGTTTTGTAGATGGGTACACCATGTGAGTGGGGGGAGGGGGAGTTAACATGTGCATCAAGCATGTTTACTTCAAGCAATCCTCCTCAGCATAGACTTCTCAAATCTTGCAGGCAATCTTGCAGTCCTCACTCAAGTCTTGCATAACACTGCAAGCATTGTTTGTACATTAGATGGCTAAGCAATATATTTTAACATGGGTGAAATGTGCTTACCTTAATGAAATTTCAAGAGAGTAAGCCCTCTGGGCTTCATCGCCAACGTGCAAGACGTCAACCCCGAGACCTTGTCCTTGAATGTCTACAAGGACAAAGCGACATTCTTAGCCTTCATAGCCTACTTGAAGGCGCGGTCAGTTGGCCGGGACCACGTGGTTAAGCATGCATCCATATGCAGGCGTGTTTGCCAGTTCTTGTACCGGGGAACAGGCGATCTGCAGATGGGGGTCATGGACACCTGGTTAACCAATCTGCAGCGGCAGTTACTAGCCTCAATGCCCAAAACCCCGGTCAGTGAGATGCCCTATGGACCCGAGGTGTACCAGCACATCGACCATCTAGTGTCGCGTGCACGGCGGGCAATTGCATGGGATTCACAGCTGGATGATCTGACAAAGGTGGAGACAGCGTTCACAGTGCAGACAGCCCTCCTGGCCATGCTCATCACAGGATCACAAATCCCTCCGTGCCGGTGAGTGCATGATGGTCAGTGCTAAGGGTTTGATGGGTTTATAAATGCGGTGAACGTATGATTGCAGAAGCAAAAAGTATGATGATGAAGCCCGATTCCCACCTTGAAGCCTAATTCCCACCGTGCCCAAGCATGGGAAGCCTGATTCGCAAGCCCCCTTGCCTGAGAAGCCTGATTCCCACCTTGCCCTTGCTTCGTGAGCAACACATGTGATGATAAAGCCTGATTCCCACCCTGAAATCTGATTCCTACCATGAAACATGATTCCCACCTTGCTCACGAAGGTTGCATGTGTTGAAGACCCTTCAACACCCGAGATTTGTTGGCAAGGGACCGTGTCCTGACCCAGACTGCTTACAGCCCACAAAATGCCTGGGGAACCATTTCGAGGTGGTCAAGCTGGATGCAACATTGGAGGAGGGACCAAAGCGAAAAATCATATACCGAGCCATTCACCACAAGGTAAGAACCCTGATTTATAAGACCAGCCATTTGTTAATTGCAGTGAAAGTAGATTCCCAGTCCATGCATTTGAATTTCTCCCTCATTATTAGTGTGTATGCCCTCCTTTACCCCCTCCCAGTCCATGCAGCTGTTTGGGCCCAAAGGATTAGTGTCCTTGCCCCCCTTGCCTCATCCCAGTCCAGGCAGCTGCTTTTCTCCATAACAAACAAAAAATGTTTGTGGGCCCTCCTTTACCCCCTCCCAGTCCATGCAGTTGTTTGGGCCCAAAGGATTAGTGCCCTTGCCCCCCCTTGCCACATCCCAGTCCAGGCAGCTGTTTTTCTCCAAAACAATACGTGTTTGTGGGCCCTCCTTTACCCCTCCCAGTCCATGCAGCTTGTTGGGCCCAAAGGATTAGTGCCCTTGCCCCCCCTTGCCCCATCCCAGTCTAGGCAGCTGTTTTTCTCCATAACAAAACGTGTTTGTGGGCCCTCCTTTACCCCTCCCAGTCCATGCAGCTTGTTGGGCCCAAAGCATTAGTGCCCTTGCCCCTTCTTGCCACATCCCAGTCTAGGCAGCTGTTTTTCTCCATAACAATAAGTGTTTGTGGGCCCTCCTTTACCCCTCCCAGTCCATGCAGCTTGTTGGGCCCAAAGGATTAGTGCCCTTGCCCCCCCTTGCCACATCCCAGTCTAGGCAGCTGTTTTTCTCCATAACAATAAGTGTTTGTGGGCCCTCCTTTACCCCTCCCAGTCCATGCAGCTTGTTGGGCCCAAAGGATTAGTGCCCTTGCCCCCCCTTGCCCCATCCCAGTCTAGGCAGCTGTTTTTCTCCATAACAAAACGTGTTTGTGGGCCCTCCTTTACCCCTCCAAGTCCATGCAGCTTGTTGGGCCCAAAGGATTAGTGCCCTTGCCCCCCCTTGCCACATCCCAGTCCAGGCAGCTGTTTTTCTCCATAACAAAACGTGTTTGTGGGCCCTCCTTCACCCCTCCCAGTCCATGCAGCTTGATGGGCCCAAAGGATTAGTGCCCTTGCCCCCCCTTGCCACATCCCAGTCTAGGCAGCTGTTTTTCTCCATAACAAAACGTGTTTGTGGGCCCTCCTTTACCCCTCCCAGTCCATGCAGCTTGTTGGGCCCAAAGGATTAGTGCCCTTGCCCCCCCTTGCCACATCCCAGTCTAGGCAGCTGTTTTTCTCCATAACAATACGTGTTTGTGGGCCCTCCTTTACCCCTCCCAGTCCATGCAGCTTGTTGGGCCCAAATCATTAGTGCCCTTGCCCCCCCTTGCCACATCCCAGTCTAGGCAGCTGTTTTTCTCCATAACAATACGTGTTTGTGGGCCCTCCTTTACCCCTCCCAGTCCATGCAGCTTGTTGGGCCCAAAGCATTAGTGCCCTTGCCCCTTCTTGCCCCATCCCAGTCCATGCAGCTATTTTTCTCCATAACAATAAGTGTTTGTGGGCCCTCCTTTACCCCTCCCAGTCCATGCAGCTTGTTGGGCCCAAAGCATTAGTGCCCTTGCCCCCCCTTGCCACATCCCAGTCTAGGCAGCTGTTTTTCTCCATAACAATACGTGTTTGTGGGCCCTCCTTTACCCCTCCCAGTCCATGCAGCTTGTTGGGCCCAAAGGATTAGTGCCCTTGCCCCCCCTTGCCACATCCCAGTCTAGGCAGCTGTTTTTCTCCATAACAATAAGTGTTTGTGGGCCCTCCTTTACCCCTCCCAGTCCATGCAGCTGCTTGGGCCCAAACCATTAGTGCCCATGCCCCTCCTTGCCTCATCCCAGTCCAGGCAGTTGAATATCTCCCTCAGGATTAGTGAGCAGACAGCTGAATAATATTGTGATGGGCAAAATAAGATATGCAAGAGAACAGTAGGCAGCAGGCATAAATGATACAGTGAACAAACATAATAATGGTGTACTTAAGTTGCCCTCGTTTCTTTGCTTACAGAACGACAGGCGAGGGTTTTTTATGTAACTGTGTCCAGTCGAGTCAGCTAGACTGGAAGATGGGAGCAACTTAGTCAGCTCGAAAGACCGCTTAGTCTCAATAAACCAATCACCGCTCATTGGATGGTAGCCGCGCATATATTTGAGCAAGCGCATGGACCCTGTCACCCCCCCTACAGGCTGCACGACACTATAAAGCTACGCATTCATGCTCAATGGGCGCTCGTGCGTATGAAGTGACTAGGTCTCTAAACGTCCTCAAATTGCTCGTCATGGCTCGCCATGGCCATGAATGTCTGGAATGTCCCATGATTATCGACGGCAGCCTGCGAGATACGTCTTCGCATTGTGGGAGCACCGTAGTGATTCCACCAGGTCTTGGTGCTAGATCCCATAGCCTGCACAGTGCATGAGGTGTCACGTCAGATATCACTGCCATGCTAAACAAACTGTCATGCAAGCTTCTCATAACCACATACATCCAAGTATCCAACTCCGGGACAAGTGCCAAGGCAAGGGAATTATCAATATATGTTTTGTCCAAAATTCGATTTCCCTCCCAGCATGACTCACCACAGCGCATCCATCCCACATCTCAGGATCCTGGCCAACCGCTGCAGTGTAGGACTGCACGAACAAGCGACGAGCCCATGATGGTGGGAAATATGGGAAGGTGGCATTGCGCAGGATGTGAATTCGCCAGTAGTTCACAAATGTTGTGTCTTTCAAGGCCACGCCCTTTCGTGACACAAACAAAGAAGTCTCGGATGACACCGCAAGGCGCTTGTGGCCTTTCTTGATGTGAAACATGAGCAGTTCTGTAAGCGGCCCTGTGTGGCAAGCAAAATTCCAGTTAGGATATAATACGGTGACATTATGGCTTTAGGGCAGTGATAAGGGTAGGGCAATTATAATTGCCAACATGTTCAGCAGTTGAAGGGGTTGAAGGGGATGCATCATTGATTCACATGTTTTTCTTGTCTCAGCTACAATTCAGCTACATCAAAAAACTATGACAGCAAGATCCAAAGGCTTACCACATGCAGTTTGGTCAGCACAATAATGCAATAATCTTACCTGTCGGTAGTGTGAGCTCGGTTGGCTGAAACCCTCGCCTGTCGTTCTGTAAGCAAAGAAACGAGGGCAACTTAAGTACACCATTATTATGTTTGTTCACTGTATCATTTATGCCTGCTGCCTACTGTTCTCTTGCATATCTTATTTTGCCCATCACAATATTATTCAGCTGTCTGCTCACTAATCCTGAGGGAGATATTCAACTGCCTGGACTGGGATGAGGCAAGGAGGGGCATGGGCACTAATGGTTTGGGCCCAAGCAGCTGCATGGACTGGGAGGGGTAAAGGAGGGCCCACAAACACTTATTGTTATGGAGAAAAACAGCTGCCTAGACTGGGATGTGGCAAGGGGGGGCAAGGGCACTAATCCTTTGGGCCCAACAAGCTGCATGGACTGGGAGGGGTAAAGGAGGGCCCACAAACACGTATTGTTATGGAGAAAAACAGCTGCCTAGACTGGGATGTGGCAAGGGGGGGCAAGGGCACTAATGCTTTGGGCCCAACAAGCTGCATGGACTGGGAGGGGTAAAGGAGGGCCCACAAACACTTATTGTTATGGAGAAAAATAGCTGCATGGACTGGGATGGGGCAAGAAGGGGCAAGGGCACTAATGCTTTGGGCCCAACAAGCTGCATGGACTGGGAGGGGTAAAGGAGGGCCCACAAACACGTATTGTTATGGAGAAAAACAGCTGCCTAGACTGGGATGTGGCAAGGGGGGGCAAGGGCACTAATGATTTGGGCCCAACAAGCTGCATGGACTGGGAGGGGTAAAGGAGGGCCCACAAACACGTATTGTTATGGAGAAAAACAGCTGCCTAGACTGGGATGTGGCAAGGGGGGGCAAGGGCACTAATCCTTTGGGCCCAACAAGCTGCATGGACTGGGAGGGGTAAAGGAGGGCCCACAAACACGTTTTGTTATGGAGAAAAACAGCTGCCTAGACTGGGATGTGGCAAGGGGGGGCAAGGGCACTAATCCTTTGGGCCCATCAAGCTGCATGGACTGGGAGGGGTGAAGGAGGGCCCACAAACACGTTTTGTTATGGAGAAAAACAGCTGCCTGGACTGGGATGTGGCAAGGGGGGGCAAGGGCACTAATCCTTTGGGCCCAACAAGCTGCATGGACTGGGAGGGGTAAAGGAGGGCCCACAAACACGTTTTGTTATGGAGAAAAACAGCTGCCTAGACTGGGATGGGGCAAGGGGGGGCAAGGGCACTAATCCTTTGGGCCCAACAAGCTGCATGGACTGGGAGGGGTAAAGGAGGGCCCACAAACACTTATTGTTATGGAGAAAAACAGCTGCCTAGACTGGGATGTGGCAAGGGGGGGCAAGGGCACTAATCCTTTGGGCCCAACAAGCTGCATGGACTGGGAGGGGTAAAGGAGGGCCCACAAACACTTATTGTTATGGAGAAAAACAGCTGCCTAGACTGGGATGTGGCAAGAAGGGGCAAGGGCACTAATGCTTTGGGCCCAACAAGCTGCATGGACTGGGAGGGGTAAAGGAGGGCCCACAAACACGTTTTGTTATGGAGAAAAACAGCTGCCTAGACTGGGATGGGGCAAGGGGGGGCAAGGGCACTAATCCTTTGGGCCCAACAAGCTGCATGGACTGGGAGGGGTAAAGGAGGGCCCACAAACACGTATTGTTTTGGAGAAAAACAGCTGCCTGGACTGGGATGTGGCAAGGGGGGGCAAGGGCACTAATCCTTTGGGCCCAAACAACTGCATGGACTGGGAGGGGGTAAAGGAGGGCCCACAAACATTTTTTGTTTGTTATGGAGAAAAGCAGCTGCCTGGACTGGGATGAGGCAAGGGGGGCAAGGACACTAATCCTTTGGGCCCAAACAGCTGCATGGACTGGGAGGGGGTAAAGGAGGGCATACACACTAATAATGAGGGAGAAATTCAAATGCATGGACTGGGAATCTACTTTCACTGCAATTAACAAATGGCTGGTCTTATAAATCAGGGTTCTTACCTTGTGGTGAATGGCTCGGTATATGATTTTTCGCTTTGGTCCCTCCTCCAATGTTGCATCCAGCTTGACCACCTCGAAATGGTTCCCCAGGCATTTTGTGGGCTGTAAGCAGTCTGGGTCAGGACACGGTCCCTTGCCAACAAATCTCGGGTGTTGAAGGGTCTTCAACACATGCAACCTTCGTGAGCAAGGTGGGAATCATGTTTCATGGTAGGAATCAGATTTCAGGGTGGGAATCAGGCTTTATCATCACATGTGTTGCTCACGAAGCAAGGGCAAGGTGGGAATCAGGCTTCTCAGGCAAGGGGGCTTGCGAATCAGGCTTCCCATGCTTGGGCACGGTGGGAATTAGGCTTCAAGGTGGGAATCGGGCTTCATCATCATACTTTTTGCTTCTGCAATCATACGTTCACCGCATTTATAAACCCATCAAACCCTTAGCACTGACCATCATGCACTCACCGGCACGGAGGGATTTGTGATCCTGTGATGAGCATGGCCAGGAGGGCTGTCTGCACTGTGAACGCTGTCTCCACCTTTGTCAGATCATCCAGCTGTGAATCCCATGCAATTGCCCGCCGTGCACGCGACACTAGATGGTCGATGTGCTGGTACACCTCGGGTCCATAGGGCATCTCACTGACCGGGGTTTTGGGCATTGAGGCTAGTAACTGCCGCTGCAGATTGGTTAACCAGGTGTCCATGACCCCCATCTGCAGATCGCCTGTTCCCCGGTACAAGAACTGGCAAACACGCCTGCATATGGATGCATGCTTAACCACGTGGTCCCGGCCAACTGACCGCGCCTTCAAGTAGGCTATGAAGGCTAAGAATGTCGCTTTGTCCTTGTAGACATTCAAGGACAAGGTCTCGGGGTTGACGTCTTGCACGTTGGCGATGAAGCCCAGAGGGCTTACTCTCTTGAAATTTCATTAAGGTAAGCACATTTCACCCATGTTAAAATATATTGCTTAGCCATCTAATGTACAAACAATGCTTGCAGTGTTATGCAAGACTTGAGTGAGGACTGCAAGATTGCCTGCAAGATTTGAGAAGTCTATGCTGAGGAGGATTGCTTGAAGTAAACATGCTTGATGCACATGTTAACTCCCCCTCCCCCCACTCACATGGTGTACCCATCTACAAAACACCAGGGGGAGGGGTAAGAAGCACTGGGTGGGGCCAATGAGAGAACCTCCAACTTGGGTTTAGCCCTAAAGTGGTGGCCCTGGACCAAGCCCTAAAACCCTAAACTAGGTGAATACACACACCTTGACTGATCTCTCAAGGTAAGACATTGCCCATGTACCTCAATATCACCTATGTTTTTGAATTATACTTGTCAGCATTATAGCTATGTAGTGATTATGCTTAAAACCATTGATTGCTTACTTTCATGTTTTGACTAATGAAAACTTCAAATTTAGAAATTCTGAAGACACCATTGTCTTAGTCACATCAAACCAATGAAAATGATATATAATAGTGGTATGTTTGTAAACTAAGTCCCAAAGGCCATAACTTCTTGAAACCCTAATAACTCTGAAAATCCTCGGGGAAATTTGTTTAAAATTTGGGAGTGTAATAGTGGTACCTTGAGTGACACATCCACAAATTTTTAGCTCATTCTGTTAAGGTTGGGGGGGGTGGGGAGTGGGGAGATACCCATATAAACCCTAAACCCTAAACCCTAAACCCTAAACCCTAAACCCTAAACCCTAAACCCTAAACCCTAAACCCTTAACCCTTAACCCTAAACCCTAAACCCTAAACCCTAAACCCTAAACCCTAAACCCTAAACCCTAAACCCTAAACCCTAAACCCTAAACCCTAAACCCTAAACCCTAAACCCTAAACCCTAAACCCTAAACCCTAAACCCTAAACCCTAAACCCTAAACCCTAAACCCTAAACCCTACAGATTAACCAGGGACCTGTCTCCCCCCCAACAGGTTGCGCGCCACAGATTAACCAGGGACCTGTCTCCCCCCCAACAGGTTGCGCGCCACAAATTAACCAGGGACCTGTCTCCCCCCCAACAGGTTGCGCGCCACAGATTAACCAGGGACCTGTCTCCCCCCCAACAGGTTGCGCGCCACAAATTAACCAGGGACCTGTCTCCCCCCCAACAGATTGCGCGCCACAAATTAACCAGGGACCTGTCTCCCCCCCAACAGGTTGCGCGCCACAGATTAACCAGGGACCTGTCTCCCCCCCAACAAGTTGCGCGCCACCAATTAACCAGGGACCTGTCTCCCCCCCAACAGGTTGCGCGGCACAAATTAAGAAACTTGAAGCTTACACTGGATTGAGGGCAGCGCCAACTGTTAACAACATTCATGCTTCATCTGCCTAGTGCATTGGGCTGAACTGCAAGATGGTTTAGGCTATTCATCTAAGCTAAGCTAGACTGGAAGATGGGACCAGCTTAATCAGCTCGAAAGACCGCTTAGCCTCAATAAACCATTCACCGCTCACTACATGGTAGCCGCGCATCAATTTATGCAAGGGCATGCAGTTCTTGTCATTCCCTAACTGTTCTGTGACTGTTTCAAGTCTAGTCAGCTAGACTGGAAGATGGGAGCAGCTTAATCAGCTTGAAAGACCGCTTAGCCTCAATAAACCAATCACCGCTCGCTGGATAGTAGCTGCGCATCAATTTAAGCAAGCGCATGCATTCATGTCATTCCCTAACTGTTATGTACCTGTGTCCAGTCGAATCAGCTAGACTGCAAGATGGGAGTAGCTTAGTCAGCTCGAAAGACCGCTTAGCCTCAATAAACCAATCACCGCTCATTGGATGGTAGCCGCGCATATATTTCAGCAAGCGCATGCAGTTCATGTCATTCCCTAAATGTTCTGTGACTGTGTCAAGTCTAGTCAACTAGACTGTAAGATGGGAGCAGCTTAATCAGCTCGAAAGACCGCTTAGCCTCAATAAACCAATCACCGCTCATTGGATGGTAGCTGCGCATCAATTTAAGCAAGCGCATGCAGTTCATGTCATTCCCTAAATGTTCTGTGACTGTGTCAAGTCTAGTCAGCTAGACTGGAAGATGGGACCAGCTTAATCAGCTTGAAAGACCGCTTAGCCTCAATAAACCAATCAACACTCGCTGGATGGTAGATGCGCATCAATTTATGCAAGGGCATGCAGTTCTTGTCATTCCCTAACTGTTCTGTGACTGTTTCAAGTCTAGTCAGCTAGACTGGAAGATGGGAGCAGCTTAATCAGCTCGAAAGACCGCTTAGCCTCAATAAACCAATCACCGCTTGCTGGATGGTAGCTGCGCATCAATTTAAGCAAGCGCATGCAGTTCATGTCATTCCCTAACTGTTATGTAACTGTGTCCAGTCGAGTCAGCTAGACTGGAAGATGGGAGCAACTTAGTCAGCTCGAAAGACCGCTTAGTCTCAATAAACCAATCACCGCTCATTGGATGGTAGCCGCGCATATATTTGAGCAAGCGCATGGACCCTGTCACCCCCCCTACAGGCTGCACGACACTATAAAGCTACGCATTCATGCTCAATGGGCGCTCGTGCGTATGAAGTGACTAGGTCTCTAAACGTCCTCAAATTGCTCGTCATGGCTCGCCATGGCCATGAATGTCTGGAATGTCCCATGATTATCGACGGCAGCCTGCGAGATACGTCTTCGCATTGTGGGAGCACCGTAGTGATTCCACCAGGTCTTGGTGCTAGATCCCATAGCCTGCACAGTGCATGAGGTGTCACGTCAGATATCACTGCCATGCTAAACAAACTGTCATGCAAGCTTCTCATAACCACATACATCCAAGTATCCAACTCCGGGACAAGTGCCAAGGCAAGGGAATTATCAATATATGTTTTGTCCAAAATTCGATTTCCCTCCCAGCATGACTCACCACAGCGCATCCATCCCACATCTCAGGATCCTGGCCAACCGCTGCAGTGTAGGACTGCACGAACAAGCGACGAGCCCATGATGGTGGGAAATATGGGAAGGTGGCATTGCGCAGGATGTGAATTCGCCAGTAGTTCACAAATGTTGTGTCTTTCAAGGCCACGCCCTTTCGTGACACAAACAAAGAAGTCTCGGATGACACCGCAAGGCGCTTGTGGCCTTTCTTGATGTGAAACATGAGCAGTTCTGTAAGCGGCCCTGTGTGGCAAGCAAAATTCCAGTTAGGATATAATACGGTGACATTATGGCTTTAGGGCAGTGATAAGGGTAGGGCAATTATAATTGCCAACATGTTCAGCAGTTGAAGGGGTTGAAGGGGATGCATCATTGATTCACATGTTTTTCTTGTCTCAGCTACAATTCAGCTACATCAAAAAACTATGACAGCAAGATCCAAAGGCTTACCACATGCAGTTTGGTCAGCACAATAATGCAATAATCTTACCTGTCGGTAGTGTGAGCTCGGTTGGCTGAAACCCTCGCCTGTCGTTCTGTAAGCAAAGAAACGAGGGCAACTTAAGTACACCATTATTATGTTTGTTCACTGTATCATTTATGCCTGCTGCCTACTGTTCTCTTGCATATCTTATTTTGCCCATCACAATATTATTCAGCTGTCTGCTCACTAATCCTGAGGGAGATATTCAACTGCCTGGACTGGGATGAGGCAAGGAGGGGCATGGGCACTAATGGTTTGGGCCCAAGCAGCTGCATGGACTGGGAGGGGTAAAGGAGGGCCCACAAACACTTATTGTTATGGAGAAAAACAGCTGCCTAGACTGGGATGTGGCAAGGGGGGGCAAGGGCACTAATCCTTTGGGCCCAACAAGCTGCATGGACTGGGAGGGGTAAAGGAGGGCCCACAAACACGTATTGTTATGGAGAAAAACAGCTGCCTAGACTGGGATGTGGCAAGGGGGGGCAAGGGCACTAATGCTTTGGGCCCAACAAGCTGCATGGACTGGGAGGGGTAAAGGAGGGCCCACAAACACTTATTGTTATGGAGAAAAATAGCTGCATGGACTGGGATGGGGCAAGAAGGGGCAAGGGCACTAATGCTTTGGGCCCAACAAGCTGCATGGACTGGGAGGGGTAAAGGAGGGCCCACAAACACGTATTGTTATGGAGAAAAACAGCTGCCTAGACTGGGATGTGGCAAGGGGGGGCAAGGGCACTAATGATTTGGGCCCAACAAGCTGCATGGACTGGGAGGGGTAAAGGAGGGCCCACAAACACGTATTGTTATGGAGAAAAACAGCTGCCTAGACTGGGATGTGGCAAGGGGGGGCAAGGGCACTAATCCTTTGGGCCCAACAAGCTGCATGGACTGGGAGGGGTAAAGGAGGGCCCACAAACACGTTTTGTTATGGAGAAAAACAGCTGCCTAGACTGGGATGTGGCAAGGGGGGGCAAGGGCACTAATCCTTTGGGCCCATCAAGCTGCATGGACTGGGAGGGGTGAAGGAGGGCCCACAAACACGTTTTGTTATGGAGAAAAACAGCTGCCTGGACTGGGATGTGGCAAGGGGGGGCAAGGGCACTAATCCTTTGGGCCCAACAAGCTGCATGGACTGGGAGGGGTAAAGGAGGGCCCACAAACACGTTTTGTTATGGAGAAAAACAGCTGCCTAGACTGGGATGGGGCAAGGGGGGGCAAGGGCACTAATCCTTTGGGCCCAACAAGCTGCATGGACTGGGAGGGGTAAAGGAGGGCCCACAAACACTTATTGTTATGGAGAAAAACAGCTGCCTAGACTGGGATGTGGCAAGGGGGGGCAAGGGCACTAATCCTTTGGGCCCAACAAGCTGCATGGACTGGGAGGGGTAAAGGAGGGCCCACAAACACTTATTGTTATGGAGAAAAACAGCTGCCTAGACTGGGATGGGGCAAGAAGGGGCAAGGGCACTAATGCTTTGGGCCCAACAAGCTGCATGGACTGGGAGGGGTAAAGGAGGGCCCACAAACACGTTTTGTTATGGAGAAAAACAGCTGCCTAGACTGGGATGGGGCAAGGGGGGGCAAGGGCACTAATCCTTTGGGCCCAACAAGCTGCATGGACTGGGAGGGGTAAAGGAGGGCCCACAAACACGTATTGTTTTGGAGAAAAACAGCTGCCTGGACTGGGATGTGGCAAGGGGGGGCAAGGGCACTAATCCTTTGGGCCCAAACAACTGCATGGACTGGGAGGGGGTAAAGGAGGGCCCACAAACATTTTTTGTTTGTTATGGAGAAAAGCAGCTGCCTGGACTGGGATGAGGCAAGGGGGGCAAGGACACTAATCCTTTGGGCCCAAACAGCTGCATGGACTGGGAGGGGGTAAAGGAGGGCATACACACTAATAATGAGGGAGAAATTCAAATGCATGGACTGGGAATCTACTTTCACTGCAATTAACAAATGGCTGGTCTTATAAATCAGGGTTCTTACCTTGTGGTGAATGGCTCGGTATATGATTTTTCGCTTTGGTCCCTCCTCCAATGTTGCATCCAGCTTGACCACCTCGAAATGGTTCCCCAGGCATTTTGTGGGCTGTAAGCAGTCTGGGTCAGGACACGGTCCCTTGCCAACAAATCTCGGGTGTTGAAGGGTCTTCAACACATGCAACCTTCGTGAGCAAGGTGGGAATCATGTTTCATGGTAGGAATCAGATTTCAGGGTGGGAATCAGGCTTTATCATCACATGTGTTGCTCACGAAGCAAGGGCAAGGTGGGAATCAGGCTTCTCAGGCAAGGGGGCTTGCGAATCAGGCTTCCCATGCTTGGGCACGGTGGGAATTAGGCTTCAAGGTGGGAATCGGGCTTCATCATCATACTTTTTGCTTCTGCAATCATACGTTCACCGCATTTATAAACCCATCAAACCCTTAGCACTGACCATCATGCACTCACCGGCACGGAGGGATTTGTGATCCTGTGATGAGCATGGCCAGGAGGGCTGTCTGCACTGTGAACGCTGTCTCCACCTTTGTCAGATCATCCAGCTGTGAATCCCATGCAATTGCCCGCCGTGCACGCGACACTAGATGGTCGATGTGCTGGTACACCTCGGGTCCATAGGGCATCTCACTGACCGGGGTTTTGGGCATTGAGGCTAGTAACTGCCGCTGCAGATTGGTTAACCAGGTGTCCATGACCCCCATCTGCAGATCGCCTGTTCCCCGGTACAAGAACTGGCAAACACGCCTGCATATGGATGCATGCTTAACCACGTGGTCCCGGCCAACTGACCGCGCCTTCAAGTAGGCTATGAAGGCTAAGAATGTCGCTTTGTCCTTGTAGACATTCAAGGACAAGGTCTCGGGGTTGACGTCTTGCACGTTGGCGATGAAGCCCAGATAACCTAATAGGTGTGGGGGGGGAGGCCATCCAAAAGGTCAGTCATTCAAGAGATGAAACCCTCATAGAAGCATGGCATGGGAGCATAAAACCATGACAAAAAACCTTTGTACGAGCATGGCCCGACAGTAAACCATCTTACACACATGGCCTTACACTAACTCTCATACAAGCATGGCCTAAGAGTATGGGATATGGATATGATTGTATCTCACCTCTCAGATGGTCTTCATGTTTGCCCAGTGTCGTGGTTTGGAGGGCCACGCATGGACGGTCCAGCTGGATGGCAGTGTTGTTCCACTCAACGTACTCGGCAATCTCACAAGTTAGCTTAGCAGTCTCTTGGTGTCCCTTGAGTCCGTACTTCATGGCATGTTGTTTCGTGGTTAGCTCCACTTGAGGCATGTTCACTGGCATGTCCCCAACAGAAAAACTGCATAACATGGATGGGATGGACAAGTAACATTAGAGAGGCATGGGGGAAGTACGGGGGACAGGTCTCATGTGAG
The DNA here is from genome assembly GCA_037349105.1 of Limnomonas spitsbergensis. NCBI lineage: Eukaryota > Viridiplantae > Chlorophyta > Chlorophyceae > Chlamydomonadales > Limnomonas > Limnomonas spitsbergensis. Next base: position 1,204,616 of record JAYJMM010000078.1, on the reverse strand, counting down.
AGGCAGGGGTGGGAGGCTGGGGAGGGAGAAAGGGGGTGTTGATTGGGGGGGAGGACCTAAAGCTACATGAGCACATGATTCCTACAATCCCTTCATTTGGACCCTACGGCAAGAACACATCCTAAAATGTCATGTGGACTGACCTTCTGTTTTGGCTGTCCCCACGTTCTCGATGGGATGCTACCTTGATATCATCGGGATGATCTGATGTCTCTGGATCAGAAGTGTCTGGCTCACTGCTGTCATCACTGGACGAGGGTGTCACATTGCCCAAACTGCAGGTGAAAGAGAGCCATGAGGGGAAGGCAACTGTTTTGGCCCACAGGGCAACATGTGAGGGTGGAGCCAAGCATGTGCACGTGCATGGTATCCTTCATTCACATGTAATCAAGGGTGAATGTGGGAAGATGCCGCTCATTTGTCACATACAAGGGACAGTGGCTGAGGGTATGCAAATTAAAATTGAGATTTATTATAAATGACACAACTTCAATTACGTACCAAACATGACGTGGAGGTACATTTCCAGAAATATGCATGTTGATACCGGTGTAGCCGCCGGTGTCAACATAGTTTGGCTCTCCCTCATCGGAAGAGAAGAGGTCAATATAGATGGTTGCTGGAAGTACGTTGTCCAACCTATATGAGGGTGCAGGAAAAGGGTCCAGGGCATAAGCTTACAAGAGGTTTGTGGGGCAGGGTTCTGCAGGGCATACGCTTAAAAGAGGTTTGTGGGCCAGGGTTGTGCAGGGCATACGCTTAAAAGAGGATTGGGGGACAGGGTTCTGCATGGCATACGCTTGAGCTTGGGCGAAATACGTTTGTACAGATATTTTGATCAACCTACCCAGCAGGATCAGGTGTATGTGATGGTTGAGGGTGTAGTCCAGGTGTGGCAGCATCCACATCCTCAAGCTCCTCATCATCATGCATGACGTGTTTGCTTGGAGTGCGTCCCAAATTCAACCTAACGGGGGTCGGACCGGGGACATTGATCACTACATGGACTCAGGCAAAAACAATCATGCTGCTTGGGCAAGTACAGAAATCCAGCCTAGTCATGATTATCACTTACCCATTGTCAATACTATCACTGTTCTCCTCATCATTGCTCTCCTTGGCAGGCATCGAAGGAGGGATGTTGGAAAGCTCAAACTCAAAGCTGGGTGGATGAGCGTTGGCGGGCCGCATGCGCTTCCTCGCGCCCGTTGCTTGCAATTTTCTGAATAAAAGATTCAAGGTCAGATGGGAGGTGGAAGTATGTTGTCCTTGCCTAATCTAATTAGGGGTGCACGGACCGGCATTCATCATGTGACAGGAAGCGGAAAAATGCAAGCTCTATCTGGGCTAAAACACTTTGGTTGAGCAACTACACAATCCAGTCTAGTACTGCTTATCACTTACCCATTGTCTTCCTCATCACTGATCTCCTCATCACTGCTCTCCTTGACAGGCTTTGGAGGGATTGTGTTTGGCTGCTTCAACTCATCGCTGGGTGGCCGCATGGTGGTCGGCCGCATGCGCTTGCTCGAGCCCGCTTCTGCTTGCATTTGGCTGAATGGAGCATACAAGGTATGGTGGTCAGGGCACGCATGATAGGTACATGAGGAAGGTACAGAATAAACAGGTTTAGAATACAGGCTAGTCTGAACTGGCTAGTCTCACCTGATGATCATGGACCCGTATGAAGGCGGAGGTGCCAATTCGCCTAGGGCTTCACACAAGACTTCTTTATCGTCAGATGTCAGCTTGGACGACTGCCGAATCGTGGCTTGAATGCCCTGTACAGAAATCATGATAACAGCGCCGTGTCTATTGCGGATGGCTCTGATTCGAACGAGCTTCTTCAGGTTCGCAACATCCGTGCAGCGTAGTACATGACTCGGACGGATCGACCGAATCGAGCGTCTCAAATCCTTAATCGACAACCCGTGAGGAGCTAAAATGTTCCGATAAGCTTGATTCGCAACGAGGAAAAGACCCGGGCGGTCTGTAAACCGGGAGACGGCAATTGTATTTGCCACAATCGGCGATGGAAGGCACAACGGGGTGGTATGTGTCTGCATATTGATACGTTGACAGTGAAACAAAGCTACTAGAAAGGGTTATTTATGGCAAGGAAGGCGGGCTGTGGTGGTGAAATGTGTGTATTGTGAGTATGGTCGGCACATTAACGACGGTCTTTGATGGGTAGGCAGCGAAGTTACAAGGACGCCATGCACCTTCCCAGCTCCCATGCTGCTGCCAACATGCAACATACATTCGAGTCTTCACCCCTCCTCTTTTCTTGCGCGAGGAGGGTCGGGGCATGTTACGGATGCATTTGAGAAAAGGTAAGGTACTGAGATTGCCTCTTTGACCTGTTCATTTGGCCTTTATCTGATGGAAAGTTGCAGCCAGATCCATAGGGTGCTAGGCAGCAAAGGGGGGGATGTGGACTGCATGACCTAGGCAGCTGATCGCTGGACTGTGGCTGATTAATGGTGGGTACCTGGTGGGTGAATGATGGATAATCACTGGTCCTCCGTGAGACATCAAGGCAGCTTGTTACCTGCAGATGCTGCTGCTGTGCTGCTGAAACTCCACACCATGATGAAGGGTGACTTGTTGGAAAATTGTGGGTGTCTGGTGGGTGTCTTGTGGGGACTGTTGGGTACCTGGTGGGTGAAAGGTGGGTGAAGCGGGTGTGCATGGTTGGTACGGGGTGTTGGGTGACGGGTGGGTGAATGGTCTGGTCCAGAATGCCATGTTGCTGAAGGGGGGCTTGGTGCACAATGCCATGTTGCTGGAGGAGGGCCTGGCCCAGAATGCCATGTTGCTGGAGGAAAACCAGGCCCAGAATGCCATGTTGCTGGAGGAGGGGCAAGTCCAGAATGCCATGTTGTCCAGAGGTGCGCTGCAGTATTTCTGGCTGATGCCCTAGTGTCAAGATTGATGGGGTGTGTAAATAAGGATGTCCAGGACTACAGAGGTGTGTAGCTGAGGATGTTGCTGGCTGGAGGGGGCTAGGTACAGAATGCCATGTGCCTGGAGGGGGGCCTGGTCCAGAATGCCCTGTCCAAAGGTGCGCTGGTCTGTAGCTGATAAATCACTGGTATGTAGCTGATTAATCGCTGGCCTGCAGCTGATTAATCACTGGTCTGCAGCTGATAAAAGGTAAGGTACTGAGATTGCCTCTTTGACCTGTTCATTTGGCCTTTATCTGATGGACAGCTGCAGCCAGATCCATAGGGTGCGCGAGGAGGGTCGGGGCATGTTACGGATGCATTTGAGAAAAGGTAAGGTACTGAGATTGCCTCTTTGACCTGTTCATTTGGCCTTTATCTGATGGAAAGTTGCAGCCAGATCCATAGGGTGCTAGGCAGCAAAGGGGGGGATGTGGACTGCATGACCTAGGCAGCTGATCGCTGGACTGTGGCTGATTAATGGTGGGTACCTGGTGGGTGAATGATGGATAATCACTGGTCCTCCGTGAGACATCAAGGCAGCTTGTTACCTGCAGATGCTGCTGTTGTGCTGCTGAAACTCCACACCATGATGAAGGGTGACTTGTTGGAAAATTGTGGGTGTCTGGTGGGTGTCTGGTGGCGACTGTTGGGTACCTGGTGGGTGAAAGGTGGGTGAAGCGGGGGTGCATGGTTGGTACGGGGTGTTGGGTGACGGGTGGGTGAATGGTCTGGTCCAGAATGCCATGTTGCTGAAGGGGGGCTTGGTGCACAATGCCATGTTGCTGGAAGAGGGCCTGGTCCAGAATGCCATGTTGCTGGAGGAAAACCAGGCCCAGAATGCCATGTTGATGGAGAAGGGGCAAGTCCAGAATGCCATGTTGTCTAGAGGTGTGCTGCAGTATTTCTGGCTGATGCCCTAGTGTCAAGATAGATGGGGTGTGTAAATAAGGATGTCCAGGACTACAGAGGTGTGTAGCTGAGGATGTTCAAGTGTGTTGGGGTGTGTAGCTGAGAGTCTGGCCATGAGCTGGGACATGTGATGGGGGGAGAGGGGATGTGTATGGCCATGAGCTGGTTGCTGGCTGGAGGGGGCCAGGTACAGAATGCCATGTTCCTGGAGGGGGGCCTGGTCCAGAATGCCCTGTCCAAAGGTGCGCTGGTCTGTAGCTGATAAATCACTGGTATGTAGCTGATTAATCGCTGGCCTGCAGCTGATTAATCACTGGTATGCAGCTGATAAAAGGTAAGGTACTGAGATTGCCTCTTTGACCTGTTCATTTGGCCTTTATCTGATGGACAGCTGCAGCCAGATCCATAGGGTACGCGAGGAGGGTCGGGGCATGTTACGGATGCATTTGAGAAAAGGTAAGGTACTGAGATTGCCTCTTTGACCTGTTCATTTGGCCTTTATCTGATGCAAAGCTGCAGCCAGATCCATAGGGTGCTAGGCAGCAAAGGGGGGGATGTGGACTGCATGACCTAGGCAGCTGATCGCTGGACTGTGGCTGATTAATGGTGGGTACCTGGTGGGTGAATGATGGATGACTGAGCCCCCCAGCTGTTGCCCAACTCCTGATGCACGGGTCCTCCTGACGAGGCTCCCAGTTGTTGCTGTCCTTCATGTTGACCTTGATGTCAGATATTTCCCCTATGAGAGCAAGAATGGGGACATGAGATGGGGCAACAAGGGTAGGATGGGCAGCCTAAAACACGAGGGGTTAAGGTTCCAAAATATTCTTAGAATGGTTGCTGGCTGGAGGGGGCCAGGTACAGAATGCCATGTTCCTGGAGGGGGGCCTGGTCCAGAATGCCCTGTCCAGAGGTGCGCTGGTCTGTAGCTGATAAATCACTGGTATGTAGCTGATTAATTGCCGGTCTGCAGCTGATAAATCACTGGTCTGTAGCTGATTAATTGCTGGCCTGCAGCTGATTAATCACTGGTCTGTGGCTGATTAATCACTGGTCTGCAGCTGATTAATCACTGGTATGCAGCTGATTAATCACTGGTCTGCAGCTGATTAATCACTGGTCCTCCGCGAGACATCAAGGCAGCTTGTTACATGCAGATGCTGCTGCTGTGCTGCTGAAACTCCACACCATGATGAAGGGTGACTTGTTGGAAAATTGTGGGTGTCTGGTGGGTGTCTGGTGGGGACTGTTGGGTACCTGGTGGGTGAAAGGTGGGTGAAGCGGGTGTGCATGGTTGGTACGGGGTGTTGGGTGACGGGTGGGTGAATGGTCTGGTCCAGAATGCCATGTTGCTGAAGGGGGGCTTGGTGCACAATGCCATGTTGCTGGAGGAGGGCCTGGCCCAGAATGCCATGTTGCTGGAGGAAAACCAGGCCCAGAATGCCATGTTGCTGGAGGAGGGGCAAGTCCAGATTGCCATGTTGTCCAGAGGTGCGCTGCAGTATTTCTGGCTGATGCCCTAGTGTCAAGATTGATGGGGTGTGTAAATAAGGATGTCCAGGACTACAGAGGTGTGTAGCTGAGGATGTTGCTGGCTGGAGGGGGCTAGGTACAGAATGCCATGTGCCTGGAGGGGGGCCTGGTCCAGAATGCCCTGTCCAAAGGTGCGCTGGTCTGTAGCTGATAAATCACTGGTATGTAGCTGATTAATCGCTGGCCTGCAGCTGATTAATCACTGGTCTGCAGCTGATAAAAGGTAAGGTACTGAGATTGCCTCTTTGACCTGTTCATTTGGCCTTTATCTGATGGACAGCTGCAGCCAGATCCATAGGGTGCGCGAGGAGGGTCGGGGCATGTTACGGATGCATTTGAGAAAAGGTAAGGTACTGAGATTGCCTCTTTGACCTGTTCATTTGGCCTTTATCTGATGGAAAGTTGCAGCCAGATCCATAGGGTGCTAGGCAGCAAAGGGGGGGATGTGGACTGCATGACCTAGGCAGCTGATCGCTGGACTGTGGCTGATTAATGGTGGGTACCTGGTGGGTGAATGATGGATAATCACTGGTCCTCCGTGAGACATCAAGGCAGCTTGTTACCTGCAGATGCTGCTGTTGTGCTGCTGAAACTCCACACCATGATGAAGGGTGACTTGTTGGAAAATTGTGGGTGTCTGGTGGGTGTCTGGTGGCGACTGTTGGGTACCTGGTGGGTGAAAGGTGGGTGAAGCGGGTGTGCATGGTTGGTACGGGGTGTTGGGTGACGGGTGGGTGAATGGTCTGGTCCAGAATGCCATGTTGCTGAAGGGGGGCTTGGTGCACAATGCCATGTTGCTGGAAGAGGGCCTGGTCCAGAATGCCATGTTGCTGGAGGAAAACCAGGCCCAGAATGCCATGTTGATGGAGAAGGGGCAAGTCCAGAATGCCATGTTGTCTAGAGGTGTGCTGCAGTATTTCTGGCTGATGCCCTAGTGTCAAGATAGATGGGGTGTGTAAATAAGGATGTCCAGGACTACAGAGGTGTGTAGCTGAGGATGTTCAAGTGTGTTGGGGTGTGTAGGTGAGAGTCTGGCCATGAGCTGGGACATGTGATGGGGGGAGAGGGGATGTGTATGGCCATGAGCTGGTTGCTGGCTGGAGGGGGCCAGGTACAGAATGCCATGTTCCTGGAGGGGGGCCTGGTCCAGAATGCCCTGTCCAAAGGTGCGCTGGTCTGTAGCTGATAAATCACTGGTATGTAGCTGATTAATCGCTGGCCTGCAGCTGATTAATCACTGGTATGCAGCTGATAAAAGGTAAGGTACTGAGATTGCCTCTTTGACCTGTTCATTTGGCCTTTATCTGATGGACAGCTGCAGCCAGATCCATAGGGTGCGCGAGGAGGGTCGGGGCATGTTACGGATGCATTTGAGAAAAGGTAAGGTACTGAGATTGCCTCTTTGACCTGTTCATTTGGCCTTTATCTGATGCAAAGCTGCAGCCAGATCCATAGGGTGCTAGGCAGCAAAGGGGGGGATGTGGACTGCATGACCTAGGCAGCTGATCGCTGGACTGTGGCTGATTAATGGTGGGTACCTGGTGGGTGAATGATGGATGACTGAGCCCCCCAGCTGTTGCCCAACTCCTGATGCACGGGTCCTCCTGACGAGGCTCCCAGTTGTTGCTGTCCTTCATGTTGACCTTGATGTCAGATATTTCCCCTATGAGAGCAAGAATGGGGACATGAGATGGGGCAACAAGGGACGGATGGGCAGCCTAAAACACGAGGGGTTAAGGTTCCAAAATATTCTTAGAATGGTTGCTGGCTGGAGGGGGCCAGGTACAGAATGCCATGTTCCTGGAGGGGGGCCTGGTCCAGAATGCCCTGTCCAGAGGTGCGCTGGTCTGTAGCTGATAAATCACTGGTATGTAGCTGATTAATTGCCGGTCTGCAGCTGATAAATCACTGGTCTGTAGCTGATTAATTGCTGGCCTGCAGCTGATTAATCACTGGTCTGTGGCTGATTAATCACTGGTCTGCAGCTGATTAATCACTGGTATGCAGCTGATTAATCACTGGTCTGCAGCTGATTAATCACTGGTCCTCCGCGAGACATCAAGGCAGCTTGTTACATGCAGATGCTGCTGCTGTGCTGCTGAAACTCCACACCATGATGAAGGGTGACTTGTTGGAAAATTGTGGGTGTCTGGTGGGTGTCTGGTGGGGACTGTTGGGTACCTGGTGGGTGAAAGGTGGGTGAAGCGGGTGTGCATGGTTGGTAAGGGGTGTTGGGTGACGGGTGGGTGAATGGTCTGGTCCAGAATGCCATGTTGCTGAAGGGGGGCTTGGTGCACAATGCCATGTTGTTGGAGGAGGGCCTGGCCCAGAATGCCATGTTGCTGGAGGAAAACCAGGCCCAGAATGCCATGTTGCTGGAGGAGGGGCAAGTCCAGAATGCCATGTTGTCCAGAGGTGCGCTGCAGTATTTCTGGCTGATGCCCTAGTGTCAAGATTGATGGGGTGTGTAAATAAGGATGTCCAGGACTACAGAGGTGTGTAGCTGAGGATGTTGCTGGCTGGAGGGGGCTAGGTACAGAATGCCATGTGCCTGGAGGGGGGCCTGGTCCAGAATGCCCTGTCCAAAGGTGCGCTGGTCTGTAGCTGATAAATCACTGGTATGTAGCTGATTAATCGCTGGCCTGCAGCTGATTAATCACTGGTCTGCAGCTGATAAAAGGTAAGGTACTGAGATTGCCTCTTTGACCTGTTCATTTGGCCTTTATCTGATGGACAGCTGCAGCCAGATCCATAGGGTGCGCGAGGAGGGTCGGGGCATGTTACGGATGCATTTGAGAAAAGGTAAGGTACTGAGATTGCCTCTTTGACCTGTTCATTTGGCCTTTATCTGATGGAAAGTTGCAGCCAGATCCATAGGGTGCTAGGCAGCAAAGGGGGGGATGTGGACTGCATGACCTAGGCAGCTGATCGCTGGACTGTGGCTGATTAATGGTGGGTACCTGGTGGGTGAATGATGGATGACTGAGCCCCCCAGCTGTTGCCCAACTCCTGATGCACGGGTCCTCCTGACGAGGCTCCCAGTTGTTGCTGTCCTTCATGTTGACCTTGATGTCAGATATTTCCCCTGTGAGAGCAAGAATGGGGACATGAGATGGGGCAACAAGGGTAGGATGGGCAGCCTAAAACACGAGGGGTTAAGGTTCCAAAATATTCTTAGAATGGTTGCTGGCTGGAGGGGGCCAGGTACAGAATGCCATGTTCCTAGAGGGGGGCCTGGTCCAGAATGCCCTGTCCAGAGGTGCGCTGGTCTGTAGCTGATAAATCACTGGTATGTAGCTGATTAATTGCCGGTCTGCAGCTGATAAATCACTGGTCTGTAGCTGATTAATTGCTGGCCTGCAGCTGATTAATCACTGGTCTGTGGCTGATTAATCACTGGTCTGCAGCTGATTAATCACTGGTATGCAGCTGATTAATCACTGGTCTGCAGCTGATTAATCACTGGTCCTCCGCGAGACATCAAGGCAGCTTGTTACATGCAGATGCTGCTGCTGTGCTGCTGAAACTCCACACCATGATGAAGGGTGACTTGTTGGAAAATTGTGGGTGTCTGGTGGGTGTCTGGTGGGGACTGTTGGGTACCTGGTGGGTGAAAGGTGGGTGAAGCGGGTGTGCATGGTTGGTAAGGGGTGTTGGGTGACGGGTGGGTGAATGGTCTGGTCCAGAATGCCATGTTGCTGAAGGGGGGCTTGGTGCACAATGCCATGTTGCTGGAAGATGGCCTGGCCCAGAATGCCATGTTGCTGGAGGAAAACCAGGCCCAGAATGCCATGTTGCTGGAGAAGGGGCAAGTCCAGAATGCCATGTTGTCCAGAGGTGTGCTGCAGTATTTCTGGCTGATGCCCTAGTGTCAAGATTGATGGGGTGTGTAAATAAGGATGTCCAGGACTACAGGGGTGTGTAGCTGAGGATGTTCAAGTGTGCTGGGGTGTGTAGCTGAGAATATCCATGAGCATAAGCAGGGTCCCAGCAAAATACTTTATTTTTAGAGAATTCGAAGGGGTATGTACTGCCCAGTGGGCCTGAGGTACAGGTATCCAGCAGGTAAAGGTATCATACAGGTGCATGATGCAGTACAAAGGCTGACTGAGACTCCTCCTCCTACAGCTTTACTGCTTAAATCTGGTGATAGGGGAACATGTGAGGAAGACGCAACTAATATATGAAGATCAGCTGAACGAACCAACGCTGGTTATGGAGCACTCCTCCGTGAAACATCAAGGCAGCTTGTTACCTGCAGATGCTGCTGCTGTGCTGCTGAAACTCCACACCATGATGAAGGGTGACTTGTTGGAAAATTGTGGGTGTCTGGTGGGTGTCTGGTGGGGACTGTTGGGTACCTGGTGGGTGAAAGGTGGGTGAAGCGGGTGTGCATGGTTGGTAAGGGGTGTTGGGTGACGGGTGGGTGAATGGTCTGGTCCAGAATGCCATGTTGCTGAAGGGGGGCTTGGTGCACAATGCCATGTTGTTGGAGGAGGGCCTGGCCCAGAATGCCATGTTGCTGGAGGAAAACCAGGCCCAGAATGCCATGTTGCTGGAGGAGGGGCAAGTCCAGAATGCCATGTTGTCCAGAGGTGCGCTGCAGTATTTCTGGCTGATGCCCTAGTGTCAAGATTGATGGGGTGTGTAAATAAGGATGTCCAGGACTACAGAGGTGTGTAGCTGAGGATGTTGCTGGCTGGAGGGGGCTAGGTACAGAATGCCATGTGCCTGGAGGGGGGCCTGGTCCAGAATGCCCTGTCCAAAGGTGCGCTGGTCTGTAGCTGATAAATCACTGGTATGTAGCTGATTAATCGCTGGCCTGCAGCTGATTAATCACTGGTCTGCAGCTGATAAAAGGTAAGGTACTGAGATTGCCTCTTTGACCTGTTCATTTGGCCTTTATCTGATGGACAGCTGCAGCCAGATCCATAGGGTGCGCGAGGAGGGTCGGGGCATGTTACGGATGCATTTGAGAAAAGGTAAGGTACTGAGATTGCCTCTTTGACCTGTTCATTTGGCCTTTATTTGATGGACAGCTGCAGCCAGATCCATAGGGTGCTAGGCAGCAAAGGGGGGGATGTGGACTGCATGACCTAGGCAGCTGATCGCTGGACTGTGGCTGATTAATGGTGGGTCCTTGGTGGGTGAATGATGGATAATCACTGGTCCTCCGTGAGACATCAAGGCAGCTTGTTACATGCAGATGCTGCTGCTGTGCTGCTGAAACTCCACACCATGATGAAGGGTGACTTGTTGGAAAATTGTGGGTGTCTGGTGGGTGTCTGGTGGGGACTGTTGGGTACCTGGTGGGTGAAAGGTGGGTGAAGCGGGTGTGCATGGTTGGTACGGGGTGTTGGGTGACGGGTGGGTGAATGGTCTGGTCCAGAATGCCATGTTGCTGAAGGGGGGCTTGGTGCACAATGCCATGTTGCTGGAAGAGGGCCTGGTCCAGAATGCCATGTTGCTGGAGGAAAACCATGCCCAGAATGCCATGTTGCTGGAGAAGGGGCAAGTCCAGAATGCCATGTTGTCCAGAGGTGTGCTGCAGTATTTCTGGCTGATGCCCTAGTGTCAAGATTGATGGGGTGTGTAAATAAGGATGTCCAGGACTACAGAGGTGTGTAGCTGAGGATGTTCAAGTGTGTTGGGGTGTGTAGGTGAGAGTCTGGCCATAAGCTGGGACATGTGATGGGGGGAGAGGGGATGTGTCTGGCCATGAGCTGGTTGCTGGCTGGAGGGGGCCAGGTACAGAATGCCATGTTCCTGGAGGGGGGCCTGGTCCAGAATGCCCTGTCCAAAGGTGCGCTGGTCTGTAGCTGATAAATCACTGGTATGTAGCTGATTAATCGCTGGCCTGCATCTGATTAATCACTGGTCTGCAGCTGATAAAAGGTAAGGTACTGAGATTGCCTCTTTGACCTGTTCATTTGGCCTTTATCTGATGGACAGCTGCAGCCAGATCCATAGGGTGTGCGAGGAGGGTCGGGGCATGTTACGGATGCATTTGAGAAAAGGTAAGGTACTGAGATTGCCTCTTTGACCTGTTCATTTGGCCTTTATCTGATGGACAGCTGCAGCCAGATCCATAGGGTGCTAGGCAGCAAAGGGGGGGATGTGGACTGCATGACCTAGGCAGCTGATCGCTGGACTGTGGCTGATTAATGGTGGGTACCTGGTGGGTGAATGATGGATGACTGAGCCCCCCAGCTGTTGCCCAACTCCTGATGCACGGGTCCTCCTGACGAGGCTCCCAGTTGTTGCTGTCCTTCATGTTGACCTTGATGTCAGATATTTCCCCTGTGAGAGCAAGAATGGGGACATGAGATGGGGCAACAAGGGTAGGATGGGCAGCCTAAAACACGAGGGGTTAAGGTTCCAAAATATTCTTAGAATGGTTGCTGGCTGGAGGGGGCCAGGTACAGAATGCCATGTTCCTAGAGGGGGGCCTGGTCCAGAATGCCCTGTCCAGAGGTGCGCTGGTCTGTAGCTGATAAATCACTGGTATGTAGCTGATTAATTGCCGGTCTGCAGCTGATAAATCACTGGTTTGTAGCTGATTAATTGCTGGCCTGCAGCTGATTAATCACTGGTCTGTGGCTGATTAATCACTGGTCTGCAGCTGATTAATCACTGGTATGCAGCTGATTAATCACTGGTCTGCAGCTGATTAATCACTGGTCCTCCGCGAGACATCAAGGCAGCTTGTTACATGCAGATGCTGCTGCTGTGCTGCTGAAACTCCACACCATGATGAAGGGTGACTTGTTGGAAAATTGTGGGTGTCTGGTGGGTGTCTGGTGGGGACTGTTGGGTACCTGGTGGGTGAAAGGTGGGTGAAGCGGGTGTGCATGGTTGGTAAGGGGTGTTGGGTGACGGGTGGGTGAATTGTCTGGTCCAGAATGCCATGTTGCTGAAGGGGGGCTTGGTGCACAATGCCATGTTGCTGGAAGATGGCCTGGCCCAGAATGCCATGTTGCTGGAGGAAAACCAGGCCCAGAATGCCATGTTGCTGGAGAAGGGGCAAGTCCAGAATGCCATGTTGTCCAGAGGTGTGCTGCAGTATTTCTGGCTGATGCCCTAGTGTCAAGATTGATGGGGTGTGTAAATAAGGATGTCCAGGACTACAGGGGTGTGTAGCTGAGGATGTTCAAGTGTGCTGGGGTGTGTAGCTGAGAATATCCATGAGCATAAGCAGGGTCCCAGCAAAATACTTTATTTTTAGAGAATTCGAAGGGGTATGTACTGCCCAGTGGGCCTGAGGTACAGGTATCCAGCAGGTAAAGGTATCATACAGGTGCATGATGCAGTACAAAGGCTGACTGAGACTCCTCCTCCTAAAGCTTTACTGCTTAAATCTGGTGATAGGGGAACATGTGAGGAAGACGCAACTAATATATGAAGATCAGCTGAACGAACCAGCGCTGGTTATAAAGCACTCCTCCGTGAAACATCAAGGCAGCTTGTTACATGCAGATGCTGCTGCTGTGCTGCTGAAACTCCACACCATGATGAAGGGTGACTTGTTGGAAAATTGTGGGTGTCTGGTGGGTGTCTGGTGGGGACTGTTGGGTACCTGGTGGGTGAAAGGTGGGTGAAGCGGGTGTGCATGGTTGGTACGGGGTGTTGGGTGACGGGTGGGTGAATGGTCTGGTCCATAATGCCATGTTGCTGAAGGGGGGCTTGGTGCACAATGCTATGTTGCTGGAGGAGGGCCTGGCCCAGAATGCCATGTTGCTGGAGGAAAACCAGGCCCAGAATGCCATGTTGCTGGAGGAGGGGCAAGTCCAGAATGCCATGTTGTCCAGAGGTGCGCTGCAGTATTTCTGGCTGATGCCCTAGTGTCAAGATTGATGGGGTGTGTAAATAAGGATGTCCAGGACTACAGAGGTGTGTAGCTGAGGATGTTGCTGGCTGGAGGGGGCTAGGTACAGAATGCCATGTGCCTGGAGGGGGGCCTGGTCCAGAATGCCCTGTCCAAAGGTGCGCTGGTCTGTAGCTGATAAATCACTGGTATGTAGCTGATTAATCGCTGGCCTGCAGCTGATTAATCACTGGTCTGCAGCTGATAAAAGGTAAGGTACTGAGATTGCCTCTTTGACCTGTTCATTTGGCCTTTATCTGATGGACAGCTGCAGCCAGATCCATAGGGTGCGCGAGGAGGGTCGGGGCATGTTACGGATGCATTTGAGAAAAGGTAAGGTACTGAGATTGCCTCTTTGACCTGTTCATTTGGCCTTTATCTGATGGACAGCTGCAGCCAGATCCATAGGGTGCTAGGCAGCAAAGGGGGGGATGTGGACTGCATGACCTAGGCAGCTGATCGCTGGACTGTGGCTGATTAATGGTGGGTACCTGGTGGGTGAATGATGGATAATCACTGGTCCTCCGTGAGACATCAAGGCAGCTTGTTACCTGCAGATGCTGCTGTTGTGCTGCTGAAACTCCACACCATGATGAAGGGTGACTTGTTGGAAAATTGTGGGTGTCTGGTGGGTGTCTGGTGGCGACTGTTGGGTACCTGGTGGGTGAAAGGTGGGTGAAGCGGGTGTGCATGGTTGGTACGGGGTGTTGGGTGACGGGTGGGTGAATGGTCTGGTCCAGAATGCCATGTTGCTGAAGGGGGGCTTGGTGCACAATGCCATGTTGCTGGAAGAGGGCCTGGCCCAGAATGCCATGTTGCTGGAGGAAAACCAGGCCCAGAATGCCATGTTGCTAGAGAAGGGGCAAGTCCAGAATGCCATGTTGTCCAGAGGTGTGCTGCAGTATTTCTGGCTGATGCCCTAGTGTCAAGATTGATGGGGTGTGTAAATAAGGATGTCCAGGACTACAGAGGTGTGTAGCTGAGGATGTTCAAGTGTGCTGGGGTGTGTAGCTGAGAATATCCATGAGCATAAGCAGGGTCCCAGCAAAATACTTTATTTTTAGAGAATTCGAAGGGGTATGTACTGCCCAGTGGGCCTGAGGTACAGGTATCCAGCAGGTAAAGGTATCATACAGGTGCATGATGCAGTACAAAGGCTGACTGAGACTCCTCCTCCTACAGCTTTACTGCTTAAATCTGGTGATAGGGGAACATGTGAGGAAGACGCAACTAATATATGAAGATCAGCTGAACGAACCAGCGCTGGTTATGGAGCACTCCTCCGTGAAACATCAAGGCAGCTTGTTACCTGCAGATGCTGCTGCTGTGCTGCTGAAACTCCACACCATGATGAAGGGTGACTTGTTGGAAAATTGTGGGTGTCTGGTGGGTGTCTGGTGGGGACTGTTGGGTACCTGGTGGGTGAAAGGTGGGTGAAGCGGGTGTGCATGGTTGGTACGGGGTGTTGGGTGACGGGTGGGTGAATGGTCTGGTCCAGAATGCCATGTTGCTGAAGGGGGGCTTGGTGCACAATGCTATGTTGCTGGAGGAGGGCCTGGCCCAGAATGCCATGTTGCTGGAGGAAAACCAGGCCCAGAATGCCATGTTGCTGGAGGAGGGGCAAGTCCAGAATGCCATGTTGTCCAGAGGTGCGCTGCAGTATTTCTGGCTGATGCCCTAGTGTCAAGATTGATGGGGTGTGTAAATAAGGATGTCCAGGACTACAGAGGTGTGTAGCTGAGGATGTTGCTGGCTGGAGGGGGCTAGGTACAGAATGCCATGTGCCTGGAGGGGGGCCTGGTCCAGAATGCCCTGTCCAAAGGTGCGCTGGTCTGTAGCTGATAAATCACTGGTATGTAGCTGATTAATCGCTGGCCTGCAGCTGATTAATCACTGGTCTGCAGCTGATAAAAGGTAAGGTACTGAGATTGCCTCTTTGACCTGTTCATTTGGCCTTTATCTGATGGACAGCTGCAGCCAGATCCATAGGGTGCGCGAGGAGGGTCGGGGCATGTTACGGATGCATTTGAGAAAAGGTAAGGTACTGAGATTGCCTTTTTGACCTGTTCATTTGGCCTTTATCTGATGGAAAGTTGCAGCCAGATCCATAGGGTGCTAGGCAGCAAAGGGGGGGATGTGGACTGCATGACCTAGGCAGCTGATCGCTGGACTGTGGCTGATTAATGGTGGGTACCTGGTGGGTGAATGATGGATAATCACTGGTCCTCCGTGAGACATCAAGGCAGCTTGTTACCTGCAGATGCTGCTGTTGTGCTGCTGAAACTCCACACCATGATGAAGGGTGACTTGTTGGAAAATTGTGGGTGTCTGGTGGGTGTCTGGTGGCGACTGTTGGGTACCTGGTGGGTGAAAGGTGGGTGAAGCGGGTGTGCATGGTTGGTACGGGGTGTTGGGTGACGGGTGGGTGAATGGTCTGGTCCAGAATGCCATGTTGCTGAAGGGGGGCTTGGTGCACAATGCCATGTTGCTGGAAGAGGGCCTGGTCCAGAATGCCATGTTGCTGGAGGAAAACCAGGCCCAGAATGCCATGTTGCTGGAGAAGGGGCAAGTCCAGAATGCCATGTTGTCCAGAGGTGTGCTGCAGTATTTCTGGCTGATGCCCTTGTGTCAAGATAGATGGGGTGTGTAAATAAGGATGTCCAGGACTACAGAGGTGTGTAGCTGAGGATGTTCAAGTGTGCTGGGGTGTGTAGCTGAGAATATCCATGAGCATAAGCAGGGTCCCAGCAAAATACTTTATTTTTAGAGAATTCGAAGGGGTATGTACTGCCCAGTGGGCCTGAGGTACAGGTATCCAGCAGGTAAAGGTATCATACAGGTGCATGATGCAGTACAAAGGCTGACTGAGACTCCTCCTCCTACAGCTTTACTGCTTAAATCTGGTGATAGGGGAACATGTGAGGAAGACGCAACTAATATATGAAGATCAGCTGAACGAACCAGCGCTGGTTATGGAGCACTCCTCCGTGAAACATCAATGCAGCTTGTTACCTGCAGATGCTGTTGCTGTGCTGCTGAAACTCCACACCATGATGAAGGGTGACTTGTTGGAAAATTGTGGGTGTCTGGTGGGTGTCTGGTGGGGACTGTTGGGTACCTGGTGGGTGAAAGGTGGGTGAAGCGGGTGTGCATGGTTGGTACGGGGTGTTGGGTGACGGGTGGGTGAATGGTCTGGTCCAGAATGCCATGTTGCTGAAGGGGGGCTTGGTGCACAATGCCATGTTGTTGGAGGAGGGCCTGGCCCAGAATGCCATGTTGCTGGAGGAAAACCAGGCCCAGAATGCCATGTTGCTGGAGGAGGGGCAAGTCCAGAATGCCATGTTGTCCAGAGGTGCGCTGCAGTATTTCTGGCTGATGCCCTAGTGTCAAGATTGATGGGGTGTGTAAATAAGGATGTCCAGGACTACAGAGGTGTGTAGCTGAGGATGTTGCTGGCTGGAGGGGGCTAGGTACAGAATGCCATGTGCCTGGAGGGGGGCCTGGTCCAGAATGCCCTGTCCAAAGGTGCGCTGGTCTGTAGCTGATAAATCACTGGTATGTAGCTGATTAATCGCTGGCCTGCAGCTGATTAATCACTGGTCTGCAGCTGATAAAAGGTAAGGTACTGAGATTGCCTCTTTGACCTGCTCATTTGGCCTTTATCTGATGGAAAGCTGCAGCCAGATCCATAGGGTGCGCGAGAAGGGTCGGGGCATGTTACGGATGCATTTGAGAAAAGGTAAGGTACTGAGATTGCCTCTTTGACCTGTTCATTTGGCCTTTATCTGATGGACAGCTGCAGCCAGATCCATAGGGTGCGCGAGGAGGGTCGGGGCATGTTACGGATGCATTTGAGAAAAGGTAAGGTACTGAGATTGCCTCTTTGACCTGTTCATTTGGCCTTTATCCGATGGAAAGCTGCAGCCAGATCCATAGGGTGCTAGGCAGCAAAGGGGGGGATGTGGACTGCATGACCTAGGCAGCTGATCGCTGGACTGTGGCTGATTAATGGTGGGTACCTGATGGGTGAATGATGGATGACTGAGCCCCCCAGCTGTTGCCCAACTCCTGATGCACGGGTCCTCCTGACGAGGCTCCCAGTTGTTGCTGTCCTTCATGTTGACCTTGATGTCAGATATTTCCCCTGTGAGAGCAAGAATGGGGACATGAGATGGGGCAACAAGGGTAGGATGGGCAGCCTAAAACACGAGGGGTTAAGGTTCCAAAATATTCTTAGAATGGTTGCTGGCTGGAGGGGGCCAGGTACAGAATGCCATGTTCCTGGAGGGGGGCCTGGTCCAGAATGCCCTGTCCAGAGGTGCGCTGGTCTGTAGCTGATAAATCACTGGTATGTAGCTGATTAATTGCCGGTCTGCAGCTGATAAATCACTTGTCTGTAGCTGATTAATTGCTGGCCTGCAGCTGATTAATCACTGGTCTGTGGCTGATTAATCACTGGTCTGCAGCTGATTAATCACTGGTATGCAGCTGATTAATCACTGGTCTGCAGCTGATTAATCACTGGTCCTCCGCGAGACATCAAGGCAGCTTGTTACCTGCAGATGCTGCTGCTGTGCTGCTGAAACTCCACACCATGATGAAGGGTGACTTGTTGGAAAATTGTGGGTGTCTGGTGGGTGTCTGGTGGGGACTGTTGGGTACCTGGTGGGTGAAAGGTGGGTGAAGCGGGTGTGCATGGTTGGTAAGGGGTGTTGGGTGACGGGTGGGTGAATGGTCTGGTCCAGAATGCCATGTTGTTGAAGGGGGGCTTGGTGCACAATGCCATGTTGTTGGAAGAGGGCCTGGCCCAGAATGCCATGTTGCTGGAGGAAAACCAGGCCCAGAATGCCATGTTGCTGGAGAAGGGGCAAGTCCAGAATGCCATGTTGTCCAGAGGTGTGCTGCAGTATTTCTGGCTGATGCCCTAGTGTCAAGATTGATGGGGTGTGTAAATAAGGATGTCCAGGACTACAGGGGTGTGTAGCTGAGGATGTTCAAGTGTGCTGGGGTGTGTAGCTGAGAATATCCATGAGCATAAGCAGGGTCCCAGCAAAATACTTTATTTTTAGAGAATTCGAAGGGGTATGTACTGCCCAGTGGGCCTGAGGTACAGGTATCCAGCAGGTAAAGGTATCATACAGGTGCATGATGCAGTACAAAGGCTGACTGAGACTCCTCCTCCTACAACTTTACTGCTTAAATCTGGTGATAGGGGAACATGTGAGGAAGACGCAACTAATATATGAAGATCAGCTGAACGAACCAGCGCTGGTTATGGAGCACTCCTCCGTGAAACATCAAGGCAGCTTGTTACCTGCAGATGCTGCTGCTGTGCTGCTGAAACTCCACACCATGATGAAGGGTGACTTGTTGGAAAATTGTGGGTGTCTGGTGGGTGTCTGGTGGGGACTGTTGGGTACCTGGTGGGTGAAAGGTGGGTGAAGCGGGTGTGCATGGTTGGTACGGGGTGTTGGGTGACGGGTGGGTGAATTGTCTGGTCCAGAATGCCATGTTGCTGAAGGGGGGCTTGGTGCACAATGCCATGTTGTTGGAGGAGGGCCTGGCCCAGAATGCCATGTTGCTGGAGGAGGGGCAAGTCCAGAATGCCATGTTGTCCAGAGGTGCGCTGCAGTATTTCTGGCTGATGCCCTAGTGTCAAGATTGATGGGGTGTGTAAATAAGGATGTCCATGACTACAGAGGTGTGTAGCTGAGGATGTTGCTGGCTGGAGGGGGCTAGGTACAGAATGCCATGTGCCTGGAGGGGGGCCTGGTCCAGAATGCCCTGTCCAAAGGTGCGCTGGTCTGTAGCTGATAAATCACTGGTATGTAGCTGATTAATCGCTGGCCTGCAGCTGATTAATCACTGGTCTGCAGCTGATAAAAGGTAAGGTACTGAGATTGCCTCTTTGACCTGTTCATTTGGCCTTTATCTGATGGACAGCTGCAGCCAGATCCATAGGGTGCGCGAGGAGGGTCGGGGCATGTTACGGATGCATTTGAGAAAAGGTAAGGTACTGAGATTGCCTCTTTGACCTGTTCATTTGGCCTTTATCTGATGGAAAGTTGCAGCCAGATCCATAGGGTGCTAGGCAGCAAAGGGGGGGATGTGGACTGCATGACCTAGGCAGCTGATCGCTGGACTGTGGCTGATTAATGGTGGGTACCTGGTGGGTGAATGATGGATAATCACTGGTCCTCCGTGAGACATCAATGCAGCTTGTTACCTGCAGATGCTGCTGCTGTGCTGCTGAAACTCCACACCATGATGAAGGGTGACTTGTTGGAAAATTGTGGGTGTCTGGTGGGTGTCTGGTGGGGACTGTTGGGTACCTGGTGGGTGAAAGGTGGGTGAAGCGGGTGTGCATGGTTGGTACGGGGTGTTGGGTGACGGGTGGGTGAATGGTCTGGTCCAGAATGCCATGTTGCTGAAGGGGGGCTTGGTGCACAATGCCATGTTGTTGGAGGAGGGCCTGGCCCAGAATGCCATGTTGCTGGAGGAAAACCAGGCCCAGAATGCCATGTTGCTGGAGGAGGGGCAAGTCCAGAATGCCATGTTGTCCAGAGGTGCGCTGCAGTATTTCTGGCTGATGCCCTAGTGTCAAGATTGATGGGGTGTGTAAATAAGGATGTCCAGGACTACAGAGGTGTGTAGCTGAGGATGTTGCTGGCTGGAGGGGGCTAGGTACAGAATGCCATGTGCCTGGAGGGGGGCCTGGTCCAGAATGCCCTGTCCAAAGGTGCGCTGGTCTGTAGCTGATAAATCACTGGTATGTAGCTGATTAATCGCTGGCCTGCAGCTGATTAATCACTGGTCTGCAGCTGATAAAAGGTAAGGTACTGAGATTGCCTCTTTGACCTGTTCATTTGGCCTTTATCTGATGGACAGCTGCAGCCAGATCCATAGGGTGCGCGAGGAGGGTCGGGGCATGTTACGGATGCATTTGAGAAAAGGTAAGGTACTGAGATTGCCTCTTTGACCTGTTCATTTGGCCTTTATCTGATGGAAAGTTGCAGCCAGATCCATAGGGTGCTAGGCAGCAAAGGGGGGGATGTGGACTGCATGACCTAGGCAGCTGATCGCTGGACTGTGGCTGATTAATGGTGGGTACCTGGTGGGTGAATGATGGATAATCACTGGTCCTCCGTGAGACATCAAGGCAGCTTGTTACCTGCAGATGCTGCTGCTGTGCTGCTGAAACTCCACACCATGATGAAGGGTGACTTGTTGGAAAATTGTGGGTGTCTGGTGGGTGTCTGGTGGGGACTGTTGGGTACCTGGTGGGTGAAAGGTGGGTGAAGCGGGTGTGCATGGTTGGTACGGGGTGTTGGGTGACGGGTGGGTGAATGGTCTGGTCCAGAATGCCATGTTGCTGAAGGGGGGCTTGGTGCACAATGCCATGTTGTTGGAGGAGGGCCTGGCCCAGAATGCCATGTTGCTGGAGGAAAACCAGGCCCAGAATGCCATGTTGCTGGAGGAGGGGCAAGTCCAGAATGCCATGTTGTCCAGAGGTGCGCTGCAGTATTTCTGGCTGATGCCCTAGTGTCAAGATTGATGGGGTGTTTAAATAAGGATGTCCATGACTACAGAGGTGTGTAGCTGAGGATGTTGCTGGCTGGAGGGGGCTAGGTACAGAATGCCATGTGCCTGCAGGGGGGCCTGGTCCAGAATGCCCTGTCCAAAGGTGCGCTGGTCTGTAGCTGATAAATCACTGGTATGTAGCTGATTAATCGCTGGCCTGCAGCTGATTAATCACTGGTCTGCAGCTGATAAAAGGTAAGGTACTGAGATTGCCTCTTTGACCTGTTCATTTGGCTTTTATCTGATGGACAACTGCAGCCAGATCCATAGGGTGCGCGAGGAGGGTCGGGGCATGTTACGGATGCATTTGAGAAAAGGTAAGGTACTGAGATTGCCTCTTTGACCTGTTCATTTGGCCTTTATCTGATGGAAAGTTGCAGCCAGATCCATAGGGTGCTAGGCAGCAAAGGGGGGTGTGTGGACTGCATGACCTAGGCAGCTGATCGCTGGACTGTGGCTGATTAATGGTGGGTACCTGGTGGGTGAATGATGGATAATCACTGGTCCTCCGTGAGACATCAAGGCAGCTTGTTACCTGCAGATGCTGCTGCTGTGCTGCTGAAACTCCACACCATGATGAAGGGTGACTTGTTGGAAAATTGTGGGTGTCTGGTGGGTGTCTGGTGGGGACTGTTGGGTACCTGGTGGGTGAAAGGTGGGTGAAGCGGGTGTGCATGGTTGGTACGGGGTGTTGGGTGACGGGTGGGTGAATGGTCTGGTCCAGAATGCCATGTTGCTGAAGGGGGGCTTGGTGCACAATGCCATGTTGCTGGAAGAGGGCCTGGTCCAGAATGCCATGTTGCTGGAGGAAAACCAGGCCCAGAATGCCATGTTGCTGGAGAAGGGGCAAGTCCAGAATGCCATGTTGTCCAGAGGTGTGCTGCAGTATTTCTGGCTGATGCCCTAGTGTCAAGATTGATGGGGTGTGTAAATAAGGATGTCCAGGACTACAGAGGTGTGTAGCTGAGGATGTTCAAGTGTGTTGGGGTGTGTAGGTGAGAGTCTGGCCATGAGCTGGGACATGTGATGGGGGGAGAGGGGATGTGTCTGGCCATGAGCTGGTTGCTGGCTGGTGGGGGCCAGGTACAGAATGCCATGTGCCTGGAGGGGGGCCTGGTCCAGAATGCCCTGTCCAAAGGTGCGCTGGTCTGTAGCTGATAAATCACTGGTATGTAGCTGATTAATCGCTGGCCTGCAGCTGATTAATCACTGGTCTGCAGCTGATAAAAGGTAAGGTACTGAGATTGCCTCTTTGACCTGTTCATTTGGCCTTTATCTGATGGAAAGCTGCAGCCAGATCCATAGGGTGCGCGAGGAGGGTCGGGGCATGTTACGGATGCATTTGAGAAAAGGTAAGGTACTGAGATTGCCTCTTTGACCTGTTCATTTGGCCTTTATCTGATGGACAGCTGCAGCCAGATCCATAGGGTGCGCGAGGAGGGTCGGGGCATGTTACGGATGCATTTGAGAAAAGGTAAGGTACTGAGATTGCCTCTTTGACCTGTTCATTTGGCCTTTATCTGATGGAAAGTTGCAGCCAGATCCATAGGGTGCTAGGCAGCAAAGGGGGGGATGTGGACTGCATGACCTAGGCAGCTGATCGCTGGACTGTGGCTGATTAATGGTGGGTACCTGGTGGGTGAATGATGGATAATCACTGGTCCTCCGTGAGACATCAAGGCAGCTTGTTACCTGCAGATGCTGCTGCTGTGCTGCTGAAACTCCACACCATGATGAAGGGTGACTTGTTGGAAAATTGTGGGTGTCTGGTGGGTGTCTGGTGGGGACTGTTGGGTACCTGGTGGGTGAAAGGTGGGTGAAGCGGGTGTGCATGGTTGGTACGGGGTGTTGGGTGACGGGTGGGTGAATGGTCTGGTCCAGAATGCCATGTTGCTGAAGGGGGGCTTGGTGCACAATGCCATGTTGTTGGAGGAGGGCCTGGCCCAGAATGCCATGTTGCTGGAGGAAAACCAGGCCCATAATGCCATGTTGCTGGAGGAGGGGCAAGTCCAGAATGCCATGTTGTCCAGAGGTGCGCTGCAGTATTTCTGGCTGATGCCCTAGTGTCAAGATTGATGGGGTGTGTAAATAAGGATGTCCAGGACTACAGAGGTGTGTAGCTGAGGATGTTGCTGGCTGGAGGGGGCTAGGTACAGAATGCCATGTGCCTGGAGGGGGGCCTGGTCCAGAATGCCTTGTCCAAAGGTGCGCTGGTCTGTAGCTGTTAAATCACTGGTATGTAGCTGATTAATCGCTGGCCTGCAGCTGATTAATCACTGGTCTGCAGCTGATAAAAGGTAAGGTACTGAGATTGCCTCTTTGACCTGTTCATTTGGCTTTTATCTGATGGACAGCTGCAGCCAGATCCATACGGTGCGCGAGGAGGGTCGGGGCATGTTACGGATGCATTTGAGAAAAGGTAAGGTACTGAGATTGCCTCTTTGACCTGTTCATTTGGCCTTTATCTGATGGACAGCTGCAGCCAGATCCATAGGGTGCTAGGCAGCAAAGGGGGGTGTGTGGACTGCATGACCTAGGCAGCTGATCGCTGGACTGTGGCTGATTAATGGTGGGTACCTGGTGGGTGAATGATGGATAATCACTGGTCCTCCGTGAGACATCAAGGCAGCTTGTTACCTGCAGATGCTGCTGCTGTGCTGCTGAAACTGCACACCATGATGAAGGGTGACTTGTTGGGAAATTGTGGGTGTCTGGTGGGTGTCTGGTGGGGACTGTTGGGTACCTGGTGGGTGAAAGGTGGGTGAAGCGGGTGTGCATGGTTGGTACGGGGTGTTGGGTGACGGGTGGGTGAATGGTCTGGTCCAGAATGCCATGTTGCTGAAGGGGGGCTTGGTGCACAATGCCATGTTGCTGGAAGAGGGCCTGGTCCAGAATGCCATGTTGCTGGAGGAAAACCAGGCCCAGAATGCCATGTTGCTGGAGAAGGGGCAAGTCCAGAATGCCATGTTGTCCAGAGGTGTGCTGCAGTATTTCTGGCTGATGCCCTAGTGTCAAGATTGATGGGGTGTGTAAATAAGGATGTCCAGGACTACAGAGGTGTGTAGCTGAGGATGTTCAAGTGTGTTGGGGTGTGTAGGTGAGAGTCTGGCCATGAGCTGGGACATGTGATGGGGGGAGAGGGGATGTGTCTGGCCATGAGCTGGTTGCTGGCTGGAGGGGGCCAGGTACAGAATGCCATGTGCCTGGAGGGGGGCCTGGTCCAGAATGCCCTGTCCAAAGGTGCGCTGGTCTGTAGCTGATAAATCACTGGTATGTAGCTGATTAATCGCTGGCCTGCAGCTGATTAATCACTGGTCTGCAGCTGATAAAAGGTAAGGTACTGAGATTGCCTCTTTGACCTGTTCATTTGGCCTTTATCTGATGGAAAGCTGCAGCCAGATCCATAGGGTGCGCGAGGAGGGTCGGGGCATGTTACGGATGCATTTGAGAAAAGGTAAGGTACTGAGATTGCCTCTTTGACCTGTTCATTTGGCCTTTATCTGATGGACAGCTGCAGCCAGATCCATAGGGTGCGCGAGGAGGGTCGGGGCATGTTACGGATGCATTTGAGAAAAGGTAATGTACTGAGATTGCCTCTTTGACCTGTTCATTTGGCCTTTATCTGATGGAAAGCTGCAGCCAGATCCATAGGGTGCTAGGCAGCAAAGGGGGGGATGTGGACTGCATGACCTAGGCAGCTGATCGCTGGACTGTGGCTGATTAATGGTGGGTACCTGGTGGGTGAATGATGGATGACTGAGCCCCCCAGCTGTTGCCCAACTCCTGATGCACGGGTCCTCCTGACGAGGCTCCCAGTTGTTGCTGTCCTTCATGTTGACCTTGATGTCAGATATTTCCCCTGTGAGAGCAAGAATGGGGACATGAGATGGGGCAACAAGGGTAGGATGGGCAGCCTAAAACACGAGGGGTTAAGGTTCCAAAATATTCTTAGAATGGTTGCTGGCTGGAGGGGGCCAGGTACAGAATGCCATGTTCCTGGAGGGGGGCCTGGTCCAGAATGCCCTGTCCAGAGGTGCGCTGGTCTGTAGCTGATAAATCACTGGTATGTAGCTGATTAATTGCCGGTCTGCAGCTGATAAATCACTGGTCTGTAGCTGATTAATTGCTGGCCTGCAGCTGATTAATCACTGGTCTGTGGCTGATTAATCACTGGTATGCAGCTGATTAATCACTGGTCTGCAGCTGATTAATCACTGGTCCTCCGCAAGACATCAAGGCAGCTTGTTACCTGCAGATGCTGCTGCTGTGCTGCTGAAACTCCACACCATGATGAAGGGTGACTTGTTGGAAAATTGTGGGTGTCTGGTGGGTGTCTGGTGGGGACTGTTGGGTACCTGGTGGGTGAAAGGTGGGTGAAGCGGGTGTGCATGGTTGGTAAGGGGTGTTGGGTGACGGGTGGGTGAATGGTCTGGTCCAGAATGCCATGTTGCTGAAGGGGGGCTTGGTGCACAATGCCATGTTGCTGGAAGAGGGCCTGGCCCAGAATGCCATGTTGCTGGAGGAAAACCAGGCCCAGAATGCCATGTTGCTGGAGAAGGGGCAAGTCCAGAATGCCATGTTGTCCAGAGGTGTGCTGCAGTATTTCTGGCTGATGCCCTAGTGTCAAGATTGATGGGGTGTGTAAATAAGGATGTCCAGGACTACAGGGGTGTGTAGCTGAGGATGTTCAAGTGTGCTGGGGTGTGTAGCTGAGAATATCCATGAGCATAAGCAGGGTCCCAGCAAAATACTTTATTTTTAGAGAATTCGAAGGGGTATGTACTGCCCAGTGGGCCTGAGGTACAGGTATCCAGCAGGTAAAGGTATCATACATGTGCATGATGCAGTACAAAGGCTGACTGAGACTCCTCCTCCTACAGCTTTACTGCTTAAATCTGGTGATAGGGGAACATGTGAGGAAGACGCAACTAATATATGAAGATCAGCTGAACGAACCAGCGCTGGTTATGGAGCACTCCTCCGTGAAACATCAAGGCAGCTTGTTACCTGCAGATGCTGCTGCTGTGCTGCTGAAACTCCACACCATGATGAAGGGTGACTTGTTGGAAAATTGTGGGTGTCTGGTGGGTGTCTGGTGGGGACTGTTGGGTACCTGGTGGGTGAAAGGTGGGTGAAGCGGGTGTGCATGGTTGGTACGGGGTGTTGGGTGACGGGTGGGTGAATGGTCTGGTCCAGAATGCCATGTTGCTGAAGGGGGGCTTGGTGCACAATGCCATGTTGCTGGAGGAGGGCCTGGCCCAAAATGCCATGTTGCTGGAGGAAAACCAGGCCCAGAATGCCATGTTGCTGGAGGAGGGGCAAGTCCAGAATGCCATGTTGTCCAGAGGTGCGCTGCAGTATTTCTGGCTGATGCCCTAGTGTCAAGATTGATGGGGTGTTTAAATAAGGATGTCCATGACTACAGAGGTGTGTAGCTGAGGATGTTGCTGGCTGGAGGGGGCTAGGTACAGAATGCCATGTGCCTGGAGGGGGGCCTGGTCCAGAATGCCCTGTCCAAAGGTGCGCTGGTCTGTAGCTGATAAATCACTGGTATGTAGCTGATTAATCGCTGGCCTGCAGCTGATTAATCACTGGTCTGCAGCTGATAAAAGGTAAGGTACTGAGATTGCCTCTTTGACCTGTTCATTTGGCCTTTATCTGATGGACAGCTGCAGCCAGATCCATAGGGTGCGCGAGGAGGGTCGGGGCATGTTACGGATGCATTTGAGAAAAGGTAAGGTACTGAGATTGCCTCTTTGACCTGTTCATTTGGCCTTTATCTGATGGAAAGTTGCAGCCAGATCCATAGGGTGCTAGGCAGCAAAGGGGGGTGTGTGGACTGCATGACCTAGGCAGCTGATCGCTGGACTGTGGCTGATTAATGGTGGGTACCTGGTGGGTGAATGATGGATAATCACTGGTCCTCCGTGAGACATCAAGGCAGCTTGTTACCTGCAGATGCTGCTGCTGTGCTGCTGAAACTCCACACCATGATGAAGGGTGACTTGTTGGAAAATTGTGGGTGTCTGGTGGGTGTCTGGTGGGGACTGTTGGGTACCTGGTGGGTGAAAGGTGGGTGAAGCGGGTGTGCATGGTTGGTACGGGGTGTTGGGTGACGGGTGGGTGAATGGTCTGGTCCAGAATGCCATGTTGCTGAAGGGGGGCTTGGTGCACAATGCCATGTTGCTGGAAGAGGGCCTGGTCCAGAATGCCATGTTGCTGGAGGAAAACCAGGCCCAGAATGCCATGTTGCTGGAGAAGGGGCAAGTCCAGAATGCCATGTTGTCCAGAGGTGTGCTGCAGTATTTCTGGCTGATGCCCTAGTGTCAAGATTGATGGGGTGTGTAAATAAGGATGTCCAGGACTACAGAGGTGTGTAGCTGAGGATGTTCAAGTGTGTTGGGGTGTGTAGGTGAGAGTCTGGCCATGAGCTGGGACATGTGATGGGGGGAGAGGGGATGTGTCTGGCCATGAGCTGGTTGCTGGCTGGTGGGGGCCAGGTACAGAATGCCATGTGCCTGGAGGGGGGCCTGGTCCAGAATGCCCTGTCCAAAGGTGCGCTGGTCTGTAGCTGATAAATCACTGGTATGTAGCTGATAAATCGCTGGCCTGCAGCTGATTAATCACTGGTCTGCAGCTGATAAAAGGTAAGGTACTGAGATTGCCTCTTTGACCTGTTCATTTGGCCTTTATCTGATGGAAAGCTGCAGCCAGATCCATAGGGTGCGCGAGGAGGGTCGGGGCATGTAACGGATGCATTTGAGAAAAGGTAAGGTACTGAGATTGCCTCTTTGACCTGTTCATTTGGCCTTTATCTGATGGACAGCTGCAGCCAGATCCATAGGGTGCGCGAGGAGGGTCGGGGCATGTTACGGATGCATTTGAGAAAAGGTAAGGTACTGAGATTGCCTCTTTGACCTGTTCATTTGGCCTTTATCTGATGGAAAGTTGCAGCCAGATCCATAGGGTGCTAGGCAGCAAAGGGGGGGATGTGGACTGCATGACCTAGGCAGCTGATCGCTGGACTGTGGCTGATTAATGGTGGGTACCTGGTGGGTGAATGATGGATAATCACTGGTCCTCCGTGAGACATCAAGGCAGCTTGTTACCTGCAGATGCTGCTGCTGTGCTGCTGAAACTCCACACCATGATGAAGGGTGACTTGTTGGAAAATTGTGGGTGTCTGGTGGGTGTCTGGTGGGGACTGTTGGGTACCTGGTGGGTGAAAGGTGGGTGAAGCGGGTGTGCATGGTTGGTACGGGGTGTTGGGTGACGGGTGGGTGAATGGTCTGGTCCAGAATGCCATGTTGCTGAAGGGGGGCTTGGTGCACAATGCCATGTTGTTGGAGGAGGGCCTGGCCCAGAATGCCATGTTGCTGGAGGAAAACCAGGCCCATAATGCCATGTTGCTGGAGGAGGGGCAAGTCCAGAATGCCATGTTGTCCAGAGGTGCGCTGCAGTATTTCTGGCTGATGCCCTAGTGTCAAGATTGATGGGGTGTGTAAATAAGGATGTCCAGGACTACAGAGGTGTGTAGCTGAGGATGTTGCTGGCTGGAGGGGGCTAGGTACAGAATGCCATGTGCCTGGAGGGGGGCCTGGTCCAGAATGCCTTGTCCAAAGGTGCGCTGGTCTGTAGCTGTTAAATCACTGGTATGTAGCTGATTAATCGCTGGCCTGCAGCTGATTAATCACTGGTCTGCAGCTGATAAAAGGTAAGGTACTGAGATTGCCTCTTTGACCTGTTCATTTGGCTTTTATCTGATGGACAGCTGCAGCCAGATCCATACGGTGCGCGAGGAGGGTCGGGGCATGTTACGGATGCATTTGAGAAAAGGTAAGGTACTGAGATTGCCTCTTTGACCTGTTCATTTGGCCTTTATCTGATGGACAGCTGCAGCCAGATCCATAGGGTGCTAGGCAGCAAAGGGGGGTGTGTGGACTGCATGACCTAGGCAGCTGATCGCTGGACTGTGGCTGATTAATGGTGGGTACCTGGTGGGTGAATGATGGATAATCACTGGTCCTCCGTGAGACATCAAGGCAGCTTGTTACCTGCAGATGCTGCTGCTGTGCTGCTGAAACTGCACACCATGATGAAGGGTGACTTGTTGGGAAATTGTGGGTGTCTGGTGGGTGTCTGGTGGGGACTGTTGGGTACCTGGTGGGTGAAAGGTGGGTGAAGCGGGTGTGCATGGTTGGTACGGGGTGTTGGGTGACGGGTGGGTGAATGGTCTGGTCCAGAATGCCATGTTGCTGAAGGGGGGCTTGGTGCACAATGCCATGTTGCTGGAAGAGGGCCTGGTCCAGAATGCCATGTTGCTGGAGGAAAACCAGGCCCAGAATGCCATGTTGCTGGAGAAGGGGCAAGTCCAGAATGCCATGTTGTCCAGAGGTGTGCTGCAGTATTTCTGGCTGATGCCCTAGTGTCAAGATTGATGGGGTGTGTAAATAAGGATGTCCAGGACTACAGAGGTGTGTAGCTGAGGATGTTCAAGTGTGTTGGGGTGTGTAGGTGAGAGTCTGGCCATGAGCTGGGACATGTGATGGGGGGAGAGGGGATGTGTCTGGCCATGAGCTGGTTGCTGGCTGGAGGGGGCCAGGTACAGAATGCCATGTGCCTGGAGGGGGGCCTGGTCCAGAATGCCCTGTCCAAAGGTGCGCTGGTCTGTAGCTGATAAATCACTGGTATGTAGCTGATTAATCGCTGGCCTGCAGCTGATTAATCACTGGTCTGCAGCTGATAAAAGGTAAGGTACTGAGATTGCCTCTTTGACCTGTTCATTTGGCCTTTATCTGATGGAAAGCTGCAGCCAGATCCATAGGGTGCGCGAGGAGGGTCGGGGCATGTTACGGATGCATTTGAGAAAAGGTAAGGTACTGAGATTGCCTCTTTGACCTGTTCATTTGGCCTTTATCTGATGGACAGCTGCAGCCAGATCCATAGGGTGCGCGAGGAGGGTCGGGGCATGTTACGGATGCATTTGAGAAAAGGTAATGTACTGAGATTGCCTCTTTGACCTGTTCATTTGGCCTTTATCTGATGGAAAGCTGCAGCCAGATCCATAGGGTGCTAGGCAGCAAAGGGGGGGATGTGGACTGCATGACCTAGGCAGCTGATCGCTGGACTGTGGCTGATTAATGGTGGGTACCTGGTGGGTGAATGATGGATGACTGAGCCCCCCAGCTGTTGCCCAACTCCTGATGCACGGGTCCTCCTGACGAGGCTCCCAGTTGTTGCTGTCCTTCATGTTGACCTTGATGTCAGATATTTCCCCTGTGAGAGCAAGAATGGGGACATGAGATGGGGCAACAAGGGTAGGATGGGCAGCCTAAAACACGAGGGGTTAAGGTTCCAAAATATTCTTAGAATGGTTGCTGGCTGGAGGGGGCCAGGTACAGAATGCCATGTTCCTGGAGGGGGGCCTGGTCCAGAATGCCCTGTCCAGAGGTGCGCTGGTCTGTAGCTGATAAATCACTGGTATGTAGCTGATTAATTGCCGGTCTGCAGCTGATAAATCACTGGTCTGTAGCTGATTAATTGCTGGCCTGCAGCTGATTAATCACTGGTCTGTGGCTGATTAATCACTGGTCTGCAGCTGATTAATCACTGGTATGCAGCTGATTAATCACTGGTCTGCAGCTGATTAATCACTGGTCCTCCGCAAGACATCAAGGCAGCTTGTTACCTGCAGATGCTGCTGCTGTGCTGCTGAAACTCCACACCATGATGAAGGGTGACTTGTTGGAAAATTGTGGGTGTCTGGTGGGTGTCTGGTGGGGACTGTTGGGTACCTGGTGGGTGAAAGGTGGGTGAAGCGGGTGTGCATGGTTGGTAAGGGGTGTTGGGTGACGGGTGGGTGAATGGTCTGGTCCAGAATGCCATGTTGCTGAAGGGGGGCTTGGTGCACAATGCCATGTTGCTGGAAGAGGGCCTGGCCCAGAATGCCATGTTGTTGGAGGAAAACCAGGCCCAGAATGCCATGTTGCTGGAGAAGGGGCAAGTCCAGAATGCCATGTTGTCCAGAGGTGTGCTGCAGTATTTCTGGCTGATGCCCTAGTGTCAAGATTGATGGGGTGTGTAAATAAGGATGTCCAGGACTACAGGGGTGTGTAGCTGAGGATGTTCAAGTGTGCTGGGGTGTGTAGCTGAGAATATCCATGAGCATAAGCAGGGTCCCAGCAAAATACTTTATTTTTAGAGAATTCGAAGGGGTATGTACTGCCCAGTGGGCCTGAGGTACAGGTATCCAGCAGGTAAAGGTATCATACATGTGCATGATGCAGTACAAAGGCTGACTGAGACTCCTCCTCCTACAGCTTTACTGCTTAAATCTGGTGATAGGGGAACATGTGAGGAAGACGCAACTAATATATGAAGATCAGCTGAACGAACCAGCGCTGGTTATGGAGCACTCCTCCGTGAAACATCAAGGCAGCTTGTTACCTGCAGATGCTGCTGCTGTGCTGCTGAAACTCCACACCATGATGAAGGGTGACTTGTTGGAAAATTGTGGGTGTCTGGTGGGTGTCTGGTGGGGACTGTTGGGTACCTGGTGGGTGAAAGGTGGGTGAAGCGGGTGTGCATGGTTGGTACGGGGTGTTGGGTGACGGGTGGGTGAATGGTCTGGTCCAGAATGCCATGTTGCTGAAGGGGGGCTTGGTGCACAATGCCATGTTGCTGGAGGAGGGCCTGGCCCAAAATGCCATGTTGCTGGAGGAAAACCAGGCCCAGAATGCCATGTTGTTGGAGGAGGGGCAAGTCCAGAATGCCATGTTGTCCAGAGGTGCGCTGCAGTATTTCTGGCTGATGCCCTAGTGTCAAGATTGATGGGGTGTGTAAATAAGGATGTCCAGGACTACAGAGGTGTGTAGCTGAGGATGTTGCTGGCTGGAGGGGGCTAGGTACAGAATGCCATGTGCCTGGAGGGGGGCCTGGTCCAGAATGCCCTGTCCAAAGGTGCGCTGGTCTGTAGCTGATAAATCACTGGTATGTAGCTGATTAATCGCTGGCCTGCAGCTGATTAATCACTGGTCTGCAGCTGATAAAAGGTAAGGTACTGAGATTGCCTCTTTGACCTGTTCATTTGGCCTTTATCTGATGGACAGCTGCAGCCAGATCCATACGGTGCGCGAGGAGGGTCGGGGCATGTTACGGATGCATTTGAGAAAAGGTAAGGTACTGAGATTGCCTCTTTGACCTGTTCATTTGGCCTTTATCTGATGGACAGCTGCAGCCAGATCCATAGGGTGCGCGAGGAGGGTCGGGGCATGTTACGGATGCATTTGAGAAAAGGTAATGTACTGAGATTGCCTCTTTGACCTGTTCATTTGGCCTTTATCTGATGGAAAGCTGCAGCCAGATCCATAGGGTGCTAGGCAGCAAAGGGGGGGATGTGGACTGCATGACCTAGGCAGCTGATCGCTGGACTGTGGCTGATTAATGGTGGGTACCTGGTGGGTGAATGATGGATGACTGAGCCCCCCATCTGTTGCCCAACTCCTGATGCACGGGTCCTCCTGACGAGGCTCCCAGTTGTTGCTGTCCTTCATGTTGACCTTGATGTCAGATATTTCCCCTGTGAGAGCAAGAATGGGGACATGAGATGGGGCAACAAGGGTAGGATGGGCAGCCTAAAACACGAGGGGTTAAGGTTCCAAAATATTCTTAGAATGGTTGCTGGCTGGAGGGGGCCAGGTACAGAATGCCATGTTCCTGGAGGGGGGCCTGGTCCAGAATGCCCTGTCCAGAGGTGCGCTGGTCTGTAGCTGATAAATCACTGGTATGTAGCTGATTAATTGCCGGTCTGCAGCTGATGAATCACTGGTCTGTAGCTGATTAATTGCTGGCCTGCAGCTGATTAATCACTGGTCTGTGGCTGATTAATCACTGGTCTGCAGCTGATTAATCACTGGTATGCAGCTGATTAATCACTGGTCTGCAGCTGATTAATCACTGGTCCTCCGCAAGACATCAAGGCAGCTTGTTACCTGCAGATGCTGCTGCTGTGCTGCTGAAACTGCACACCATGATGAAGGGTGACTTGTTGGAAAATTGTGGGTGTCTGGTGGGTGTCTGGTGGGGACTGTTGGGTACCTGGTGGGTGAAAGGTGGGTGAAGCGGGTGTGCATGGTTGGTAAGGGGTGTTGGGTGACGGGTGGGTGAATGGTCTGGTCCAGAATGCCATGTTGCTGAAGGGGGGCTTGGTGCACAATGCCATGTTGCTGGAAGAGGGCCTGGCCCAGAATGCCATGTTGCTGGAGGAAAACCAGGCCCAGAATGCCATGTTGCTAGAGAAGGGGCAAGTCCAGAATGCCATGTTGTCCAGAGGTGTGCTGCAGTATTTCTGGCTGATGCCCTAGTGTCAAGATTGATGGGGTGTGTAAATAAGGATGTCCAGGACTACAGGGGTGTGTAGCTGAGGATGTTCAAGTGTGCTGGGGTGTGTAGCTGAGAATATCCATGAGCATAAGCAGGGTCCCAGCAAAATACTTTATTTTTAGAGAATTCGAAGGGGTATGTACTGCCCAGTGGGCCTGAGGTACAGGTATCCAGCAGGTAAAGGTATCATACAGGTGCATGATGCAGTACAAAGGCTGACTGAGACTCCTCCTCCTACAGCTTTACTGCTTAAATCTGGTGATAGGGGAACATGTGAGGAAGACGCAACTAATATATGAAGATCAGCTGAACGAACCAGCGCTGGTTATGGAGCACTCCTCCGTGAAACATCAAGGCAGCTTGTTACCTGCAGATGCTGCTGCTGTGCTGCTGAAACTCCACACCATGATGAAGGGTGACTTGTTGGAAAATTGTGGGTGTCTGGTGGGTGTCTGGTGGGGACTGTTGGGTACCTGGTGGGTGAAAGGTGGGTGAAGCGGGTGTGCATGGTTGGTACGGGGTGTTGGGTGACGGGTGGGTGAATGGTCTGGTCCAGAATGCCATGTTGCTGAAGGGGGGCTTGGTGCACAATGCCATGTTGCTGGAGGAGGGCCTGGCCCAAAATGCCATGTTGCTGGAGGAAAACCAGGCCCAGAATGCCATGTTGTTGGAGGAGGGGCAAGTCCAGAATGCCATGTTGTCCAGAGGTGCGCTGCAGTATTTCTGGCTGATGCCCTAGTGTCAAGATTGATGGGGTGTGTAAATAAGGATGTCCAGGACTACAGAGGTGTGTAGCTGAGGATGTTGCTGGCTGGAGGGGGCTAGGTACAGAATGCCATGTGCCTGGAGGGGGGCCTGGTCCAGAATGCCCTGTCCAAAGGTGCGCTGGTCTGTAGCTGATAAATCACTGGTATGTAGCTGATTAATCGCTGGCCTGCAGCTGATTAATCACTGGTCTGCAGCTGATAAAAGGTAAGGTACTGAGATTGCCTCTTTGACCTGTTCATTTGGCCTTTATCTGATGGACAGCTGCAGCCAGATCCATAGGGTGCGCGAGGAGGGTCGGGGCATGTTACGGATGCATTTGAGAAAAGGTAAGGTACTGAGATTGCCTCTTTGACCTGTTCATTTGGCCTTTATCTGATGGAAAGTTGCAGCCAGATCCATAGGGTGCTAGGCAGCAAAGGGGGGGATGTGGACTGCATGACCTAGGCAGCTGATCGCTGGACTGTGGCTGATTAATGGTGGGTACCTGGTGGGTGAATGATGGATAATCACTGGTCCTCCGTGAGACATCAAGGCAGCTTGTTACCTGCAGATGCTGCTGCTGTGCTGCTGAAACTCCACACCATGATGAAGGGTGACTTGTTGGAAAATTGTGGGTGTCTGGTGGGTGTCTGGTGGGGACTGTTGGGTACCTGGTGGGTGAAAGGTGGGTGAAGCGGGTGTGCATGGTTGGTACGGGGTGTTGGGTGACGGGTGGGTGAATGGTCTGGTCCAGAATGCCATGTTGCTGAAGGGGGGCTTGGTGCACAATGCCATGTTGCTGGAAGAGGGCCTGGTCCAGAATGCCATGTTGCTGGAGGAAAACCAGGCCCAGAATGCCATGTTGCTGGAGAAGGGGCAAGTCCAGAATGCCATGTTGTCCAGAGGTGTGCTGCAGTATTTCTGGCTGATGCCCTAGTGTCAAGATTGATGGGGTGTGTAAATAAGGATGTCCAGGACTACAGAGGTGTGTAGCTGAGGATGTTCAAGTGTGTTGGGGTGTGTAGCTGAGAGTCTGGCCATGAGCTGGGACATGTGATGGGGGGAGAGGGGATGTGTCTGGCCATGAGCTGGTTGCTGGCTGGAGGGGGCCAGGTACAGAATGCCATGTTCCTGGAGGGGGGCCTGGTCCAGAATGCCCTGTCCAAAGGTGCGCTGGTCTGTAGCTGATAAATCACTGGTATGTAGCTGATTAATCGCTGGCCTGCAGCTGATTAATCACTGGTCTGCAGTTGATAAAAGGTAAGGTACTGAGATTGCCTCTTTGACCTGTTCATTTGGCCTTTATCTGATGGAAAGCTGCAGCCAGATCCATAGGGTGCGCGAGGAGGGTCGGGGCATGTTACGGATGCATTTGAGAAAAGGTAAGGTACTGAGATTGCCTCTTTGACCTGTTCATTTGGCCTTTATCTGATGGAAAGCTGCAGCCAGATCCATAGGGTGCTAGGCAGCAAAGGGGGGGATGTGGACTGCATGACCTAGGCAGCTGATCGCTGGACTGTGGCTGATTAATGGTGGGTACCTGGTGGGTGAATGATGGATGACTGAGCCCCCCAGCTGTTGCCCAACTCCTGATGCACGGGTCCTCCTGACGAGGCTCCCAGTTGTTGCTGTCCTTCATGTTGACCTTGATGTCAGATATTTCCCCTATGAGAGCAAGAATGGGGACATGAGATGGGGCAACAAGGGTAGGATGGGCAGCCTAAAACACGAGGGGTTAAGGTTCCAAAATATTCTTAGAATGGTTGCTGGCTGGAGGGGGCCAGGTACAGAATGCCATGTTCCTGGAGGGGGGCCTGGTCCAGAATGCCCTGTCCAGAGGTGCGCTGGTCTGTAGCTGATAAATCACTGGTATGTAGCTGATTAATTGCCGGTCTGCAGCTGATAAATCACTGGTCTGTAGCTGATTAATTGCTGGCCTGCAGCTGATTAATCACTGGTCTGTGGCTGATTAATCACTGGTCTGCAGCTGATTAATCACTGGTATGCAGCTGATTAATCACTGGTCTGCAGCTGATTAATCACAGGTCCGCCGCGAGACATCAAGGCAGCTTGTTACCTGCAGATGCTGCTGCTGTGCTGCTGAAACTCCACACCATGATGAAGGGTGACTTGTTGGAAATTTGTGGGTGTCTGGTGGGTGTCTGGTGGGGACTGTTGGGTACCTGGTGGGTGAAAGGTGGGTGAAGCGGGTGTGCATGGTTGGTAAGGGGTGTTGGGTGACGGGTGGGTGAATGGTCTGGTCCAGAATGCCATGTTGCTGAAGGGGGGCTTGGTGCACAATGCCATGTTGTTGGAGGAGGGCCTGGCCCAGAATGCCATGTTGCTGGAGGAAAACCAGGCCCAGAATGCCATGTTGCTGGAGAAGGGGCAAGTCCAGAATGCCATGTTGTCCAGAGGTGCGCTGCAGTATTTCTGGCTGATGCCCTAGTGTCAAGATTGATGGGGTGTGTAAATAAGGATGTCCAGGACTACAGAGGTGTGTAGCTGAGGATGTTGCTGGCTGGAGGGGGCCAGGTACAGAATGCCATGTTCTTGGAGGGGGGCCTGGTCCAGAATGCCCTGTCCAAAGGTGCGCTGGTCTGTAGCTGATAAATCACTGGTATGTAGCTGATTAATCGCTGGCCTGCAGCTGATTAATCACTGGTATGCAGCTGATAAAAGGTAAGGTACTGAGATTGCCTCTTTGACCTGTTCATTTGGCCTTTATCTGATGGACAGCTGCAGCCAGATCCATAGGGTGCGCGAGGAGGGTCGGGGCATGTTACGGATGCATTTGAGAAAAGGTAAGGTACTGAGATTGCCTCTTTGACCTGTTCATTTGGCCTTTATCTGATGGAAAGCTGCAGCCAGATCCATAGGGTGCTAGGCAGCAAAGGGGGGGATGTGGACTGCATGACCTAGGCAGCTGATCGCTGGACTGTGGCTGATTAATGGTGGGTCCTTGGTGGGTGAATGATGGATAATCACTGGTCCTCCGTGAGACATCAAGGCAGCTTGTTACCTGCAGATGCTGCTGCTGTGCTGCTGAAACTCCACACCATGATGAAGGGTGACTTGTTGGAAAATTGTGGGTGTCTGGTGGGTGTCTGGTGGGGACTGTTGGGTACCTGGTGGGTGAAAGGTGGGTGAAGCGGGTGTGCATGGTTGGTACGGGGTGTTGGGTGACGGGTGGGTGAATGGTCTGGTCCAGAATGCCATGTTGCTGAAGGGGGGCTTGGTGCACAATGCCATGTTGCTGGAAGAGGGCCTGGTCCAGAATGCCATGTTGCTGGAGGAAAACCAGGCCCAGAATGCCATGTTGCTGGAGAAGGGGCAAGTCCAGAATGCCATGTTGTCCAGAGGTGTGTTGCAGTATTTCTGGCTGATGCCCTAGTGTCAAGATTGATGGGGTGTGTAAATAAGGATGTCCAGGACTACGGAGGTGTGTAGCTGAGGATGTTCAAGTGTGTTGGGGTGTGTAGCTGAGAGTCTGGCCATGAGCTGGGACATGTGATGGGGGGAGAGGGGATGTGTCTGGCCATGAGCTGGTTGCTGGCTGGAGGGGGCCAGGTACAGAATGCCATGTTCTTGGAGGGGGGCCTGGTCCAGAATGCCGTGTCCAAAGGTGCGCTGGTCTGTAGCTGATAAATCACTGGTATGTAGCTGATTAATCGCTGGCCTGCAGCTGATTAATCACTGGTCTACAGCTGATAAAAGGTAAGGTACTGAGATTGCCTCTTTGACCTGTTCATTTGGCCTTTATCTGATGGAAAGCTGCAGCCAGATCCATAGGGTGCGCGAGGAGGGTCGGGGCATGTTACGGATGCATTTGAGAAAAGGTAAGGTACTGAGATTGCCTCTTTGACCTGTTCATTTGGCCTTTATCTGATGGAAAGCTGCAGCCAGATCCATAGGGTGCTAGGCAGCAAAGGGGGGGATGTGGACTGCATGACCTAGGCAGCTGATCGCTGGACTGTGGCTGATTAATGGTGGGTCCTTGGTGGGTGAATGATGGATAATCACTGGTCCTCCGTGAGACATCAAGGCAGCTTGTTACATGCAGATGCTGCTGCTGTGCTGCTGAAACTCCACACCATGATGAAGGGTGACTTGTTGGAAAATTGTGGGTGTCTGGTGGGTGTCTGGTGGGGACTGTTGGGTACCTGGTGGGTGAAAGGTGGGTGAAGCGGGTGTGCATGGTTGGTACGGGGTGTTGGGTGACGGGTGGGTGAATGGTCTGGTCCAGAATGCCATGTTGCTGAAGGGGGGCTTGGTGCACAATGCCATGTTTCTGGAAGAGGGCCTGGTCCAGAATGCCATGTTGCTGGAGGAAAACCAGGCCCAGAATGCCATGTTGCTGGAGAAGGGGCAAGTCCAGAATGCCATGTTGTCCAGAGGTGTGCTGCAGTATTTCTGGCTGATGCCCTAGTGTCAAGATTGATGGGGTGTGTAAATAAGGATGTCCAGGACTACGGAGGTGTGTAGCTGAGGATGTTCAAGTGTGTTGGGGTGTGTAGCTGAGAGTCTGTCCATGAGCTGGGACATGTGATGGGGGGAGAGGGGATGTGTCTGGCCATGAGCTGGTTGCTGGCTGGAGGGGGCCTGGTACAGAATGCCATGTTCCTGGAGGGGGGCCTGGTCCAGAATGCCGTGTCCAAAGGTGCGCTGGTCTGTAGCTGATAAATCACTGGTATGTAGCTGATTAATCGCTGGCCTGCAGCTGATTAATCACTGGTCTACAGCTGATAAAAGGTAAGGTACTGAGATTGCCTCTTTGACCTGTTCATTTGGCCTTTATCTGATGGAAAGCTGCAGCCAGATCCATAGGGTGCGCGAGGAGGGTCGGGGCATGTTACGGATGCATTTGAGAAAAGGTAAGGTACTGAGATTGCCTCTTTGACCTGTTCATTTGGCCTTTATCTGATGGAAAGCTGCAGCCAGATCCATAGGGTGCTAGGCAGCAAAGGGGGGGATGTGGACTGCATGACCTAGGCAGCTGATCGCTGGACTGTGGCTGATTAATGGTGGGTACCTGGTGGGTGAATGATGGATGACTGAGCCCCCCAGCTGTTGCCCAACTCCTGATGCACGGGTCCTCCTGACGAGGCTCCCAGTTGTTGCTGTCCTTCATGTTGACCTTGATGTCAGATATTTCCCCTGTGAGAGCAAGAATGGGGACATGAGATGGGGCAACAAGGGTAGGATGGGCAGCCTAAAACACGAGGGGTTAAGGTTCCAAAATATTCTTAGAATGGTTGCTGGCTGGAGGGGGCCAGGTACAGAATGCCATGTTCCTGGAGGGGGGCCTGGTCCAGAATGCCCTGTCCAGAGGTGCGCTGGTATGTAGCTGATAAATCACTGGTATGTAGCTGATTAATTGCCGGTCTGCAGCTGATAAATCTCTGGTCTGTAGCTGATTAATTGCTGGCCTGCAGCTGATTAATCACTGGTCTGTGGCTGATTAATCACTGGTATGCAGCTGATTAATCACTTGTATGCAGCTGATTAATCACTGGTCTGCAGCTGATTAATCACTGGTCCTCCGTGAGACATCAAGGCAGCTTGTTACCTGCAGATGCTGCTGCTGTGCTGCTGAAACTGCACACCATGATGAAGGGTGACTTGTTGGAAAATTGTGGGTGTCTGGTGGGTGTCTGGTGGGGACTGTTGGGTACCTGGTGGGTGAAAGGTGGGTGAAGCGGGTGTGCATGGTTGGTACGGGGTGTTGGGTGACGGGTGGGTGAATGGTCTGGTCCAGAATGCCATGTTGCTGAAGGGGGGCTTGGTGCACAATGCCATGTTGTTGGAGGAGGGCCTGGCCCAGAATGCCATGTTGCTGGAGGAAAACCAGGCCCAGAATGCCATGTTGCTGGAGGAGGGGCAAGTCCAGAATGCCATGTTGTCCAGAGGTGCGCTGCAGTATTTCTGGCTGATGCCCTAGTGTCAAGATTGATGGGGTGTGTAAATAAGGATGT
This sequence comes from Limnomonas spitsbergensis, assembly GCA_037349105.1. Lineage (NCBI taxonomy): Eukaryota > Viridiplantae > Chlorophyta > Chlorophyceae > Chlamydomonadales > Limnomonas > Limnomonas spitsbergensis. The sequence continues at coordinate 1,164,678 of JAYJMM010000078.1, read as the reverse complement.
CCAGGACTACAGAGGTGTGTAGCTGAGGATGTTGCTGGCTGGAGGGGGCTAGGTACAGAATGCCATGTGCCTGGAGGGGGGCCTGGTCCAGAATGCCCTGTCCAAAGGTGCGCTGGTCTGTAGCTGATAAATCACTGGTATGTAGCTGATTAATCGCTGGCCTGCAGCTGATTAATCACTGGTCTGCAGCTGATAAAAGGTAAGGTACTGAGATTGCCTCTTTGACCTGTTCATTTGGCCTTTATCTGATGGACAGCTGCAGCCAGATCCATAGGGTGCGCGAGGAGGGTCGGGGCATGTTACGGATGCATTTGAGAAAAGGTAAGGTACTGAGATTGCCTCTTTGACCTGTTCATTTGGCCTTTATTTGATGGAAAGTTGCAGCCGGATCCATAGGGTGCTAGGCAGCAAAGGGGGGGATGTGGACTGCATGACCTAGGCAGCTGATCGCTGGACTGTGGCTGATTAATGGTGGGTCCTTGGTGGGTGAATGATGGATAATCACTGGTCCTCCGTGAGACATCAAGGCAGCTTGTTACCTGCAGATGCTGCTGCTGTGCTGCTGAAACTCCACACCATGATGAAGGGTGACTTGTTGGAAAATTGTGGGTGTCTGGTGGGTGTCTGGTGGGGACTGTTGGGTACCTGGTGGGTGAAAGGTGGGTGAAGCGGGTGTGCATGGTTGGTACGGGGTGTTGGGTGACGGGTGGGTGAATGGTCTGGTCCAGAATGCCATGTTGCTGAAGGGGGGCTTGGTGCACAATGCCATGTTGCTGGAAGAGGGCCTGGTCCAGAATGCCATGTTGCTGGAGGAAAACCAGGCCCAGAATGCCATGTTGTTGGAGAAGGGGCAAGTCCAGAATGCCATGTTGTCCAGAGGTGTGCTGCAGTATTTCTGGCTGATGCCCTAGTGTCAAGATTGATGGGGTGTGTAAATAAGGATGTCCAGGACTACAGAGGTGTGTAGCTGAGGATGTTCAAGTGTGTTGGGGTGTGTAGCTGAGAGTCTGGCCATGAGCTGGGACATGTGATGGGGGGAGAGGGGATGTGTCTGGCCATGAGCTGGTTGCTGGCTGGAGGGGGCCAGGTACAGAATGCCATGTTCCTGGAGGGGGGCCTGGTCCAGAATGCCCTGTCCAAAGGTGCGCTGGTCTGTAGCTGATAAATCACTGGTATGTAGCTGATTAATCGCTGGCCTGCAGCTGATTAATCACTGGTCTGCAGCTGATAAAAGGTAAGGTACTGAGATTGCCTCTTTGACCTGTTCATTTGGCCTTTATCTGATGGACAGCTGCAGCCAGATCCATAGGGTGCGCGAGGAGGGTCGGGGCATGTTACGGATGCATTTGAGAAAAGGTAAGGTACTGAGATTGCCTCTTTGACCTGTTCATTTGGCCTTTATCTGATGGACAGCTGCAGCCAGATCCATAGGGTGCGCGAGGAGGGTCGGGGCATGTTACGGATGCATTTGAGAAAAGGTAAGGTACTGAGATTGCCTCTTTGACCTGTTCATTTGGCCTTTATCTGATGGAAAGCTGCAGCCAGATCCATAGGGTGCTAGGCAGCAAAGGGGGGGATGTGGACTGCATGACCTAGGCAGCTGATCGCTGGACTGTGGCTGATTAATGGTGGGTACCTGGTGGGTGAATGATGGATGACTGAGCCCCCCAGCTGTTGCCCAACTCCTGATGCACGGGTCCTCCTGACGAGGCTCCCATTTGTTGCTGTCCTTCATGTTGACCTTGATGTCAGATATTTCCCCTGTGAGAGCAAGAATGGGGACATGAGATGGGGCAACAAGGGACGGATGGGCAGCCTAAAACACGAGGGGTTAAGGTTCCAAAATATTCTTAGAATGGTTGCTGGCTGGAGGGGGCCAGGTACAGAATGCCATGTTCCTGGAGGGGGGCCTGGTCCAGAATGCCCTGTCCAGAGGTGCGCTGGTCTGTAGCTGATAAATCACTGGTATGTAGCTGATTAATTGCCGGTCTGCAGCTGATAAATCACTGGTCTGTAGCTGATTAATTGCTGGCCTGCAGCTGATTAATCACTGGTCTGTGGCTGATTAATCACTGGTCTGCAGCTGATTAATCACTGGTATGCAGCTGATTAATCACTGGTCTGCAGCTGATTAATCACTGGTCCTCCGCGAGACATCAAGGCAGCTTGTTACCTGCAGATGCTGCTGCTGTGCTGCTGAAACTCCACACCATGATGAAGGGTGACTTGTTGGAAAATTGTGGGTGTCTGGTGGGTGTCTGGTGGGGACTGTTGGGTACCTGGTGGGTGAAAGGTGGGTGAAGCGGGTGTGCTTGGTTGGTAAGGGGTGTTGGGTGACGGGTGGGTGAATGGTCTGGTCCAGAATGCCATGTTGCTGAAGGGGGGCTTGGTGCACAATGCCATGTTGCTGGAGGAGGGCCTGGCCCAGAATGCCATGTTGCTGGAGGAAAACCAGGCCCAGAATGCCATGTTGCTGGAGGAGGGGCAAGTCCAGAATGCCATGTTGTCCAGAGGTGCGCTGCAGTATTTCTGGCTGATGCCCTAGTGTCAAGATTGATGGGGTGTGTAAATAAGGATGTCCAGGACTACAGAGGTGTGTAGCTGAGGATGTTGCTGGCTGGAGGGGGCTAGGTACAGAATGCCATGTGCCTGGAGGGGGGCCTGGTCCAGAATGCCCTGTCCAAAGGTGCGCTGGTCTGTAGCTGATAAATCACTGGTATGTAGCTGATTAATCGCTGGCCTGCAGCTGATTAATCACTGGTCTGCAGCTGATAAAAGGTAAGGTACTGAGATTGCCTCTTTGACCTGTTCATTTGGCCTTTATCTGATGGAAAGCTGCAGCCAGATCCATAGGGTGCGCGAGGAGGGTCGGGGCATGTTACGGATGCATTTGAGAAAAGGTAAGGTACTGAGATTGCCTCTTTGACCTGTTCATTTGGCCTTTATCTGATGGACAGCTGCAGCCAGATCCATAGGGTGCGCGAGGAGGGTCGGGGCATGTTACGGATGCATTTGAGAAAAGGTAAGGTACTGAGATTGCCTCTTTGACCTGTTCATTTGGCCTTTATCTGATGGAAAGCTGCAGCCAGATCCATAGGGTGCTAGGCAGCAAAGGGGGGGATGTGGACTGCATGACCTAGGCAGCTGATCGCTGGACTGTGGCTGATTAATGGTGGGTACCTGATGGGTGAATGATGGATGACTGAGCCCCCCAGCTGTTGCCCAACTCCTGATGCACGGGTCCTCCTGACGAGGCTCCCAGTTGTTGCTGTCCTTCATGTTGACCTTGATGTCAGATATTTCCCCTGTGAGAGCAAGAATGGGGACATGAGATGGGGCAACAAGGGTAGGATGGGCAGCCTAAAACACGAGGGGTTAAGGTTCCAAAATATTCTTAGAATGGTTGCTGGCTGGAGGGGGCCAGGTACAGAATGCCATGTTCCTGGAGGGGGGCCTGGTCCAGAATGCCCTGTCCAGAGGTGCGCTGGTCTGTAGCTGATAAATCACTGGTATGTAGCTGATTAATTGCCGGTCTGCAGCTGATAAATCACTGGTCTGTAGCTGATTAATTGCTGGCCTGCAGCTGATTAATCACTGGTATGTGGCTGATTAATCACTGGTCTGCAGCTGATTAATCACTGGTATGCAGCTGATTAATCACTGGTCTGCAGCTGATTAATCACTGGTCCTCCGCGAGACATCAAGGCAGCTTGTTACCTGTAGATGCTGCTGCTGTGCTGCTGAAACTCCACACCATGATGAAGGGTGACTTGTTGGAAAATTGTGGGTGTCTGGTGGGTGTCTGGTGGGGACTGTTGGGTACCTGGTGGGTGAAAGGTGGGTGAAGCGGGTGTGCATGGTTGGTAAGGGGTGTTGGGTGACGGGTGGGTGAATGGTCTGGTCCAGAATGCCATGTTGCTGAAGGGGGGCTTGGTGCACAATGCCATGTTGCTGGAGGAGGGCCTGGCCCAGAATGCCATGTTGCTGGAGGAAAACCAGGCCCAGAATGCCATGTTGCTGGAGGAGGGGCAAGTCCAGAATGCCATGTTGTCCATAGGTGCGCTGCAGTATTTCTGGCTGATGCCCTAGTGTCAAGATTGATGGGGTGTGTAAATAAGGATGTCCAGGACTACAGAGGTGTGTAGCTGAGGATGTTGCTGGCTGGAGGGGGCTAGGTACAGAATGCCATGTGCCTGGAGGGGGGCCTGGTCCAGAATGCCCTGTCCAAAGGTGCGCTGGTCTGTAGCTGATAAATCACTGGTATGTAGCTGATTAATCGCTGGCCTGCAGCTGATTAATCACTGGTCTGCAGCTGATAAAAGGTAAGGTACTGAGATTGCCTCTTTGACCTGTTCATTTGGCCTTTATCTGATGGACAGCTGCAGCCAGATCCATAGGGTGCGCGAGGAGGGTCGGGGCATGTTACGGATGCATTTGAGAAAAGGTAAGGTACTGAGATTGCCTCTTTGACCTGTTCATTTGGCCTTTATCTGATGGAAAGTTGCAGCCAGATCCATAGGGTGCTAGGCAGCAAAGGGGGGGATGTGGACTGCATGACCTAGGCAGCTGATCGCTGGACTGTGGCTGATTAATGGTGGGTACCTGGTGGGTGAATGATGGATAATCACTGGTCCTCCGTGAGACATCAAGGCAGCTTGTTACCTGCAGATGCTGCTGCTGTGCTGCTGAAACTCCACACCATGATGAAGGGTGACTTGTTGGAAAATTGTGGGTGTCTGGTGGGTGTCTGGTGGGGACTGTTGGGTACCTGGTGGGTGAAAGGTGGGTGAAGCGGGTGTGCATGGTTGGTACGGGGTGTTGGGTGACGGGTGGGTGAATGGTCTGGTCCAGAATGCCATGTTGCTGAAGGGGGGCTTGGTGCACAATGCCATGTTGCTGGAAGAGGGCCTGGTCCAGAATGCCATGTTGCTGGAGGAAAACCAGGCCCAGAATGCCATGTTGCTGGAGAAGGGGCAAGTCCAGAATGCCATGTTGTCCAGAGGTGTGCTGCAGTATTTCTGGCTGATGCCCTAGTGTCAAGATTGATGGGGTGTGTAAATAAGGATGTCCAGGACTACAGAGGTGTGTAGCTGAGGATGTTCAAGTGTGTTGGGGTGTGTAGCTGAGAGTCTGGCCATGAGCTGGGACATGTGATGGGGGGAGAGGGGATGTGTCTGGCCATGAGCTGGTTGCTGGCTGGAGGGGGCCAGGTACAGAATGCCATGTTCCTGGAGGGGGGCCTGGTCCAGAATGCCCTGTCCAAAGATGCGCTGGTCTGTAGCTGATAAATCACTGGTATGTAGCTGATTAATCGCTGGCTTGCAACTGATTAATCACTGGTCTGCAGCTGATAAAAGGTAAGGTACTGAGATTGCCTCTTTGACCTGTTCATTTGGCCTTTATCTGATGGAAAGCTGCAGCCAGATCCATAGGGTGCGCGAGAAGGGTCGGGGCATGTTACGGATGCATTTGAGAAAAGGTAAGGTACTGAGATTGCCTCTTTGACCTGTTCATTTGGCCTTTATCTGATGGACAGCTGCAGCCAGATCCATAGGGTGCGCGAGGAGGGTCGGGGCATGTTACGGATGCATTTGAGAAAAGGTAAGGTACTGAGATTGCCTCTTTGACCTGTTCATTTGGCCTTTATCTGATGGAAAGCTGCAGCCAGATCCATAGGGTGCTAGGCAGCAAAGGGGGGGATGTGGACTGCATGACCTAGGCAGCTGATCGCTGGACTGTGGCTGATTAATGGTGGGTACCTGATGGGTGAATGATGGATGACTGAGCCCCCCAGCTGTTGCCCAACTCCTGATGCACGGGTCCTCCTGACGAGGCTCCCAGTTGTTGCTGTCCTTCATGTTGACCTTGATGTCAGATATTTCCCCTGTGAGAGCAAGAATGGGGACATGAGATGGGGCAACAAGGGTAGGATGGGCAGCCTAAAACACGAGGGGTTAAGGTTCCAAAATATTCTTAGAATGGTTGCTGGCTGGAGGGGGCCAGGTACAGAATGCCATGTTCCTGGAGGGGGGCCTGGTCCAGAATGCCCTGTCCAGAGGTGCGCTGGTCTGTAGCTGATAAATCACTGGTATGTAGCTGATTAATTGCCGGTCTGCAGCTGATAAATCACTGGTCTGTAGCTGATTAATTGCTGGCCTGCAGCTGATTAATCACTGGTCTGTGGCTGATTAATCACTGGTCTGCAGCTGATTAATCACTGGTATGCAGCTGATTAATCACTGGTCTGCAGCTGATTAATCACTGGTCCTCCGCGAGACATCAAGGCAGCTTGTTACCTGCAGATGCTGCTGCTGTGCTGCTGAAACTCCACACCATGATGAAGGGTGACTTGTTGGAAAATTGTGGGTGTCTGGTGGGTGTCTGGTGGGGACTGTTGGGTACCTGGTGGGTGAAAGGTGGGTGAAGCGGGTGTGCATGGTTGGTAAGGGGTGTTGGGTGACGGGTGGGTGAATGGTCTGGTCCAGAATGCCATGTTGCTGAAGGGGGGCTTGGTGCACAATGCCATGTTGCTGGAGGAGGGCCTGGCCCAGAATGCCATGTTGCTGGAGGAAAACCAGGCCCAGAATGCCATGTTGCTGGAGGAGGGGCAAGTCCAGAATGCCATGTTGTCCATAGGTGCGCTGCAGTATTTCTGGCTGATGCCCTAGTGTCAAGATTGATGGGGTGTGTAAATAAGGATGTCCAGGACTACAGAGGTGTGTAGCTGAGGATGTTGCTGGCTGGAGGGGGCTAGGTACAGAATGCCATGTGCCTGGAGGGGGGCCTGGTCCAGAATGCCCTGTCCAAAGGTGCGCTGGTCTGTAGCTGATAAATCACTGGTATGTAGCTGATTAATCGCTGGCCTGCAGCTGATTAATCACTGGTCTGCAGCTGATAAAAGGTAAGGTACTGAGATTGCCTCTTTGACCTGTTCATTTGGCCTTTATCTGATGGACAGCTGCAGCCAGATCCATAGGGTGCGCGAGGAGGGTCGGGGCATGTTACGGATGCATTTGAGAAAAGGTAAGGTACTGAGATTGCCTCTTTGACCTGTTCATTTGGCCTTTATCTGATGGAAAGTTGCAGCCAGATCCATAGGGTGCTAGGCAGCAAAGGGGGGGATGTGGACTGCATGACCTAGGCAGCTGATCGCTGGACTGTGGCTGATTAATGGTGGGTACCTGGTGGGTGAATGATGGATAATCACTGGTCCTCCGTGAGACATCAAGGCAGCTTGTTACCTGCAGATGCTGCTGCTGTGCTGCTGAAACTCCACACCATGATGAAGGGTGACTTGTTGGAAAATTGTGGGTGTCTGGTGGGTGTCTGGTGGGGACTGTTGGGTACCTGGTGGGTGAAAGGTGGGTGAAGCGGGTGTGCATGGTTGGTACGGGGTGTTGGGTGACGGGTGGGTGAATGGTCTGGTCCAGAATGCCATGTTGCTGAAGGGGGGCTTGGTGCACAATGCCATGTTGCTGGAAGAGGGCCTGGTCCAGAATGCCATGTTGCTGGAGGAAAACCAGGCCCAGAATGCCATGTTGCTGGAGAAGGGGCAAGTCCAGAATGCCATGTTGTCCAGAGGTGTGCTGCAGTATTTCTGGCTGATGCCCTAGTGTCAAGATTGATGGGGTGTGTAAATAAGGATGTCCAGGACTACAGAGGTGTGTAGCTGAGGATGTTCAAGTGTGTTGGGGTGTGTAGCTGAGAGTCTGGCCATGAGCTGGGACATGTGATGGGGGGAGAGGGGATGTGTCTGGCCATGAGCTGGTTGCTGGCTGGAGGGGGCCAGGTACAGAATGCCATGTTCCTGGAGGGGGGCCTGGTCCAGAATGCCCTGTCCAAAGATGCGCTGGTCTGTAGCTGATAAATCACTGGTATGTAGCTGATTAATCGCTGGCTTGCAACTGATTAATCACTGGTCTGCAGCTGATAAAAGGTAAGGTACTGAGATTGCCTCTTTGACCTGTTCATTTGGCCTTTATCTGATGGAAAGCTGCAGCCAGATCCATAGGGTGCGCGAGAAGGGTCGGGGCATGTTACGGATGCATTTGAGAAAAGGTAAGGTACTGAGATTGCCTCTTTGACCTGTTCATTTGGCCTTTATCTGATGGACAGCTGCAGCCAGATCCATAGGGTGCGCGAGGAGGGTCGGGGCATGTTACGGATGCATTTGAGAAAAGGTAAGGTACTGAGATTGCCTCTTTGACCTGTTCATTTGGCCTTTATCTGATGGAAAGCTGCAGCCAGATCCATAGGGTGCTAGGCAGCAAAGGGGGGGATGTGGACTGCATGACCTAGGCAGCTGATCGCTGGACTGTGGCTGATTAATGGTGGGTACCTGATGGGTGAATGATGGATGACTGAGCCCCCCAGCTGTTGCCCAACTCCTGATGCACGGGTCCTCCTGACGAGGCTCCCAGTTGTTGCTGTCCTTCATGTTGACCTTGATGTCAGATATTTCCCCTGTGAGAGCAAGAATGGGGACATGAGATGGGGCAACAAGGGTAGGATGGGCAGCCTAAAACACGAGGGGTTAAGGTTCCAAAATATTCTTAGAATGGTTGCTGGCTGGAGGGGGCCAGGTACAGAATGCCATGTTCCTGGAGGGGGGCCTGGTCCAGAATGCCCTGTCCTGAGGTGCGCTGGTCTGTAGCTGATAAATCACTGGTATGTAGCTGATTAATTGCCGGTCTGCAGCTGATAAATCACTGGTCTGTAGCTGATTAATTGCTGGCCTGCAGCTGATTAATCACTGGTCTGTGGCTGATTAATCACTGGTCTGCAGCTGATTAATCACTGGTATGCAGCTGATTAATCACTGGTCTGCAGCTGATTAATCACTGGTCCTCCGCGAGACATCAAGGCAGCTTGTTACCTGCAGATGCTGCTGCTGTGCTGCTGAAACTCCACACCATGATGAAGGGTGACTTGTTGGAAAATTGTGGGTGTCTGGTGGGTGTCTGGTGGGGACTGTTGGGTACCTGGTGGGTGAAAGGTGGGTGAAGCGGGTGTGCATGGTTGGTAAGGGGTGTTGGGTGACGGGTGGGTGAATGGTCTGGTCCAGAATGCCATGTTGCTGAAGGGGGGCTTGGTGCACAATGCCATGTTGCTGGAAGAGGGCCTGGCCCAGAATGCCATGTTGCTGGAGGAAAACCAGGCCCAGAATGCCATGTTGCTGGAGAAGGGGCAAGTCCAGAATGCCATGTTGTCCAGAGGTGTGCTGCAGTATTTCTGGCTGATGCCCTAGTGTCAAGATTGATGGGGTGTGTAAATAAGGATGTCCAGGACTACAGGGGTGTGTAGCTGAGGATGTTCAAGTGTGCTGGGGTTTGTAGCTGAGAATATCCATGAGCATAAGCAGGGTCCCAGCAAAATACTTTATTTTTAGAGAATTCGAAGGGGTATGTACTGCCCAGTGGGCCTGAGGTACAGGTATCCAGCAGGTAAAGGTATCATACAGGTGCATGATGCAGTACAAAGGCTGACTGAGACTCCTCCTCCTACAGCTTTACTGCTTAAATCTGGTGATAGGGGAACATGTGAGGAAGACGCAACTAATATATGAAGATCAGCTGAACGAACCAGCGCTGGTTATGGAGCACTCCTCCGTGAAACATCAAGGCAGCTTGTTACCTGCAGATGCTGCTGCTGTGCTGCTGAAACTCCACACCATGATGAAGGGTGACTTGTTGGAAAATTGTGGGTGTCTGGTGGGTGTCTGGTGGGGACTGTTGGGTACCTGGTGGGTGAAAGGTGGGTGAAGCGGGTGTGCATGGTTGGTACGGGGTGTTGGGTGACGGGTGGGTGAATGGTCTGGTCCAGAATGCCATGTTGCTGAAGGGGGGCTTGGTGCACAATGCCATGTTGCTGGAGGAGGGCCTGGCCCAGAATGCCATGTTGCTGGAGGAAAACCAGGCCCAGAATGCCATGTTGCTGGAGGAGGGGCAAGTCCAGAATGCCATGTTGTCCAGAGGTGCGCTGCAGTATTTCTGGCTGATGCCCTAGTGTCAAGATTGATGGGGTGTGTAAATAAGGATGTCCAGGACTACAGAGGTGTGTAGCTGAGGATGTTGCTGGCTGGAGGGGGCTAGGTACAGAATGCCATGTGCCTGGAGGGGGGCCTGGTCCAGAATGCCCTGTCCAAAGGTGCGCTGGTATGTAGCTGATAAATCACTGGTATGTAGCTGATTAATCGCTGGCCTGCAGCTGATTAATCACTGGTCTGCAGCTGATAAAAGGTAAGGTACTGAGATTGCCTCTTTGACCTGTTCATTTGGCCTTTATCTGATGGACAGCTGCAGCCAGATCCATAGGGTGCGCGAGGAGGGTCGGGGCATGTTACGGATGCATTTGAGAAAAGGTAAGGTACTGAGATTGCCTCTTTGACCTGTTCATTTGGCCTTTATCTGATGGAAAGTTGCAGCCAGATCCATAGGGTGCTAGGCAGCAAAGGGGGGGATGTGGACTGCATGACCTAGGCAGCTGATCGCTGGACTGTGGCTGATTAATGGTGGGTACCTGGTGGGTGAATGATGGATAATCACTGGTCCTCCGTGAGACATCAAGGCAGCTTGTTACATGCAGATGCTGCTGCTGTGCTGCTGAAACTCCACACCATGATGAAGGGTGACTTGTTGGAAAATTGTGGGTGTCTGGTGGGTGTCTGGTGGGGACTGTTGGGTACCTGGTGGGTGAAAGGTGGGTGAAGCGGGTGTGCATGGTTGGTACGGGGTGTTGGGTGACGGGTGGGTGAATGGTCTGGTCCAGAATGCCATGTTGCTGAAGGGGGGCTTGGTGCACAATGCCATGTTGCTGGAAGAGGGCCTGGTCCAGAATGCCATGTTGCTGGAGGAAAACCAGGCCCAGAATGCCATGTTGCTGGAGAAGGGGCAAGTCCAGAATGCCATGTTGTCCAGAGGTGTGCTGCAGTATTTCTGGCTGATGCCCTAGTGTCAAGATTGATGGGGTGTGTAAATAAGGATGTCCAGGACTACAGAGGTGTGTAGCTGAGGATGTTCAAGTGTGTTGGGGTGTGTAGCTGAGAGTCTGGCCATGAGCTGGGACATGTGATGGGGGGAGAGGGGATGTGTCTGGCCATGAGCTGGTTGCTGGCTGGAGGGGGCCAGGTACAGAATGCCATGTTCCTGGAGGGGGGCCTGGTCCAGAATGCCCTGTCCAAAGATGCGCTGGTCTGTAGCTGATAAATCACTGGTATGTAGCTGATTAATCGCTGGCCTGCAGCTGATTAATCACTGGTCTGCAGCTGATAAAAGGTAAGGTACTGAGATTGCCTCTTTGACCTGTTCATTTGGCCTTTATCTGATGGACAGCTGCAGCCAGATCCATAGGGTGCGCGAGGAGGGTCGGGGCATGTTACGGATGCATTTGAGAAAAGGTAAGGTACTGAGATTGCCTCTTTGACCTGTTCATTTGGCCTTTATCTGATGGACAGCTGCAGCCAGATCCATAGGGTGCGCGAGGAGGGTCGGGGCATGTTACGGATGCATTTGAGAAAAGGTAAGGTACTGAGATTGCCTCTTTGACCTGTTCATTTGGCCTTTATCTGATGGAAAGTTGCAGCCAGATCCATAGGGTGCTAGGCAGCAAAGGGGGGGATGTGGACTGCATGACCTAGGCAGCTGATCGCTGGACTGTGGCTGATTAATGGTGGGTACCTGGTGGGTGAATGATGGATAATCACTGGTCCTCCGTGAGACATCAAGGCAGCTTGTTACCTGCAGATGCTGCTGCTGTGCTGCTGAAACTCCACACCATGATGAAGGGTGACTTGTTGGAAAATTGTGGGTGTCTGGTGGGTGTCTGGTGGGGACTGTTGGGTACCTGGTGGGTGAAAGGTGGGTGAAGCGGGTGTGCATGGTTGGTACGGGGTGTTGGGTGACGGGTGGGTGAATGGTCTGGTCCAGAATGCCATGTTGCTGAAGGGGGGCTTGGTGCACAATGCCATGTTGCTGGAAGAGGGCCTGGTCCAGAATGCCATGTTGCTGGAGGAAAACCAGGCCCAGAATGCCATGTTGCTGGAGAAGGGGCAAGTCCAGAATGCCATGTTGTCCAGAGGTGTGCTGCAGTATTTCTGGCTGATGCCCTAGTGTCAAGATTGATGGGGTGTGTAAATAAGGATGTCCAGGACTACAGAGGTGTGTAGCTGAGGATGTTCAAGTGTGTTGGGGTGTGTAGCTGAGAGTCTGGCCATGAGCTGGGACATGTGATGGGGGGAGAGGGGATGTGTCTGGCCATGAGCTGGTTGCTGGCTGGAGGGGGCCAGGTACAGAATGCCATGTTCCTGGAGGGGGGCCTGGTCCAGAATGCCCTGTCCAAAGATGCGCTGGTCTGTAGCTGATAAATCACTGGTATGTAGCTGATTAATCGCTGGCTTGCAACTGATTAATCACTGGTCTGCAGCTGATAAAAGGTAAGGTACTGAGATTGCCTCTTTGACCTGTTCATTTGGCCTTTATCTGATGGAAAGCTGCAGCCAGATCCATAGGGTGCGCGAGAAGGGTCGGGGCATGTTACGGATGCATTTGAGAAAAGGTAAGGTACTGAGATTGCCTCTTTGACCTGTTCATTTGGCCTTTATCTGATGGACAGCTGCAGCCAGATCCATAGGGTGCGCGAGGAGGGTCGGGGCATGTTACGGATGCATTTGAGAAAAGGTAAGGTACTGAGATTGCCTCTTTGACCTGTTCATTTGGCCTTTATCTGATGGAAAGCTGCAGCCAGATCCATAGGGTGCTAGGCAGCAAAGGGGGGGATGTGGACTGCATGACCTAGGCAGCTGATCGCTGGACTGTGGCTGATTAATGGTGGGTACCTGATGGGTGAATGATGGATGACTGAGCCCCCCAGCTGTTGCCCAACTCCTGATGCACGGGTCCTCCTGACGAGGCTCCCAGTTGTTGCTGTCCTTCATGTTGACCTTGATGTCAGATATTTCCCCTGTGAGAGCAAGAATGGGGACATGAGATGGGGCAACAAGGGTAGGATGGGCAGCCTAAAACACGAGGGGTTAAGGTTCCAAAATATTCTTAGAATGGTTGCTGGCTGGAGGGGGCCAGGTACAGAATGCCATGTTCCTGGAGGGGGGCCTGGTCCAGAATGCCCTGTCCAGAGGTGCGCTGGTCTGTAGCTGATAAATCACTGGTATGTAGCTGATTAATTGCCGGTCTGCAGCTGATAAATCACTGGTCTGTAGCTGATTAATTGCTGGCCTGCAGCTGATTAATCACTGGTCTGTGGCTGATTAATCACTGGTCTGCAGCTGATTAATCACTGGTATGCAGCTGATTAATCACTGGTCTGCAGCTGATTAATCACTGGTCCTCCGCGAGACATCAAGGCAGCTTGTTACCTGCAGATGCTGCTGCTGTGCTGCTGAAACTCCACACCATGATGAAGGGTGACTTGTTGGAAAATTGTGGGTGTCTGGTGGGTGTCTGGTGGGGACTGTTGGGTACCTGGTGGGTGAAAGGTGGGTGAAGCGGGTGTGCATGGTTGGTAAGGGGTGTTGGGTGACGGGTGGGTGAATGGTCTGGTCCAGAATGCCATGTTGCTGAAGGGGGGCTTGGTGCACAATGCCATGTTGCTGGAAGAGGGCCTGGCCCAGAATGCCATGTTGCTGGAGGAAAACCAGGCCCAGAATGCCATGTTGCTGGAGAAGGGGCAAGTCCAGAATGCCATGTTGTCCAGAGGTGTGCTGCAGTATTTCTGGCTGATGCCCTAGTGTCAAGATTGATGGGGTGTGTAAATAAGGATGTCCAGGACTACAGGGGTGTGTAGCTGAGGATGTTCAAGTGTGCTGGGGTTTGTAGCTGAGAATATCCATGAGCATAAGCAGGGTCCCAGCAAAATACTTTATTTTTAGAGAATTCGAAGGGGTATGTACTGCCCAGTGGGCCTGAGGTACAGGTATCCAGCAGGTAAAGGTATCATACAGGTGCATGATGCAGTACAAAGGCTGACTGAGACTCCTCCTCCTACAGCTTTACTGCTTAAATCTGGTGATAGGGGAACATGTGAGGAAGACGCAACTAATATATGAAGATCAGCTGAACGAACCAGCGCTGGTTATGGAGCACTCCTCCGTGAAACATCAAGGCAGCTTGTTACCTGCAGATGCTGCTGCTGTGCTGCTGAAACTCCACACCATGATGAAGGGTGACTTGTTGGAAAATTGTGGGTGTCTGGTGGGTGTCTGGTGGGGACTGTTGGGTACCTGGTGGGTGAAAGGTGGGTGAAGCGGGTGTGCATGGTTGGTACGGGGTGTTGGGTGACGGGTGGGTGAATGGTCTGGTCCAGAATGCCATGTTGCTGAAGGGGGGCTTGGTGCACAATGCCATGTTGCTGGAGGAGGGCCTGGCCCAGAATGCCATGTTGCTGGAGGAAAACCAGGCCCAGAATGCCATGTTGCTGGAGGAGGGGCAAGTCCAGAATGCCATGTTGTCCAGAGGTGCGCTGCAGTATTTCTGGCTGATGCCCTAGTGTCAAGATTGATGGGGTGTGTAAATAAGGATGTCCAGGACTACAGAGGTGTGTAGCTGAGGATGTTGCTGGCTGGAGGGGGCTAGGTACAGAATGCCATGTGCCTGGAGGGGGGCCTGGTCCAGAATGCCCTGTCCAAAGGTGCGCTGGTATGTAGCTGATAAATCACTGGTATGTAGCTGATTAATCGCTGGCCTGCAGCTGATTAATCACTGGTCTGCAGCTGATAAAAGGTAAGGTACTGAGATTGCCTCTTTGACCTGTTCATTTGGCCTTTATCTGATGGACAGCTGCAGCCAGATCCATAGGGTGCGCGAGGAGGGTCGGGGCATGTTACGGATGCATTTGAGAAAAGGTAAGGTACTGAGATTGCCTCTTTGACCTGTTCATTTGGCCTTTATCTGATGGAAAGTTGCAGCCAGATCCATAGGGTGCTAGGCAGCAAAGGGGGGGATGTGGACTGCATGACCTAGGCAGCTGATCGCTGGACTGTGGCTGATTAATGGTGGGTACCTGGTGGGTGAATGATGGATAATCACTGGTCCTCCGTGAGACATCAAGGCAGCTTGTTACCTGCAGATGCTGCTGCTGTGCTGCTGAAACTCCACACCATGATGAAGGGTGACTTGTTGGAAAATTGTGGGTGTCTGGTGGGTGTCTGGTGGGGACTGTTGGGTACCTGGTGGGTGAAAGGTGGGTGAAGCGGGTGTGCATGGTTGGTACGGGGTGTTGGGTGACGGGTGGGTGAATGGTCTGGTCCAGAATGCCATGTTGCTGAAGGGGGGCTTGGTGCACAATGCCATGTTGCTGGAGGAGGGCCTGGCCCAGAATGCCATGTTGCTGGAGGAAAACCAGGCCCAGAATGCCATGTTGCTGGAGGAGGGGCAAGTCCAGAATGCCATGTTGTCCAGAGGTGCGCTGCAGTATTTCTGGCTGATGCCCTAGTGTCAAGATTGATGGGGTGTGTAAATAAGGATGTCCAGGACTACAGAGGTGTGTAGCTGAGGATGTTGCTGGCTGGAGGGGGCTAGGTACAGAATGCCATGTGCCTGGAGGGGGGCCTGGTCCAGAATGCCCTGTCCAAAGGTGCGCTGGTCTGTAGCTGATAAATCACTGGTATGTAGCTGATTAATCGCTGGCCTGCAGCTGATTAATCACTGGTCTGCAGCTGATAAAAGGTAAGGTACTGAGATTGCCTCTTTGACCTGTTCATTTGGCCTTTATCTGATGGACAGCTGCAGCCAGATCCATAGGGTGCGCGAGGAGGGTCGGGGCATGTTACGGATGCATTTGAGAAAAGGTAAGGTACTGAGATTGCCTCTTTGACCTGTTCATTTGGCCTTTATCTGATGGAAAGTTGCAGCCAGATCCATAGGGTGCTAGGCAGCAAAGGGGGGGATGTGGACTGCATGACCTAGGCAGCTGATCGCTGGACTGTGGCTGATTAATGGTGGGTACCTGGTGGGTGAATGATGGATAATCACTGGTCCTCCGTGAGACATCAAGGCAGCTTGTTACCTGCAGATGCTGCTGCTGTGCTGCTGAAACTCCACACCATGATGAAGGGTGACTTGTTGGAAAATTGTGGGTGTCTGGTGGGTGTCTGGTGGGGACTGTTGGGTACCTGGTGGGTGAAAGGTGGGTGAAGCGGGTGTGCATGGTTGGTACGGGGTGTTGGGTGACGGGTGGGTGAATGGTCTGGTCCAGAATGCCATGTTGCTGAAGGGGGGCTTGGTGCACAATGCCATGTTGCTGGAAGAGGGCCTGGTCCAGAATGCCATGTTGCTGGAGGAAAACCAGGCCCAGAATGCCATGTTGCTGGAGAAGGGGCAAGTCCAGAATACTATGTTGTCCAGAGGTGTGCTGCAGTATTTCTGGCTGATGCCCTAGTGTCAAGATTGATGGGGTGTGTAAATAAGGATGTCCAGGACTACAGAGGTGTGTAGCTGAGGATGTTCAAGTGTGTTGGGGTGTGTAGCTGAGAGTCTGGCCATGAGCTGGGACATGTGATGGGGGGAGAGGGGATGTGTCTGGCTATGAGCTGGTTGCTGGCTGGAGGGGGCCAGGTACAGAATGCCATGTTCCTGGAGGGGGGCCTGGTCCAGAATGCCCTGTCCAAAGGTGCGCTGGTCTGTAGCTGATAAATCACTGGTATGTAGCTGATTAATCGCTGGCCTGCAGCTGATTAATCACTGGTCTGCAGCTGATAAAAGGTAAGGTACTGAGATTGCCTCTTTGACATGTTCATTTGGCCTTTATCTGATGGAAAGCTGCAGCCAGATCCATAGGGTGCGCGAGGAGGGTCGGGGCATGTTACGGATGCATTTGAGAAAAGGTAAGGTACTGAGATTGCCTCTTTGACCTGTTCATTTGGCCTTTATCTGATGGAAAGCTGCAGCCAGATCCATAGGGTGCTAGGCAGCAAAGGGGGGGATGTGGACTGCATGACCTAGGCAGCTGATCGCTGGACTGTGGCTGATTAATGGTGGGTACCTGATGGGTGAATGATGGATGACTGAGCCCCCCAGCTGTTGCCCAACTCCTGATGCACGGGTCCTCCTGACGAGGCTCCCAGTTGTTGCTGTCCTTCATGTTGACCTTGATGTCAGATATTTCCCCTGTGAGAGCAAGAATGGGGACATGAGATGGGGCAACAAGGGACGGATGGGCAGCCTAAAACACGAGGGGTTAAGGTTCCAAAATATTCTTAGAATGGTTGCTGGCTGGAGGGGGCCAGGTACAGAATGCCATGTTCCTGGAGGGGGGCCTGGTCCAGAATGCCCTGTCCAGAGGTGCGCTGGTCTGTAGCTGATAAATCACTGGTATGTAGCTGATTAATTGCCGGTCTGCAGCTGATAAATCACTGGTCTGTAGCTGATTAATTGCTGGCCTGCAGCTGATTAATCACTGGTATGTGGCTGATTAATCACTGGTCTGCAGCTGATTAATCACTGGTATGCAGCTGATTAATCACTGGTCTGCAGCTGATTAATCACTGGTCCTCCGCGAGACATCAAGGCAGCTTGTTACCTGCAGATGCTGCTGCTGTGCTGCTGAAACTCCACACCATGATGAAGGGTGTCTTGTTGGAAAATTGTGGGTGTCTGGTGGGTGTCTGGTGGGGACTGTTGGGTACCTGGTGGGTGAAAGGTGGGTGAAGCGGGTGTGCATGGTTGGTAAGGGGTGTTGGGTGACGGGTGGGTGAATGGTCTGGTCCAGAATGCCATGTTGCTGAAGGGGGGCTTGGTGCACAATGCCATGTTGTTGGAGGAGGGCCTGGCCCAGAATGCCATGTTGCTGGAGGAAAACCAGGCCCAGAATGCCATGTTGCTGGAGGAGGGGCAAGTCCAGAATGCCATGTTGTCCAGAGGTGCGCTGCAGTATTTCTGGCTGATGCCCTAGTGTCAAGATTGATGGGGTGTGTAAATAAGGATGTCCAGGACTACAGAGGTGTGTAGCTGAGGATGTTGCTGGCTGGAGGGGGCTAGGTACAGAATGCCATGTGCCTGGAGGGGGGCCTGGTCCAGAATGCCCTGTCCAAAGGTGCGCTGGTCTGTAGCTGATAAATCACTGGTATGTAGCTGATTAATCGCTGGCCTGCAGCTGATTAATCACTGGTCTGCAGCTGATAAAAGGTAAGGTACTGAGATTGCCTCTTTGACCTGTTCATTTGGCCTTTATCTGATGGACAGCTGCAGCCGGATCCATAGGGTGCGCGAGGAGGGTCGGGGCATGTTACGGATGCATTTGAGAAAAGGTAAGGTACTGAGATTGCCTCTTTGACCTGTTCATTTGGCCTTTATCTGATGGAAAGTTGCAGCCAGATCCATAGGGTGCTAGGCAGCAAAGGGGGGGATGTGGACTGCATGACCAAGGCAGCTGATCGCTGGACTGTGGCTGATTAATGGTGGGTACCTGGTGGGTGAATGATGGATAATCACTGGTCCTCCGTGAGACATCAAGGCAGCTTGTTACCTGCAGATGCTGCTGCTGTGCTGCTGAAACTCCACACCATGATGAAGGGTGACTTGTTGGAAAATTGTGGGTGTCTGGTGGGTGTCTGGTGGGGACTGTTGGGTACCTGGTGGGTGAAAGGTGGGTGAAGCGGGTGTGCATGGTTGGTACGGGGTGTTGGGTGACGGGTGGGTGAATGGTCTGGTCCAGAATGCCATGTTGCTGAAGGGGGGCTTGGTGCACAATGCCATGTTGCTGGAAGAGGGCCTGGTCCAGAATGCCATGTTGCTGGAGGAAAACCAGGCCCAGAATGCCATGTTGCTGGAGAAGGGGCAAGTCCAGAATGCCATGTTGTCCAGAGGTGTGCTGCAGTATTTCTGGCTGATGCCCTAGTGTCAAGATTGATGGGGTGTGTAAATAAGGATGTCCAGGACTACAGAGGTGTGTAGCTGAGGATGTTCAAGTGTGTTGGGGTGTGTAGCTGAGAGTCTGGCCATGAGCTGGGACATGTGATGGGGGGAGAGGGGATGTGTCTGGCTATGAGCTGGTTGCTGGCTGGAGGGGGCCAGGTACAGAATGCCATGTTCCTGGAGGGGGGCCTGGTCCAGAATGCCCTGTCCAAAGGTGCGCTGGTCTGTAGCTGATAAATCACTGGTATGTAGCTGATTAATCGCTGGCCTGCAGCTGATTAATCACTGGTCTGCAGCTGATAAAAGGTAAGGTACTGAGATTGCCTCTTTGACCTGTTCATTTGGCCTTTATCTGATGGAAAGCTGCAGCCAGATCCATAGGGTGCGCGAGAAGGGTCGGGGCATGTTACGGATGCATTTGAGAAAAGGTAAGGTACTGAGATTGCCTCTTTGACCTGTTCATTTGGCCTTTATCTGATGGACAGATGCAGCCAGATCCATAGGGTGCGCGAGGAGGGTCGGGGCATGTTACGGATGCATTTGAGAAAAGGTAAGGTACTGAGATTGCCTCTTTGACCTGTTCATTTGGCCTTTATCTGATGGAAAGCTGCAGCCAGATCCATAGGGTGCTAGGCAGCAAAGGGGGGGATGTGGACTGCATGACCTAGGCAGCTGATCGCTGGACTGTGGCTGATTAATGGTGGGTACCTGATGGGTGAATGATGGATGACTGAGCCCCCCAGCTGTTGCCCAACTCCTGATGCACGGGTCCTCCTGACGAGGCTCCCAGTTGTTGCTGTCCTTCATGTTGACCTTGATGTCAGATATTTCCCCTGTGAGAGCAAGAATGGGGACATGAGATGGGGCAACAAGGGTAGGATGGGCAGCCTAAAACACGAGGGGTTAAGGTTCCAAAATATTCTTAGAATGGTTGCTGGCTGGAGGGGGCCAGGTACAGAATGCCATGTTCCTGGAGGGGGGCCTGGTCCAGAATGCCCTGTCCAGAGGTGCGCTGGTCTGTAGCTGATAAATCACTGGTATGTAGCTGATTAATTGCCGGTCTGCAGCTGATAAATCACTGGTCTGTAGCTGATTAATTGCTGGCCTGCAGCTGATTAATAACTGGTCTGTGGCTGATTAATCACTGGTCTGCAGCTGATTAATCACTGGTATGCAGCTGATTAATCACTGGTCTGCAGCTGATTAATCACTGGTCCTCCGCAAGACATCAAGGCAGCTTGTTACCTGCAGATGCTGCTGCTGTGCTGCTGAAACTCCACACCATGATGAAGGGTGACTTGTTGGAAAATTGTGGGTGTCTGGTGGGTGTCTGGTGGGGACTGTTGGGTACCTGGTGGGTGAAAGGTGGGTGAAGCGGGTGTGCATGGTTGGTAAGGGGTGTTGGGTGACGGGTGGGTGAATGGTCTGGTCCAGAATGCCATGTTGCTGAAGGGGGGCTTGGTGCACAATGCCATGTTGCTGGAAGAGGGCCTGGCCCAGAATGCCATGTTGCTGGAGGAAAACCAGGCCCAGAATGCCATGTTGCTGGAGAAGGGGCAAGTCCAGAATGCCATGTTGTCCAGAGGTGTGCTGCAGTATTTCTGGCTGATGCCCTAGTGTCAAGATTGATGGGGTGTGTAAATAAGGATGTCCAGGACTACAGGGGTGTGTAGCTGAGGATGTTCAAGTGTGCTGGGGTGTGTAGCTGAGAATATCCATGAGCATAAGCAGGGTCCCAGCAAAATACTTTATTTTTAGAGAATTCGAAGGGGTATGTACTGCACAGTGGGCCTGAGGTACAGGTATCCAGCAGGTAAAGGTATCATACAGGTGCATGATGCAGTACAAAGGCTGACTGAGACTCCTCCTCCTACAGCTTTACTGCTTAAATCTGGTGATAGGGGAACATGTGAGGAAGACGCAACTAATATATGAAGATCAGCTGAACGAACCAGCGCTGGTTATGGAGCACTCCTCCGTGAAACATCAAGGCAGCTTGTTACCTGCAGATGCTGCTGCTGTGCTGCTGAAACTCCACACCATGATGAAGGGTGACTTGTTGGAAAATTGTGGGTGTCTGGTGGGTGTCTGGTGGGGACTGTTGGGTACCTGGTGGGTGAAAGGTGGGTGAAGCGGGTGTGCATGGTTGGTACGGGGTGTTGGGTGACGGGTGGGTGAATGGTCTGGTCCAGAATGCCATGTTGCTGAAGGGGGGCTTGGTGCACAATGCCATGTTGCTGGAGGAGGGCCTGGCCCAGAATGCCATGTTGCTGGAGGAAAACCAGGCCCAGAATGCCATGTTGCTGGAGGAGGGGCAAGTCCAGAATGCCATGTTGTCCAGAGGTGCGCTGCAGTATTTCTGGCTGATGCCCTAGTGTCAAGATTGATGGGGTGTGTAAATAAGGATGTCCAGGACTACAGAGGTGTGTAGCTGAGGATGTTGCTGGCTGGAGGGGGCTAGGTACAGAATGCCATGTGCCTGGAGGGGGGCCTGGTCCAGAATGCCCTGTCCAAAGGTGCGCTGGTCTGTAGCTGATAAATCACTGGTATGTAGCTGATTAATCGCTGGCCTGCAGCTGATTAATCACTGGTCTGCAGCTGATAAAAGGTAAGGTACTGAGATTGCCTCTTTGACCTGTTCATTTGGCCTTTATCTGATAGACAGCTGCAGCCAGATCCATAGGGTGCGCGAGGAGGGTCGGGGCATGTTACGGATGCATTTGAGAAAAGGTAAGGTACTGAGATTGCCTCTTTGACCTGTTCATTTGGCCTTTATCTGATGGACAGCTGCAGCCAGATCCATAGGGTGCTAGGCAGCAAAGGGGGGGATGTGGACTGCATGACCTAGGCAGCTGATCGCTGGACTGTGGCTGATTAATGGTGGGTACCTGGTGGGTGAATGATGGATAATCACTGGTCCTCCGTGAGACATCAAGGCAGCTTGTTACCTGCAGATGCTGCTGCTGTGCTGCTGAAACTCCACACCATGATGAAGGGTGACTTGTTGGAAAATTGTGGGTGTCTGGTGGGTGTCTGGTGGGGACTGTTGGGTACCTGGTGGGTGAAAGGTGGGTGAAGCGGGTGTGCATGGTTGGTACGGGGTGTTGGGTGACGGGTGGGTGAATGGTCTGGTCCAGAATGCCATGTTGCTGAAGGGGGGCTTGGTGCACAATGCCATGTTGCTGGAAGAGGGCCTGGTCCAGAATGCCATGTTGCTGGAGGAAAACCAGGCCCAGAATGCCATGTTGCTGGAGAAGGGGCAAGTCCAGAATGCCATGTTGTCCAGAGGTGTGCTGCAGTATTTCTGGCTGATGCCCTAGTGTCAAGATTGATGGGGTGTGTAAATAAGGATGTCCAGGACTACAGAGGTGTGTAGCTGAGGATGTTCAAGTGTGTTGGGGTGTGTAGCTGAGAGTTTGGCCATGAGCTGGGACATGTGATGGGGGGAGAGGGGATGTGTCTGGCCATGAGCTGGTTGCTGGCTGGAGGGGGCCAGGTACAGAATGCCATGTTCCTGGAGGGGGGCCTGGTCCAGAATGCCCTGTCCAAAGGTGCGCTGGTCTGTAGCTGATAAATCACTGGTATGTAGCTGATTAATCGCTGGCCTGCAGCTGATTAATCACTGGTCTGCAGCTGATAAAAGGTAAGGTACTGAGATTGCCTCTTTGACCTGTTCATTTGGCCTTTATCTGATGGAAAGCTGCAGCCAGATCCATAGGGTGCGCGAGAAGGGTCGGGGCATGTTACGGATGCATTTGAGAAAAAGTAAGGTACTGAGATTGCCTCTTTGACCTGTTCATTTGGCCTTTATCTGATGGACAGCTGCAGCCAGATCCATAGGGTGCGCGAGGAGGGTCGGGGCATGTTACGGATGCATTTGAGAAAAGGTAAGGTACTGAGATTGCCTCTTTGACCTGTTCATTTGGCCTTTATCTGATGGAAAGCTGCAGCCAGATCCATAGGGTGCTAGGCAGCAAAGGGGGGGATGTGGACTGCATGACCTAGGCAGCTGATCGCTGGACTGTGGCTGATTAATGGTGGGTACCTGGTGGGTGAATGATGGATGACTGAGCCCCCCAGCTGTTGCCCAACTCCTGATGCACGGGTCCTCCTGACGAGGCTCCCAGTTGTTGCTGTCCTTCATGTTGACCTTGATGTCAGATATTTCCCCTGTGAGAGCAAGAATGGGGACATGAGATGGGGCAACAAGGGTAGGATGGGCAGCCTAAAACACGAGGGGTTAAGGTTCCAAAATATTCTTAGAATGGTTGCTGGCTGGAGGGGGCCAGGTACAGAATGCCATGTTCCTGGAGGGGGGCCTGGTCCAGAATGCCCTGTCCAGAGGTGCGCTGGTCTGTAGCTGATAAATCACTGGTATGTAGCTGATTAATTGCCGGTCTGCAGCTGATAAATCACTGGTCTGTAGCTGATTAATTGCTGGCCTGCAGCTGATTAATCACTGGTCTGTGGCTGATTAATCACTGGTCTGCAGCTGATTAATCACTGGTATGCAGCTAATTAATCACTGGTCTGCAGCTGATTAATCACTGGTCCTCCGCGAGACATCAAGGCAGCTTGTTACCTGCAGATGCTGCTGCTGTGCTGCTGAAACTCCACACCATGATGAAGGGTGACTTGTTGGAAAATTGTGGGTGTATGGTGGGTGTCTGGTGGGGACTGTTGGGTATCTGGTGGGTGAAAGGTGGGTGAAGCGGGTGTGCATGGTTGGTACGGGGTGTTGGGTGACGGGTGGGTGAATGGTCTGGTCCAGAATGCCATGTTGCTGAAGGGGGGCTTGGTGCACAATGCCATGTTGCTGGAAGAGGGCCTGGCCCAGAATGCCATGTTGCTGGAGGAAAACCAGGCCCAGAATGCCATGTTGCTGGAGAAGGGGCAAGTCCAGAATGCCATGTTGTCCAGAGGTGTGCTGCAGTATTTCTGGCTGATGCCCTAGTGTCAAGATTGATGGGGTGTGTAAATAAGGATGTCCAGGACTACAGGGGTGTGTAGCTGAGGATGTTCAAGTGTGCTGGGGTGTGTAGCTGAGAATATCCATGAGCATAAGCAGGGTCCCAGCAAAATACTTTATTTTTAGAGAATTCGAAGGGGTATGTACTGCACAGTGGGCCTGAGGTACAGGTATCCAGCAGGTAAAGGTATCATACAGGTGCATGATGCAGTACAAAGGCTGACTGAGACTCCTCCTCCTACAGCTTTACTGCTTAAATCTGGTGATAGGGGAACATGTGAGGAAGACGCAACTAATATATGAAGATCAGCTGAACGAACCAGCGCTGGTTATGGAGCACTCCTCCGTGAAACATCAAGGCAGCTTGTTACCTGCAGATGCTGCTGCTGTGCTGCTGAAACTCCACACCATGATGAAGGGTGACTTGTTGGAAAATTGTGGGTGTCTGGTGGGTGTCTGGTGGGGACTGTTGGGTACCTGGTGGGTGAAAGGTGGGTGAAGCGGGTGTGCATGGTTGGTACGGGGTGTTGGGTGACGGGTGGGTGAATGGTCTGGTCCAGAATGCCATGTTGCTGAAGGGGGGCTTGGTGCACAATGCCATGTTGCTGGAGGAGGGCCTGGCCCAGAATGCCATGTTGCTGGAGGAAAACCAGGCCCAGAATGCCATGTTGCTGGAGGAGGGGCAAGTCCAGAATGCCATGTTGTCCAGAGGTGCGCTGCAGTATTTCTGGCTGATGCCCTAGTGTCAAGATTGATGGGGTGTGTAAATAAGGATGTCCAGGACTACAGAGGTGTGTAGCTGAGGATGTTGCTGGCTGGAGGGGGCTAGGTACAGAATGCCATGTGCCTGGAGGGGGGCCTGGTCCAGAATGCCCTGTCCAAAGGTGCGCTGGTCTGTAGCTGATAAATCACTGGTATGTAGCTGATTAATCGCTGGCCTGCAGCTGATTAATCACTGGTCTGCAGCTGATAAAAGGTAAGGTACTGAGATTGCCTCTTTGACCTGTTCATTTGGCCTTTATCTGATAGACAGCTGCAGCCAGATCCATAGGGTGCGCGAGGAGGGTCGGGGCATGTTACGGATGCATTTGAGAAAAGGTAAGGTACTGAGATTGCCTCTTTGACCTGTTCATTTGGCCTTTATCTGATGGACAGCTGCAGCCAGATCCATAGGGTGCTAGGCAGCAAAGGGGGGGATGTGGACTGCATGACCTAGGCAGCTGATCGCTGGACTGTGGCTGATTAATGGTGGGTACCTGGTGGGTGAATGATGGATAATCACTGGTCCTCCGTGAGACATCAAGGCAGCTTTTTACCTGCAGATGCTGCTGCTGTGCTGCTGAAACTCCACACCATGATGAAGGGTGACTTGTTGGAAAATTGTGGGTGTCTGGTGGGTGTCTGGTGGGGACTGTTGGGTACCTGGTGGGTGAAAGGTGGGTGAAGCGGGTGTGCATGGTTGGTACGGGGTGTTGGGTGACGGGTGGGTGAATGGTCTGGTCCAGAATGCCATGTTGCTGAAGGGGGGCTTGGTGCACAATGCCATGTTGCTGGAAGAGGGCCTGGTCCAGAATGCCATGTTGCTGGAGGAAAACCAGGCCCAGAATGCCATGTTGCTGGAGAAGGGGCAAGTCCAGAATGCCATGTTGTCCAGAGGTGTGCTGCAGTATTTCTGGCTGATGCCCTAGTGTCAAGATTGATGGGGTGTGTAAATAAGGATGTCCAGGACTACAGAGGTGTGTAGCTGAGGATGTTCAAGTGTGTTGGGGTGTGTAGCTGAGAGTTTGGCCATGAGCTGGGACATGTGATGGGGGGAGAGGGGATGTGTCTGGCCATGAGCTGGTTGCTGGCTGGAGGGGGCCAGGTACAGAATGCCATGTTCCTGGAGGGGGGCCTGGTCCAGAATGCCCTGTCCAAAGGTGCGCTGGTCTGTAGCTGATAAATCACTGGTATGTAGCTGATTAATCGCTGGCCTGCAGCTGATTAATCACTGGTCTGCAGCTGATAAAAGGTAAGGTACTGAGATTGCCTCTTTGACCTGTTCATTTGGCCTTTATCTGATGGAAAGCTGCAGCCAGATCCATAGGGTGCGCGAGAAGGGTCGGGGCATGTTACGGATGCATTTGAGAAAAAGTAAGGTACTGAGATTGCCTCTTTGACCTGTTCATTTGGCCTTTATCTGATGGACAGCTGCAGCCAGATCCATAGGGTGCGCGAGGAGGGTCGGGGCATGTTACGGATGCATTTGAGAAAAGGTAAGGTACTGAGATTGCCTCTTTGACCTGTTCATTTGGCCTTTATCTGATGGAAAGCTGCAGCCAGATCCATAGGGTGCTAGGCAGCAAAGGGGGGGATGTGGACTGCATGACCTAGGCAGCTGATCGCTGGACTGTGGCTGATTAATGGTGGGTACCTGGTGGGTGAATGATGGATGACTGAGCCCCCCAGCTGTTGCCCAACTCCTGATGCACCGGTCCTCCTGACGAGGCTCCCAGTTGTTGCTGTCCTTCATGTTGACCTTGATGTCAGATATTTCCCCTGTGAGAGCAAGAATGGGGACATGAGATGGGGCAACAAGGGTAGGATGGGCAGCCTAAAACACGAGGGGTTAAGGTTCCAAAATATTCTTAGAATGGTTGCTGGCTGGAGGGGGCCAGGTACAGAATGCCATGTTCCTGGAGGGGGGCCTGGTCCAGAATGCCCTGTCCAGAGGTGCGCTGGTCTGTAGCTGATAAATCACTGGTATGTAGCTGATTAATTGCCGGTCTGCAGCTGATAAATCACTGGTCTGTAGCTGATTAATTGCTGGCCTGCAGCTGATTAATCACTGGTCTGTGGCTGATTAATCACTGGTCTGCAGCTGATTAATCACTGGTATGCAGCTAATTAATCACTGGTCTGCAGCTGATTAATCACTGGTCCTCCGCGAGACATCAAGGCAGCTTGTTACCTGCAGATGCTGCTGCTGTGCTGCTGAAACTCCACACCATGATGAAGGGTGACTTGTTGGAAAATTGTGGGTGTATGGTGGGTGTCTGGTGGGGACTGTTGGGTATCTGGTGGGTGAAAGGTGGGTGAAGCGGGTGTGCATGGTTGGTACGGGGTGTTGGGTGACGGGTGGGTGAATGGTCTGGTCCAGAATGCCATGTTGCTGAAGGGGGGCTTGGTGCACAATGCCATGTTGCTGGAAGAGGGCCTGGCCCAGAATGCCATGTTGCTGGAGGAAAACCAGGCCCAGAATGCCATGTTGCTGGAGAAGGGGCAAGTCCAGAATGCCATGTTGTCCAGAGGTGTGCTGCAGTATTTCTGGCTGATGCCCTAGTGTCAAGATTGATGGGGTGTGTAAATAAGGATGTCCAGGACTACAGGGGTGTGTAGCTGAGGATGTTCAAGTGTGCTGGGGTGTGTAGCTGAGAATATCCATGAGCATAAGCAGGGTCCCAGCAAAATACTTTATTTTTAGAGAATTCGAAGGGGTATGTACTGCCCAGTGGGCCTGAGGTACAGGTATCCAGCAGGTAAAGGTATCATACAGGTGCATGATGCAGTACAAAGGCTGACTGAGACTCCTCCTCCTACAGCTTTACTGCTTAAATCTGGTGATAGGGGAACATGTGAGGAAGACGCAACTAATATATGAAGATCAGCTGAACGAACCAGCGCTGGTTATGGAGCACTCCTCCGTGAAACATCAAGGCAGCTTGTTACCTGCAGATGCTGCTGCTGTGCTGCTGAAACTCCACACCATGATGAAGGGTGACTTGTTGGAAAATTGTGGGTGTCTGGTGGGTGTCTGGTGGGGACTGTTGGGTACCTGGTGGGTGAAAGGTGGGTGAAGCGGGTGTGCATGGTTGGTACGGGGTGTTGGGTGACGGGTGGGTGAATGGTCTGGTCCAGAATGCCATGTTGCTGAAGGGGGGCTTGGTGCACAATGCCATGTTGCTGGAAGAGGGCCTGGCCCAGAATGCCATGTTGCTGGAGGAAAACCAGGCCCAGAATGCCATGTTGCTAGAGGAGGGGCAAGTCCAGAATGCCATGTTGTCCAGAGGTGCGCTGCAGTATTTCTGGCTGATGCCCTAGTGTCAAGATTGATGGGGTGTGTAAATAAGGATGTCCAGGACTACAGAGGTGTGTAGCTGAGGATGTTGCTGGCTGGAGGGGGCTAGGTACAGAATGCCATGTGCCTGGAGGGGGGCCTGGTCCAGAATGCCCTGTCCAAAGGTGCGCTGGTCTGTAGCTGATAAATCACTGGTATGTAGCTGATTAATCGCTGGCCTGCAGCTGATTAATCACTGGTCTGCAGCTGATAAAAGGTAAGGTACTGAGATTGCCTCTTTGACCTGTTCATTTGGCCTTTATCTGATGGACAGCTGCAGCCAGATCCATAGGGTGCGCGAGGAGGGTCGGGGCATGTTACGGATGCATTTGAGAAAAGGTAAGGTACTGAGATTGCCTCTTTGACCTGTTCATTTGGCCTTTATCTGATGGAAAGTTGCAGCCAGATCCATAGGGTGCTAGGCAGCAAAGGGGGGGATGTGGACTGCATGACCTAGGCAGCTGATCGCTGGACTGTGGCTGATTAATGGTGGGTACCTGGTGGGTGAATGATGGATAATCACTGGTCCTCCGTGAGACATCAAGGCAGCTTGTTACCTGCAGATGCTGCTGCTATGCTGCTGAAACTCCACACCATGATGAAGGGTGACTTGTTGGAAAATTGTGGGTGTCTGGTGGGTGTCTGGTGGGGACTGTTGGGTACCTGGTGGGTGAAAGGTGGGTGAAGCGGGTGTGCATGGTTGGTACGGGGTGTTGGGTGACGGGTGGGTGAATGGTCTGGTCCAGAATGCCATGTTGCTGAAGGGGGGCTTGGTGCACAATGCCATGTTGCTGGAAGAGGGCCTGGTCCAGAATGCCATGTTGCTGGAGAAGGGGCAAGTCCAGAATGCCATGTTGTCCAGAGGTGTGCTGCAGTATTTCTGGCTGATGCCCTAGTGTCAAGATTGATGGGGTGTGTAAATAAGGATGTCCAGGACTACAGAGGTGTGTAGCTGAGGATGTTCAAGTGTGTTGGGGTGTGTAGCTGAGAGTCTGGCCATGAGCTGGGACATGTGATGGGGGGAGAGGGGATGTGTCTGGCCATGAGCTGGTTGCTGGCTGGAGGGGGCCAGGTACAGAATGCCATGTTCCTAGAGGGGGGCCTAGTCCAGAATGCCCTGTCCAAAGGTGCGCTGGTCTGTAGCTGATAAATCACTGGTATGTAGCTGATTAATCGCTGGCCTGCAGCTGATTAATCACTGGTCTGCAGCTGATAAAAGGTAAGGTACTGAGATTGCCTCTTTGACCTGTTCATTTGGCCTTTATCTGATGGAAAGCTGCAGCCAGATCCATAGGGTGCGCGAGGAGGGTCGGGGCATGTACGGATGCATTTGAGAAAATGTAAGGTACTGAGATTGCCTCTTTGACCTGTTCATTTGGCCTTTATCTGATGGACAGCTGCAGCCAGATCCATAGGGTGCGCGAGGAGGGTCGGGGCATGTTACGGATGCATTTGAGAAAAGGTAAGGTACTGAGATTGCCTCTTTGACCTGTTCATTTGGCCTTTATCTGATGGAAAGCTGCAGCCACATCCATAGGGTGCTAGGCAGCAAAGGGGGGGATGTGGACTGCATGACCTAGGCAGCTGATCGCTGGACTGTGGCTGATTAATGGTGGGTACCTGGTGGGTGAATGATGGATGACTGAGCCCCCCAGCTGTTGCCCAACTCCTGATGCACGGGTCCTCCTGACGAGGCTCCCTGTTGTTGCTGTCCTTCATGTTGACCTTGATGTCAGATATTTCCCCTGTGAGAGCAAGAATGGGGACATGAGATGGGGCAACAAGGGTAGGATGGGCAGCCTAAAACACGAGGGGTTAAGGTTCCAAAATATTCTTAGAATGGTTGCTGGCTGGAGGGGGCCAGGTACAGAATGCCATGTTCCTGGAGGGGGGCCTGGTCCAGAATGCCCTGTCCAAAGGTGCGCTGGTCTGTAGCTGATAAATCACTGGTATGTAGCTGATTAATTGCCGGTCTGCAGCTGATAAATCACTGGTCTGTAGCTGATTAATTGCTGGCCTGCAGCTGATTAATCACTGGTCTGTGGCTGATTAATCACTGGTATGCAGCTGATTAATCACTGGTATGCAGCTGATTAATCATTGGTCTGCAGCTGATTAATCACTGGTCCTCCGCGAGACATCAAGGCAGCTTGTTACCTGCAGATGCTGCTGCTGTGCTGCTGAAACTCCACACCATGATGAAGGGTGACTTGTTGGAAAATTGTGGGTGTCTGGTGGGTGTCTGGTGGGGACTGTTGGGTACCTGGTGGGTGAAAGGTGGGTGAAGCGGGTGTGCATGGTTGGTACGGGGTGTTGGGTGACGGGTGGGTGAATGGTCTGGTCCAGAATGCCATGTTGCTGAAGGGGGGCTTGGTGCACAATGCCATGTTGCTGGAAGAGGGCCTGGCCCAGAATGCCATGTTGCTGGAGGAAAACCAGGCCCAGAATGCCATGTTGCTGGAGAAGGGGCAAGTCCAGAATGCCATGTTGTCCAGAGGTGTGCTGCAGTATTTCTGGCTGATGCCCTAGTGTCAAGATTGATGGGGTGTGTAAATAAGGATGTCCAGGACTACAGGGGTGTGTAGCTGAGGATGTTCAAGTGTGCTGGGGTGTGTAGCTGAGAATATCCATGAGCATAAGCAGGGTCCCAGCAAAATACTTTATTTTTAGAGAATTCGAAGGGGTATGTACTGCCCAGTGGGCCTGAGGTACGGGTATCCAGCAGGTAAAGGTATCATACAGGTGCATGATGCAGTACAAAGGCTGACTGAGACTCCTCCTCCTACAGCTTTACTGCTTAAATCTGGTGATAGGGGAACATGTGAGGAAGACGCAACTAATATATGAAGATCAGCTGAACGAACCAGCGCTGGTTATGGAGCACTCCTCCGTGAAACATCAAGGCAGCTTGTTACCTGCAGATGCTGCTGCTGTGCTGCTGAAACTCCACACCATGATGAAGGGTGACTTGTTGGAAAATTGTGGGTGTCTGGTGGGTGTCTGGTGGGGACTGTTGGGTACCTGGTGGGTGAAAGGTGGGTGAAGCGGGTGTGCATGGTTGGTACGGGGTGTTGGGTGACGGGTGGGTGAATGGTCTGGTCCAGAATGCCATGTTGCTGAAGGGGGGCTTGGTGCACAATGCCATGTTGCTGGAAGAGGGCCTGGCCCAGAATGCCATGTTGCTGGAGGAAAACCAGGCCCAGAATGCCATGTTGCTAGAGGAGGGGCAAGTCCAGAATGCCATGTTGTCCAGAGGTGCGCTGCAGTATTTCTGGCTGATGCCCTAGTGTCAAGATTGATGGGGTGTGTAAATAAGGATGTCCAGGACTACAGAGGTGTGTAGCTGAGGATGTTGCTGGCTGGAGGGGGCTAGGTACAGAATGCCATGTGCCTGGAGGGGGGCCTGGTCCAGAATGCCCTGTCCAAAGGTGCGCTGGTCTGTAGCTGATAAATCACTGGTATGTAGCTGATTAATCGCTGGCCTGCAGCTGATTAATCACTGGTCTGCAGCTGATAAAAGGTAAGGTACTGAGATTGCCTCTTTGACCTGTTCATTTGGCCTTTATCTGATGGACAGCTGCAGCCAGATCCATAGGGTGCGCGAGGAGGGTCGGGGCATGTTACGGATGCATTTGAGAAAAGGTAAGGTACTGAGATTGCCTCTTTGACCTGTTCATTTGGCCTTTATCTGATGGAAAGTTGCAGCCAGATCCATAGGGTGCTAGGCAGCAAAGGGAGGGATGTGGACTGCATGACCTAGGCAGCTGATCGCTGGACTGTGGCTGATTAATGGTGGGTACCTGGTGGGTGAATGATGGATAATCACTGGTCCTCCGTGAGACATCAAGGCAGCTTGTTACCTGCAGATGCTGCTGCTATGCTGCTGAAACTCCACACCATGATGAAGGGTGACTTGTTGGAAAATTGTGGGTGTCTGGTGGGTGTCTGGTGGGGACTGTTGGGTACCTGGTGGGTGAAAGGTGGGTGAAGCGGGTGTGCATGGTTGGTACGGGGTGTTGGGTGACGGGTGGGTGAATGGTCTGGTCCAGAATGCCATGTTGCTGAAGGGGGGCTTGGTGCACAATGCCATGTTGCTGGAAGAGGGCCTGGTCCAGAATGCCATGTTGCTGGAGGAAAACCAGGCCCAGAATGCCATGTTGCTGGAGAAGGGGCAAGTCCAGAATGCCATGTTGTCCAGAGGTGTGCTGCAGTATTTCTGGCTGATGCCCTAGTGTCAAGATTGATGGGGTGTGTAAATAAGGATGTCCAGGACTACAGAGGTGTGTAGCTGAGGATGTTCAAGTGTGTTGGGGTGTGTAGCTGAGAGTCTGGCCATGAGCTGGGACATGTGATGGGGGGAGAGGGGATGTGTCTGGCCATGAGCTGGTTGCTGGCTGGAGGGGGCCAGGTACAGAATGCCATGTTCCTGGAGGGGGGCCTAGTCCAGAATGCCCTGTCCAAAGGTGCGCTGGTCTGTAGCTGATAAATCACTGGTATGTAGCTGATTAATCGCTGGCCTGCAGCTGATTAATCACTGGTCTGCAGCTGATAAAAGGTAAGGTACTGAGATTGCCTCTTTGACCTGTTCATTTGGCCTTTATCTGATGGAAAGCTGCAGCCAGATCCATAGGGTGCGCGAGGAGGGTCGGGGCATGTACGGATGCATTTGAGAAAATGTAAGGTACTGAGATTGCCTCTTTGACCTGTTCATTTGGCCTTTATCTGATGGACAGCTGCAGCCAGATCCATAGGGTGCGCGAGGAGGGTCGGGGCATGTTACGGATGCATTTGAGAAAAGGTAAGGTACTGAGATTGCCTCTTTGACCTGTTCATTTGGCCTTTATCTGATGGAAAGCTGCAGCCACATCCATAGGGTGCTAGGCAGCAAAGGGGGGGATGTGGACTGCATGACCTAGGCAGCTGATCGCTGGACTGTGGCTGATTAATGGTGGGTACCTGGTGGGTGAATGATGGATGACTGAGCCCCCCAGCTGTTGCCCAACTCCTGATGCACGGGTCCTCCTGACGAGGCTCCCTGTTGTTGCTGTCCTTCATGTTGACCTTGATGTCAGATATTTCCCCTGTGAGAGCAAGAATGGGGACATGAGATGGGGCAACAAGGGTAGGATGGGCAGCCTAAAACACGAGGGGTTAAGGTTCCAAAATATTCTTAGAATGGTTGCTGGCTGGAGGGGGCCAGGTACAGAATGCCATGTTCCTGGAGGGGGGCCTGGTCCAGAATGCCCTGTCCAAAGGTGCGCTGGTCTGTAGCTGATAAATCACTGGTATGTAGCTGATTAATTGCCGGTCTGCAGCTGATAAATCACTGGTCTGTAGCTGATTAATTGCTGGCCTGCAGCTGATTAATCACTGGTCTGTGGCTGATTAATCACTGGTATGCAGCTGATTAATCACTGGTATGCAGCTGATTAATCACTGGTCTGCAGCTGATTAATCACTGGTCCTCCGCGAGACATCAAGGCAGCTTGTTACCTGCAGATGCTGCTGCTGTGCTGCTGAAACTCCACACCATGATGAAGGGTGACTTGTTGGAAAATTGTGGGTGTCTGGTGGGTGTCTGGTGGGGACTGTTGGGTACCTGGTGGGTGAAAGGTGGGTGAAGCGGGTGTGCATGGTTGGTACGGGGTGTTGGGTGACGGGTGGGTGAATGGTCTGGTCCAGAATGCCATGTTGCTGAAGGGGGGCTTGGTGCACAATGTCATGTTGCTGGAGGAGGGCCTGGCCCAGAATGCCATGTTGCTGGAGGAAAACCAGGCCCAGAATGCCATGTTGCTGGAGGAGGGGCAAGTCCAGAATGCCATGTTGTCCAGAGGTGCGCTGCAGTATTTCTGGCTGATGCCCTAGTGTCAAGATTGATGGGGTGTGTAAATAAGGATGTCCAGGACTACAGAGGTGTGTAGCTGAGGATGTTGCTGGCTGGAGGGGGCTAGGTACAGAATGCCATGTGCCTGGAGGGGGGCCTGGTCCAGAATGCCCTATCCAAAGGTGCGCTGGTCTGTAGCTGATAAATCACTGGTATGTAGCTGATTAATCGCTGGCCTGCAGCTGATTAATCACTGGTCTGCAGCTGATAAAAGGTAAGGTACTGAGATTGCCTCTTTGACCTGTTCATTTGGCCTTTATCTGATGGAAAGCTGCAGCCAGATCCATAGGGTGCGCGAGAAGGGTCGGGGCATGTTACGGATGCATTTGAGAAAAGGTAAGGTACTGAGATTGCCTCTTTGACCTGTTCATTTGGCCTTTATCTGATGGACAGCTGCAGCCAGATCCATAGGGTGCGCGAGGAGGGTCGGGGCATGTTACGGATGCATTTGAGAAAAGGTAAGGTACTGAGATTGCCTCTTTGACCTGTTCATTTGGCCTTTATCTGATGGAAAGCTGCAGCCAGATCCATAGGGTGCTAGGCAGCAAAGGGGGGGATGTGGACTGCATGACCTAGGCAGCTGATCGCTGGACTGTGGCTGATTAATGGTGGGTACCTGGTGGGTGAATGATGGATGACTGAGCCCCCCAGCTGTTGCCCAACTCCTGATGCACGGGTCCTCCTGACGAGGCTCCCAGTTGTTGCTGTCCTTCATGTTGACCTTGATGTCAGATATTTCCCCTGTGAGAGCAAGAATGGGGACATGAGATGGGGCAACAAGGGTAGGATGGGCAGCCTAAAACACGAGGGGTTAAGGTTCCAAAATATTCTTAGAATGGTTGCTGGCTGGAGGGGGCCAGGTACAGAATGCCATGTTCCTGGAGGGGGGCCTGGTCCAGAATGCCCTGTCCAGAGGTGCGCTGGTCTGTAGCTGATAAATCACTGGTATGTAGCTGATTAATTGCCGGTCTGCAGCTGATAAATCACTGGTCTGTAGCTGATTAATTGCTGGCCTGCAGCTGATTAATCACTGGTCTGTGGCTGATTAATCACTGGTCTGCAGCTGATTAATCACTGGTATGCAGCTGATTAATCACTGGTCTGCAGCTGATTAATCACTGGTCCTCCGCGAGACATCAAGGCAGCTTGTTACCTGCAGATGCTGCTGCTGTGCTGCTGAAACTCCACACCATGATGAAGGGTGACTTGTTGGAAAATTGTGGGTGTCTGGTGGGTGTCTGGTGGGGACTGTTGGGTACCTGGTGGGTGAAAGGTGGGTGAAGCGGGTGTGCATGGTTGGTACGGGGTGTTGGGTGACGGGTGGGTGAATGGTCTGGTCCAGAATGCCATGTTGCTGAAGGGGGGCTTGGTGCACAATGCCATGTTGCTGGAAGAGGGCCTGGCCCAGAATGCCATGTTGCTGGAGGAAAACCAGGCCCAGAATGCCATGTTGCTGGAGAAGGGGCAAGTCCAGAATGCCATGTTGTCCAGAGGTGTGCTGCAGTATTTCTGGCTGATGCCCTAGTGTCAAGATTGATGGGGTGTGTAAATAAGGATGTCCAGGACTACAGGGGTGTGTAGCTGAGGATGTTTAAGTGTGCTGGGGTGTGTAGCTGAGAATATCCATGAGCATAAGCAGGGTCCCAGCAAAATACTTTATTTTTAGAGAATTCGAAGGGGTATGTACTGCCCAGTGGGCCTGAGGTACAGGTATCCAGCAGGTAAAGGTATCATACAGG
The DNA here is from genome assembly GCA_037349105.1 of Limnomonas spitsbergensis. NCBI lineage: Eukaryota > Viridiplantae > Chlorophyta > Chlorophyceae > Chlamydomonadales > Limnomonas > Limnomonas spitsbergensis. Next base: position 1,129,127 of record JAYJMM010000078.1, on the reverse strand, counting down.
TGCATGATGCAGTACAAAGGCTGACTGAGACTCCTCCTCCTACAGCTTTACTGCTTAAATCTGGTGATAGGGGAACATGTGAGGAAGACGCAACTAATATATGAAGATCAGCTGAACGAACCAGCGCTGGTTATGGAGCACTCCTCCGTGAAACATCAAGGCAGCTTGTTACCTGCAGATGCTGCTGCTGTGCTGCTGAAACTCCACACCATGATGAAGGGTGACTTGTTGGAAAATTGTGGGTGTCTGGTGGGTGTCTGGTGGGGACTGTTGGGTACCTGGTGGGTGAAAGGTGGGTGAAGCGGGTGTGCATGGTTGGTACGGGGTGTTGGGTGACGGGTGGGTGAATGGTCTGGTCCAGAATGCCATGTTGCTGAAGGGGGGCTTGGTGCACAATGTCATGTTGCTGGAGGAGGGCCTGGCCCAGAATGCCATGTTGATGGAGGAAAACCAGGCCCAGAATGCCATGTTGCTGGAGGAGGGGCAAGTCCAGAATGCCATGTTGTCCAGAGGTGCGCTGCAGTATTTCTGGCTGATGCCCTAGTGTCAAGATTGATGGGGTGTGTAAATAAGGATGTCCAGGACTACAGAGGTGTGTAGCTGAGGATGTTGCTGGCTGGAGGGGGCTAGGTACAGAATGCCATGTGCCTGGAGGGGGGCCTGGTCCAGAATGCCCTATCCAAAGGTGCGCTGGTCTGTAGCTGATAAATCACTGGTATGTAGCTGATTAATCGCTGGCCTGCAGCTGATTAATCACTGGTCTGCAGCTGATAAAAGGTAAGGTACTGAGATTGCCTCTTTGACCTGTTCATTTGGCCTTTATCTGATGGAAAGCTGCAGCCAGATCCATAGGGTGCGCGAGAAGGGTCGGGGCATGTTACGGATGCATTTGAGAAAAGGTAAGGTACTGAGATTGCCTCTTTGACCTGTTCATTTGGCCTTTATCTGATGGACAGCTGCAGCCAGATCCATAGGGTGCGCGAGGAGGGTCGGGGCATGTTACGGATGCATTTGAGAAAAGGTAAGGTACTGAGATTGCCTCTTTGACCTGTTCATTTGGCCTTTATCTGATGGAAAGCTGCAGCCAGATCCATAGGGTGCTAGGCAGCAAAGGGGGGGATGTGGACTGCATGACCTAGGCAGCTGATCGCTGGACTGTGGCTGATTAATGGTGGGTACCTGGTGGGTGAATGATGGATGACTGAGCCCCCCAGCTGTTGCCCAACTCCTGATGCACGGGTCCTCCTGACGAGGCTCCCAGTTGTTGCTGTCCTTCATGTTGACCTTGATGTCAGATATTTCCCCTGTGAGAGCAAGAATGGGGACATGAGATGGGGCAACAAGGGTAGGATGGGCAGCCTAAAACACGAGGGGTTAAGGTTCCAAAATATTCTTAGAATGGTTGCTGGCTGGAGGGGGCCAGGTACAGAATGCCATGTTCCTGGAGGGGGGCCTGGTCCAGAATGCCCTGTCCAGAGGTGCGCTGGTCTGTAGCTGATAAATCACTGGTATGTAGCTGATTAATTGCCGGTCTGCAGCTGATAAATCACTGGTCTGTAGCTGATTAATTGCTGGCCTGCAGCTGATTAATCACTGGTCTGTGGCTGATTAATCACTGGTCTGCAGCTGATTAATCACTGGTATGCAGCTGATTAATCACTGGTCTGCAGCTGATTAATCACTGGTCCTCCGCGAGACATCAAGGCAGCTTGTTACCTGCAGATGCTGCTGCTGTGCTGCTGAAACTCCACACCATGATGAAGGGTGACTTGTTGGAAAATTGTGGGTGTCTGGTGGGTGTCTGGTGGGGACTGTTGGGTACCTGGTGGGTGAAAGGTGGGTGAAGCGGGTGTGCATGGTTGGTACGGGGTGTTGGGTGACGGGTGGGTGAATGGTCTGGTCCAGAATGCCATGTTGCTGAAGGGGGGCTTGGTGCACAATGCCATGTTGCTGGAAGAGGGCCTGGCCCAGAATGCCATGTTGCTGGAGGAAAACCAGGCCCAGAATGCCATGTTGCTGGAGAAGGGGCAAGTCCAGAATGCCATGTTGTCCAGAGGTGTGCTGCAGTATTTCTGGCTGATGCCCTAGTGTCAAGATTGATGGGGTTTGTAAATAAGGATGTCCAGGACTACAGGGGTGTGTAGCTGAGGATGTTCAAGTGTGCTGGGGTGTGTAGCTGAGAATATCCATGAGCATAAGCAGGGTCCCAGCAAAATACTTTATTTTTAGAGAATTCGAAGGGGTATGTACTGCCCAGTGGGCCTGAGGTACAGGTATCCAGCAGGTAAAGGTATCATACAGGTGCATGATGCAGTACAAAGGCTGACTGAGACTCCTCCTCCTACAGCTTTACTGCTTAAATCTGGTGATAGGGGAACATGTGAGGAAGACGCAACTAATATATGAAGATCAGCTGAACGAACCAGCGCTGGTTATGGAGCACTCCTCCGTGAAACATCAAGGCAGCTTGTTACCTGCAGATGCTGCTGCTGTGCTGCTGAAACTCCACACCATGATGAAGGGTGACTTGTTGGAAAATTGTGGGTGTCTGGTGGGTGTCTGGTGGGGACTGTTGGGTACCTGGTGGGTGAAAGGTGGGTGAAGCGGGTGTGCATGGTTGGTACGGGGTGTTGGGTGACGGGTGGGTGAATGGTCTGGTCCAGAATGCCATGTTGCTGAAGGGGGGCTTGGTGCACAATGCCATGTTGCTGGAAGAGGGCCTGGCCCAGAATGCCATGTTGCTGGAGGAAAACCAGGCCCAGAATGCCATGTTGCTAGAGGAGGGGCAAGTCCAGAATGCCATGTTGTCCAGAGGTGCGCTGCAGTATTTCTGGCTGATGCCCTAGTGTCAAGATTGATGGGGTGTGTAAATAAGGATGTCCAGGACTACAGAGGTGTGTAGCTGAGGATGTTGCTGGCTGGAGGGGGCTAGGTACAGAATGCCATGTGCCTGGAGGGGGGCCTGGTCCAGAATGCCCTGTCCAAAGGTGCGCTGGTCTGTAGCTGATAAATCACTGGTATGTAGCTGATTAATCGCTGGCCTGCAGCTGATTAATCACTGGTCTGCAGCTGATAAAAGGTAAGGTACTGAGATTGCCTCTTTGACCTGTTCATTTGGCCTTTATCTGATGGACAGCTGCAGCCAGATCCATAGGGTGCGCGAGGAGGATCGGGGCATGTTACGGATGCATTTGAGAAAAGGTAAGGTACTGAGATTGCCTCTTTGACCTGTTCATTTGGCCTTTATCTGATGGAAAGTTGCAGCCAGATCCATAGGGTGCTAGGCAGCAAAGGGGGGGATGTGGACTGCATGACCTAGGCAGCTGATCCCTGGACTGTGGCTGATTAATGGTGGGTACCTGGTGGGTGAATGATGGATAATCACTGGTCCTCCGTGAGACATCAAGGCAGCTTGTTACCTGCAGATGCTGCTGCTATGCTGCTGAAACTCCACACCATGATGAAGGGTGACTTGTTGGAAAATTGTGGGTGTCTGGTGGGTGTCTGGTGGGGACTGTTGGGTACCTGGTGGGTGAAAGGTGGGTGAAGCGGGTGTGCATGGTTGGTAAGGGGTGTTGGGTGACGGGTGGGTGAATGGTCTGGTCCAGAATGCCATGTTGCTGAAGGGGGGCTTGGTGCACAATGCCATGTTGCTGGAGGAGGGCCTGGCCCAGAATGCCATGTTGCTGGAGGAAAACCAGGCCCAGAATGCCATGTTGCTGGAGGAGGGGCAAGTCCAGAATGCCATGTTGTCCAGAGGTGCGCTGCAGTATTTCTGGCTGATGCCCTAGTGTCAAGATTGATGGGGTGTGTAAATAAGGATGTCCAGGACTACAGAGGTGTGTAGCTGAGGATGTTGTTGGCTGGAGGGGGCTAGGTACAGAATGCCATGTGCCTGGAGGGGGGCCTGGTCCAGAATGCCCTGTCCAAAGGTGCGCTGGTCTGTAGCTGATAAATCACTGGTATGTAGCTGATTAATCGCTGGCCTGCAGCTGATTAATCACTGGTCTGCAGCTGATAAAAGGTAAGGTACTGAGATTGCCTCTTTGACCTGTTCATTTGGCCTTTATCTGATGGACAGCTGCAGCCGGATCCATAGGGTGCGCGAGGAGGGTCGGGGCATGTTACGGATGCATTTGAGAAAAGGTAAGGTACTGAGATTGCCTCTTTGACCTGTTCATTTGGCCTTTATCTGATGGAAAGTTGCAGCCAGATCCATAGGGTGCTAGGCAGCAAAGGGGGGGATGTGGACTGCATGACCTAGGCAGCTGATCCCTGGACTGTGGCTGATTAATGGTGGGTACCTGGTGGGTGAATGATGGATAATCACTGGTCCTCCGTGAGACATCAAGGCAGCTTGTTACCTGCAGATGCTGCTGCTATGCTGCTGAAACTCCACACCATGATGAAGGGTGACTTGTTGGAAAATTGTGGGTGTCTGGTGGGTGTCTGGTGGGGACTGTTGGGTACCTGGTGGGTGAAAGGTGGGTGAAGCGGGTGTGCATGGTTGGTACGGGGTGTTGGGTGACGGGTGGGTGAATGGTCTGGTCCAGAATGCCATGTTGCTGAAGGGGGGCTTGGTGCACAATGCCATGTTGCTGGAAGAGGGCCTGGTCCAGAATGCCATGTTGCTGGAGGAAAACCAGGCCCAGAATGCCATGTTGCTGGAGAAGGGGCAAGTCCAGAATGCCATGTTGTCCAGAGGTGTGCTGCAGTATTTCTGGCTGATGCCCTAGTGTCAAGATTGATGGGGTGTGTAAATAAGGATGTCCAGGACTACAGAGGTGTGTAGCTGAGGATGTTCAAGTGTGTTGGGGTGTGTAGCTGAGAGTCTGGCCATGAGCTGGGACATGTGATGGGGGGAGAGGGGATGTGTCTGGCCATGAGCTGGTTGCTGGCTGGAGGGGGCCAGGTACAGAATGCCATGTTCCTGGAGGGGGGCCTGGTCCAGAATGCCCTGTCCAAAGGTGCGCTGGTCTGTAGCTGATAAATCACTGGTATGTAGCTGATTAATCGCTGGCCTGCAGCTGATTAATCACTGGTCTGCAGCTGATAAAAGGTAAGGTACTGAGATTGCCTCTTTGACCTGTTCATTTGGCCTTTATCTGATGGAAAGCTGCAGCCAGATCCATAGGGTGCGCGAGGAGGGTCGGGGCATGTACGGATGCATTTGAGAAAATGTAAGGTACTGAGATTGCCTCTTTGACCTGTTCATTTGGCCTTTATCTGATGGACAGCTGCAGCCAGATCCATAGGGTGCGCGAGGAGGGTCGGGGCATGTTACGGATGCATTTGAGAAAAGGTAAGGTACTGAGATTGCCTCTTTGACCTGTTCATTTGGCCTTTATCTGATGGAAAGTTGCAGCCAGATCCATAGGGTGCTAGGCAGCAAAGGGGGGGATGTGGACTGCATGACCTAGGCAGCTGATCCCTGGACTGTGGCTGATTAATGGTGGGTACCTGGTGGGTGAATGATGGATAATCACTGGTCCTCCGTGAGACATCAAGGCAGCTTGTTACCTGCAGATGCTGCTGCTATGCTGCTGAAACTCCACACCATGATGAAGGGTGACTTGTTGGAAAATTGTGGGTGTCTGGTGGGTGTCTGGTGGGGACTGTTGGGTACCTGGTGGGTGAAAGGTGGGTGAAGCGGGTGTGCATGGTTGGTACGGGGTGTTGGGTGACGGGTGGGTGAATGGTCTGGTCCAGAATGCCATGTTGCTGAAGGGGGGCTTGGTGCACAATGCCATGTTGCTGGAAGAGGGCCTGGTCCAGAATGCCATGTTGCTGGAGGAAAACCAGGCCCAGAATGCCATGTTGCTGGAGAAGGGGCAAGTCCAGAATGCCATGTTGTCCAGAGGTGTGCTGCAGTATTTCTGGCTGATGCCCTAGTGTCAAGATTGATGGGGTGTGTAAATAAGGATGTCCAGGACTACAGAGGTGTGTAGCTGAGGATGTTCAAGTGTGTTGGGGTGTGTAGCTGAGAGTCTGGCCATGAGCTGGGACATGTGATGGGGGGAGAGGGGATGTGTCTGGCCATGAGCTGGTTGCTGGCTGGAGGGGGCCAGGTACAGAATGCCATGTTCCTGGAGGGGGGCCTGGTCCAGAATGCCCTGTCCAAAGGTGCGCTGGTCTGTAGCTGATAAATCACTGGTATGTAGCTGATTAATCGCTGGCCTGCAGCTGATTAATCACTGGTCTGCAGCTGATAAAAGGTAAGGTACTGAGATTGCCTCTTTGACCTGTTCATTTGGCCTTTATCTGATGGAAAGCTGCAGCCAGATCCATAGGGTGCGCGAGGAGGGTCGGGGCATGTACGGATGCATTTGAGAAAATGTAAGGTACTGAGATTGCCTCTTTGACCTGTTCATTTGGCCTTTATCTGATGGACAGCTGCAGCCAGATCCATAGGGTGCGCGAGGAGGGTCGGGGCATGTTACGGATGCATTTGAGAAAAGGTAAGGTACTGAGATTGCCTCTTTGACCTGTTCATTTGGCCTTTATCTGATGGAAAGCTGCAGCCACATCCATAGGGTGCTAGGCAGCAAAGGGGGGGATGTGGACTGCATGACCTAGGCAGCTGATCGCTGGACTGTGGCTGATTAATGGTGGGTACCTGGTGGGTGAATGATGGATGACTGAGCCCCCCAGCTGTTGCCCAACTCCTGATGCACGGGTCCTCCTGACGAGGCTCCCTGTTGTTGCTGTCCTTCATGTTGACCTTGATGTCAGATATTTCCCCTGTGAGAGCAAGAATGGGGACATGAGATGGGGCAACAAGGGTAGGATGGGCAGCCTAAAACACGAGGGGTTAAGGTTCCAAAATATTCTTAGAATGGTTGCTGGCTGGAGGGGGCCATGTACAGAATGCCATGTTCCTGGAGGGGGGCCTGGTCCAGAATGCCCTGTCCAAAGGTGCGCTGGTCTGTAGCTGATAAATCACTGGTATGTAGCTGATTAATTGCCGGTCTGCAGCTGATAAATCACTGGTCTGTAGCTGATTAATTGCTGGCCTGCAGCTGATTAATCACTGGTCTGTGGCTGATTAATCACTGGTATGCAGCTGATTAATCACTGGTATGCAGCTGATTAATCACTGGTCTGCAGCTGATTAATCACTGGTCCTCCGCGAGACATCAAGGCAGCTTGTTACCTGCAGATGCTGCTGCTGTGCTGCTGAAACTCCACACCATGATGAAGGGTGACTTGTTGGAAAATTGTGGGTGTCTGGTGGGTGTCTGGTGGGGACTGTTGGGTACCTGGTGGGTGAAAGGTGGGTGAAGCGGGTGTGCATGGTTGGTACGGGGTGTTGGGTGACGGGTGGGTGAATGGTCTGGTCCAGAATGCCATGTTGCTGAAGGGGGGCTTGGTGCACAATGTCATGTTGCTGGAGGAGGGCCTGGCCCAGAATGCCATGTTGCTGGAGGAAAACCAGGCCCAGAATGCCATGTTGCTGGAGGAGGGGCAAGTCCAGAATGCCATGTTGTCCAGAGGTGCGCTGCAGTATTTCTGGCTGATGCCCTAGTGTCAAGATTGATGGGGTGTGTAAATAAGGATGTCCAGGACTACAGAGGTGTGTAGCTGAGGATGTTGCTGGCTGGAGGGGGCTAGGTACAGAATGCCATGTGCCTGGAGGGGGGCCTGGTCCAGAATGCCCTATCCAAAGGTGCGCTGGTCTGTAGCTGATAAATCACTGGTATGTAGCTGATTAATCGCTGGCCTGCAGCTGATTAATCACTGGTCTGCAGCTGATAAAAGGTAAGGTACTGAGATTGCCTCTTTGACCTGTTCATTTGGCCTTTATCTGATGGACAGCTGCAGCCAGATCCATAGGGTGCGCGAGGAGGGTCGGGGCATGTTACGGATGCATTTGAGAAAAGGTAAGGTACTGAGATTGCCTCTTTGACCTGTTCATTTGGCCTTTATCTGATGGAAAGTTGCAGCCAGATCCATAGGGTGCTAGGCAGCAAAGGGGGGGATGTGGACTGCATGACCTAGGCAGCTGATCGCTGGACTGTGGCTGATTAATGGTGGGTACCTGGTGGGTGAATGATGGATAATCACTGGTCCTCCGTGAGACATCAAGGCAGCTTGTTACATGCAGATGCTGCTGCTGTGCTGCTGAAACTCCACACCATGATGAAGGGTGACTTGTTGGAAAATTGTGGGTGTCTGGTGGGTGTCTGGTGGGGACTGTTGGGTACCTGGTGGGTGAAAGGTGGGTGAAGCGGGTGTGCATGGTTGGTACGGGGTGTTGGGTGACGGGTGGGTGAATGGTCTGGTCCAGAATGCCATGTTGCTGAAGGGGGGCTTGGTGCACAATGCCATGTTGCTGGAAGAGGGCCTGGTCCAGAATGCTATGTTGCTGGAGGAAAACCAGGCCCAGAATGCCATGTTGCTGGAGAAGGGGCAAGTCCAGAATGCCATGTTGTCCAGAGGTGTACTGCAGTATTTCTGGCTGATGCCCTAGTGTCAAGATTGATGGGGTGTGTAAATAAGGATGTCCAGGACTACAGAGGTGTGTAGCTGAGGATGTTCAAGTGTGTTGGGGTGTGTAGGTGAGAGTCTGGCCATGAGCTGGGACATGTGATGGGGGGAGAGGGGATGTGTCTGGCCATGAGCTGGTTGCTGGCTGGAGGGGGCCAGGTACAGAATGCCATGTTCCTGGAGGGGGGCCTGCAGGAACGCCCTGTCCAAAGGTGCGCTGGTCTGTAGCTGATAAATCACTGGTATGTAGCTGATTAATCGCTGGCCTGCAGCTGATTAATCACTGGTCTGCAGCTGATAAAAGGTAAGGTACTGAGATTGCCTCTTTGACCTGTTCATTTGGCCTTTATCTGATGGAAAGCTGCAGCCAGATCCATAGGGTGCGCGAGGAGGGTCGGGGCATGTTACGGATGCATTTGAGAAAAGGTAAGGTACTGAGATTGCCTCTTTGACCTGTTCATTTGGCCTTTATCTGATGGACAGCTGCAGCCAGATCCATAGGGTGCGCGAGGAGGGTCGGGGCATGTTACGGATGCATTTGAGAAAAGGTAAGGTACTGAGATTGCCTCTTTGACCTGTTCATTTGGCCTTTATCTGATGGAAAGCTGCAGCCAGATCCATAGGGTGCTAGGCAGCAAAGGGGGGGATGTGGACTGCATGACCTAGGCAGCTGATCGCTGGACTGTGGCTGATTAATGGTGGGTACCTGGTGGGTGAATGATGGATGACTGAGCCCCCCAGCTGTTGCCCAACTCCTGATGCACGGGTCCTCCTGACGAGGCTCCCAGTTGTTGCTGTCCTTCATGTTGACCTTGATGTCAGATATTTCCCCTTTGAGAGCAAGAATGGGGACATGAGATGGGGCAACAAGGGTATGATGGGCAGCCTAAAACACGAGGGGTTAAGGTTCCAAAATATTCTTAGAATGGTTGCTGGCTGGAGGGGGCCAGGTACAGAATGCCATGTTCCTGGAGGGGGGCCTGGTCCAGAATGCCCTGTCTAGAGGTGCGCTGGTCTGTAGCTGATAAATCACTGGTATGTAGCTGATTAATTGCCGGTCTGCAGCTGATAAATCACTGGTCTGTAGCTGATTAATTGCTGGCCTGCAGCTGATTAATCACTGGTCTGTGGCTGATTAATCACTGGTCTGCAGCTGATTAATCACTGGTATGCAGCTGATTAATCACTGGTCTGCAGCTGATTAATCACTGGTCCTCCGCGAGACATCAAGGCAGCTTGTTACCTGCAGATGCTGCTGCTGTGCTGCTGAAACTCCACACCATGATGAAGGGTGACTTGTTGGAAAATTGTGGGTGTCTGGTGGGTGTCTGGTGGGGACTGTTGGGTACCTGGTGGGTGAAAGGTGGGTGAAGCGGGTGTGCATGGTTGGTAAGGGGTGTTGGGTGACGGGTGGGTGAATGGTCTGGTCCAGAATGCCATGTTGCTGAAGGGGGGCTTGGTGCACAATGCCATGTTGCTGGAAGAGGGCCTGGCCCAGAATGCCATGTTGCTGGAGGAAAACCAGGCCCAGAATGCCATGTTGCTGGAGAAGGGGCAAGTCCAGAATGCCATGTTGTCCAGAGGTGTGCTGCAGTATTTCTGGCTGATGCCCTAGTGTCAGGATTGATGGGGTGTGTAAATAAGGATGTCCAGGACTACAGGGGTGTGTAGCTGAGGATGTTCAAGTGTGCTGGGGTGTGTAGCTGAGAATATCCATGAGCATAAGCAGGGTCCCAGCAAAATATTTTATTTTTAGAGAATTCGAAGGGGTATGTACTGCCCAGTGGGCCTGAGGTACAGGTATCCAGCAGGTAAAGGTATCATACAGGTGCATGATGCAGTACAAAGGCTGACTGAGACTCCTCCTCCTACAGCTTTACTGCTTAAATCTGGTGATAGGGGAACATGTGAGGAAGACGCAACTAATATATGAAGATCAGCTGAACGAACCAGCGCTGGTTATGGAGCACTCCTCCGTGAAACATCAAGGCAGCTTGTTACCTGCAGATGCTGCTGCTATGCTGCTGAAACTCCACACCATGATGAAGGGTGACTTGTTGGAAAATTGTGGGTGTCTGGTGGGTGTCTGGTGGGGACTGTTGGGTACCTGGTGGGTGAAAGGTGGGTGAAGCGGGTGTGCATGGTTGGTACGGGGTGTTGGGTGACGGGTGGGTGAATGGTCTGGTCCAGAATGCCATGTTGCTGAAGGGGGGCTTGGTGCACAATGCCATGTTGCTGGAAGAGGGCCTGGCCCAGAATGCCATGTTGCTGGAGGAAAACCAGGCCCAGAATGCCATGTTGCTAGAGGAGGGGCAAGTCCAGAATGCCATGTTGTCCAGAGGTGCGCTGCAGTATTTCTGGCTGATGCCCTAGTGTCAAGATTGATGGGGTGTGTAAATAAGGATGTCCAGGACTACAGAGGTGTGTAGCTGAGGATGTTCAAGTGTGTTGGGGTGTGTAGCTGAGAATCTGGCCATGAGCTGGGACATGTGATGGGGGGAGAGGGGATGTGTCTGGCCATGAGCTGGTTGCTGGCTGGAGGGGGCCAGGTACAGAATGCCATGTTCCTGGAGGGGGGCCTGGTCCAGAATGCCCTGTCCAAAGGTGCGCTGGTCTGTAGCTGATAAATCACTGGTATGTAGCTGATTAATCGCTGGCATGCAGCTGAGTAATCACTGGTCTGCAGCTGATAAAAGGTAAGGTACTGAGATTGCCTCTTTGACCTGTTCATTTGGCCTTTATCTGATGGACAGCTGCAGCCAGATCCATAGGGTGCGCGAGGAGGGTCGGGGCATGTTACGGATGCATTTGAGAAAAGGTAAGGTACTGAGATTGCCTCTTTGACCTGTTCATTTGGCCTTTATCTGATGGAAAGCTGCAGCCAGATCCATAGGGTGCTAGGCAGCAAAGGGGGGGATGTGGACTGCATGACCTAGGCAGCTGATCGCTGGACTGTGGCTGATTAATGGTGGGTACCTGGTGGGTGAATGATGGATGACTGAGCCCCCCAGCTGTTGCCCAACTCCTGATGCACGGGTCCTCCTGACGAGGCTCCCAGTTGTTGCTGTCCTTCATGTTGACCTTGATGTCAGATATTTCCCCTGTGAGAGCAAGAATGGGGACATGAGATGGGGCAACAAGGGTAGGATGGGCAGCCTAAAACACGAGGGGTTAAGGTTCCAAAATATTCTTAGAATGGTTGCTGGCTGGAGGGGGCCAGGTACAGAATGCCATGTTCCTGGAGGGGGGCCTGGTCCAGAATGCCCTGTCCAGAGGTGCGTTGGTATGTAGCTGATAAATCACTGGTATGTAGCTGATTAATTGCCGGTCTGCAGCTGATAAATCACTGGTCTGTAGCTGATTAATTGCTGGCTTGCAGCTGATTAATCACTGGTCTGTGGCTGATTAATCACTGGTCTGCAGCTGATTAATCACTGGTATGCAGCTGATTAATCACTGGTCTGCAGCTGATTAATCACTGGTCCTCCGCAAGACATCAAGGCAGCTTGTTACCTGCAGATGCTGCTGCTGTGCTGCTGAAACTCCACACCATGATGAAGGGTGACTTGTTGGAAAATTGTGGGTGTCTGGTGGGTGTCTGGTGGGGACTGTTGGGTACCTGGTGGGTGAAAGGTGGGTGAAGCGGGTGTGCATGGTTGGTAAGGGGTGTTGGGTGACGGGTGGGTGAATGGTCTGGTCCAGAATGCCATGTTGCTGAAGGGGGGCTTGGTGCACAATGCCATGTTGCTGGAGGAGGGCCTGGCCCAGAATGCCATGTTGCTGGAGGAAAACCAGGCCCAGAATGCCATGTTGCTGGAGGAGGGGCAAGTCCAGAATGCCATGTTGTCCAGAGGTGCGCTGCAGTATTTCTGGCTGATGCCCTAGTGTCAAGATTGATGGGGTGTGTAAATAAGGATGTCCAGGACTACAGAGGTGTGTAGCTGAGGATGTTGCTGGCTGGAGGGGGCTAGGTACAGAATGCCATGTGCCTGGAGGGGGGCCTGGTCCAGAATGCCCTGTCCAAAGGTGCGCTGGTCTGTAGCTGATAAATCACTGGTATGTAGCTGATTAATCGCTGGCCTGCAGCTGATTAATCACTGGTCTGCAGCTGATAAAAGGTAAGGTACTGAGATTGCCTCTTTGACCTGTTCATTTGGCCTTTATCTGATGGACAGCTGCAGCCAGATCCATAGGGTGCGCGAGGAGGGTCGGGGCATGTTACGGATGCATTTGAGAAAAGGTAAGGTACTGAGATGGCCTCTTTGACCTGTTCATTTGGCCTTTATCTGATGGAAAGTTGCAGCCCGATCCATAGGGTGCTAGGCAGCAAAGGGGGGGATGTGGACTGCATGACCTAGGCAGCTGATCGCTGGACTGTGGCTGATTAATGGTGGGTACCTGGTGGGTGAATGATGGATAATCACTGGTCCTCCGTGAGACATCAAGGCAGCTTGTTACATGCAGATGCTGCTGCTGTGCTGCTGAAACTCCACACCATGATGAAGGGTGACTTGTTGGAAAATTGTGGGTGTCTGGTGGGTGTCTGGTGGGGACTGTTGGGTACCTGGTGGGTGAAAGGTGGGTGAAGCGGGTGTGCATGGTTGGTACGGGGTGTTGGGTGACGGGTGGGTGAATGGTCTGGTCCAGAATGCCATGTTGCTGAAGGGGGGCTTGGTGCACAATGCCATGTTGCTGGAAGAAGGCCTGGTCCAGAATGCCATGTTGCTGGAGGAAAACCAGGCCCAGAATGCCATGTTGCTGGAGAAGGGGCAAGTCCAGAATGCCATGTTGTCCAGAGGTGTGCTGCAGTATTTCTGGCTGATGCCCTAGTGTCAAGATTGATGGGGTGTGTAAATAAGGATGTCCATGACTACAGAGGTGTGTAGCTGACGATGTTCAAGTGTGTTGGGGTGTGTAGGTGAGAGTCTGGCCATGAGCTGGGACATGTGATGGGGGGAGAGGGGATGTGTCTGGCCATGAGCTGGTTGCTGGCTGGAGGGGGCCAGGTACAGAATGCCATGTTCCTGGAGGGGGGCCTGGTCCAGAATGCCCTGTCCAAAGGTGCGCTGGTCTGTAGCTGATAAATCACTGGTATGTAGCTGATTAATCGCTGGCCTGCAGCTGATTAATCACTGGTCTGCAGCTGATAAAAGGTAAGGTACTGAGATTGCCTCTTTGACCTGTTCATTTGGCCTTTATCTGATGGACAGCTGCAGCCAGATCCATAGGGTGCGCGAGGAGGGTCGGGGCATGTTACGGATGCATTTGAGAAAAGGTAAGGTACTGAGATTGCCTCTTTGACCTGTTCATTTGGCCTTTATCTGATGGAAAGTTGCAGCCAGATCCATAGGGTGCTAGGCAGCAAAGGGGGGGATGTGGACTGCATGACCTAGGCAGCTGATCGCTGGACTGTGGCTGATTAATGGTGGGTACCTGGTGGGTGAATGATGGATAATCACTGGTCCTCCGTGAGACATCAAGGCAGCTTGTTACATGCAGATGCTGCTGCTGTGCTGCTGAAACTCCACACCATGATGAAGGGTGACTTGTTGGAAAATTGTGGGTGTCTGGTGGGTGTCTGGTGGGGACTGTTGGGTACCTGGTGGGTGAAAGGTGGGTGAAGCGGGTGTGCATGGTTGGTACGGGGTGTTGGGTGACGGGTGGGTGAATGGTCTGGTCCAGAATGCCATGTTGCTGAAGGGGGGCTTGGTGCACAATGCCATGTTGCTGGAAGAGGGCCTGGTCCAGAATGCCATGTTGCTGGAGGAAAACCAGGCCCAGAATGCCATGTTGCTGGAGGAGGGGCAAGTCCAGAATGCCATGTTGTCCAGAGGTGTGCTGCAGTATTTCTGGCTGATGCCCTAGTGTCAAGATTGATGGGGTGTGTAAATAAGGATGTCCAGGACTACAGAGGTGTGTAGCTGAGGATATTCAAGTGTGTTGGGGTGTGTAGGTGAGAGTCTGGCCATGAGCTGGGACATGTGATGGGGGGAGAGGGGATGTGTCTGGCCATGAGCTGGTTGCTGGCTGGAGGGGGCCAGGTACAGAATGCCATGTTCCTGGAGGGGGGCCTGGTCCAGAATGCCCTGTCCAAAGGTGCGCTGGTCTGTAGCTGATAAATCACTGGTATGTAGCTGATTAATCGCTGGCCTGCAGCTGATTAATCACTGGTCTGCAGCTGATAAAAGGTAAGGTACTGAGATTGCCTCTTTGACCTGTTCATTTGGCCTTTATCTGATGGACAGCTGCAGCCAGATCCATAGGGTGCGCGAGGAGGGTCGGGGCATGTTACGGATGCATTTGAGAAAAGGTAAGGTACTGAGATTGCCGCTTTGACCTGTTCATTTGGCCTTTATCTGATGGACAGCTGCAGCCAGATCCATAGGGTGCGCGAGGAGGGTCGGGGCATGTTACGGATGCATTTGAGAAAAGGTAAGGTACTGAGATTGCCTCTTTGACCTGTTCATTTGGCCTTTATCTGATGGAAAGCTGCAGCCAGATCCATAGGGTGCTAGGCAGCAAAGGGGGGGATGTGGACTGCATGACCTAGGCAGCTGATCGCTGGACTGTGGCTGATTAATGGTGGGTACCTGGTGGGTGAATGATGGATGACTGAGCCCCCCAGCTGTTGCCCAACTCCTGATGCACGGGTCCTCCTTACGAGGCTCCCAGTTGTTGCTGTCCTTCATGTTGACCTTGATGTCAGATATTTCCCCTGTGAGAGCAAGAATGGGGACATGAGATGGGGCAACAAGGGTAGGATGGGCAGCCTAAAACACGAGGGGTTAAGGTTCCAAAATATTCTTA
The DNA here is from genome assembly GCA_037349105.1 of Limnomonas spitsbergensis. NCBI lineage: Eukaryota > Viridiplantae > Chlorophyta > Chlorophyceae > Chlamydomonadales > Limnomonas > Limnomonas spitsbergensis. The sequence continues at coordinate 1,113,833 of JAYJMM010000078.1, read as the reverse complement.
GAATGGTTGCTGGCTGGAGGGGGCCAGGTACAGAATGCCATGTTCCTGGAGGGGGGCCTGGTCCAGAATGCCCTGTCCAGAGGTGCGCTGGTCTGTAGCTGATAAATCACTGGTATGTAGCTGATTAATTGCCGGTCTGCAGCTGATAAATCACTGGTCTGTAGCTGATTAATTGCTGGCCTGCAGCTGATTAATCACTGGTCTGTGGCTGATTAATCACTGGTCTGCAGCTGATTAATCACTGGTATGCAGCTGATTAATCACTGGTCTGCAGCTGATTAATCACTGGTCCTCCGCGAGACATCAAGGCAGCTTGTTACCTGCAGATGCTGCTGCTGTGCTGCTGAAACTCCACACCATGATGAAGGGTGACTTGTTGGAAAATTGTGGGTGTCTGGTGGGTGTCTGGTGGGGACTGTTGGGTACCTGGTGGGTGAAAGGTGGGTGAAGCGGGTGTGCATGGTTGGTACGGGGTGTTGGGTGACGGGTGGGTGAATGGTCTGGTCCAGAATGCCATGTTGCTGAAGGGGGGCTTGGTGCACAATGCCATGTTGCTGGAGGAGGGCCTGGCCCAGAATGCCATGTTGCTGGAGGAAAACCAGGCCCAGAATGCCATGTTGCTGGAGGAGGGGCAAGTCCAGAATGCCATGTTGTCCAGAGGTGCGCTGCAGTATTTCTGGCTGATGCCCTAGTGTCAAGATTGATGGGGTGTGTAAATAAGGATGTCCAGGACTACAGAGGTGTGTAGCTGAGGATGTTCAAGTGTGTTGGGGTGTGTAGGTGAGAGTCTGGCCATGAGCTGGGACATGTGATGGGGGGAGAGGGGATGTGTCTGGCCATGAGCTGGTTGCTGGCTGGAGGGGGCCAGGTACAGAATGCCATGTTCCTGGAGGGGGGCCTGGTCCAGAATGCCCTGTCCAAAGGTGCGCTGGTCTGTAGCTGATAAATCACTGGTATGTAGCTGATTAATCGCTGGCCTGCAGCTGATTAATCACTGGTCTGCAGCTGATAAAAGGTAAGGTACTGAGATTGCCTCTTTGACCTGTTCATTTGGCCTTTATCTGATGGACAGCTGCAGCCAGATCCATAGGGTGCGCGAGGAGGGTCGGGGCATGTTACGGATGCATTTGAGAAAAGGTAAGGTACTGAGATTGCCTCTTTGACCTGTTCATTTGGCCTTTATCTGATGGAAAGTTGCAGCCAGATCCATAGGGTGCTAGGCAGCAAAGGGGGGGATGTGGACTGCATGACCTAGGCAGCTGATCGCTGGACTGTGGCTAATTAATGGTGGGTACCTGGTGGGTGAATGATGGATAATCACTGGTCCTCCGTGAGACATCAAGGCAGCTTGTTACCTGCAGATGCTGCTGCTGTGCTGCTGAAACTCCACACCATGATGAAGGGTGACTTGTTGGAAAATTGTGGGTGTCTGGTGGGTGTCTGGTGGGGACTGTTGGGTACCTGGTGGGTGAAAGGTGGGTGAAGCGGGTGTGCATGGTTGGTAAGGGGTGTTGGGTGACGGGTGGGTGAATGGTCTGGTCCAGAATGCCATGTTGCTGAAGGGGGGCTTGGTGCACAATGCCATGTTGCTGGAGGAGGGCCTGGCCCAGAATGCCATGTTGCTGGAGGAAAACCAGGCCCAGAATGCCATGTTGCTGGAGGAGGGGCAAGTCCAGAATGCCATGTTGTCCAGAGGTGCGCTGCAGTATTTCTGGCTGATGCCCTAGTGTCAAGATTGATGGGGTGTGTAAATAAGGATGTCCAGGACTACAGAGGTGTGTAGCTGAGGATGTTCAAGTGTGTTGGGGTGTGTAGGTGAGAGTCTGGCCATGAGCTGGGACATGTGATGGGGGGAGAGGGGATGTGTCTGGCCATGAGCTGGTTGCTGGCTGGAGGGGGCCAGGTACAGAATGCCATGTTCCTGGAGGGGGGCCTGGTCCAGAATGCCCTGTCCAAAGGTGCGCTGGTCTGTAGCTGATAAATCACTGGTATGTAGCTGATTAATCGCTGGCCTGCAGCTGATTAATCACTGGTCTGCAGCTGATAAAAGGTAAGGTACTGAGATTGCCTCTTTGACCTGTTCATTTGGCCTTTATCTGATGGACAGCTGCAGCCAGATCCATAGGGTGCGCGAGGAGGGTCGGGGCATGTTACGGATGCATTTGAGAAAAGGTAAGGTACTGAGATTGCCTCTTTGACCTGTTCATTTGGCCTTTATCTGATGGACAGCTGCAGCCAGATCCATAGGGTGCTAGGCAGCAAAGGGGGGGATGTGGACTGCATGACCTAGGCAGCTGATCGCTGGACTGTGGCTGATTAATGGTGGGTACCTGGTGGGTGAATGATGGATAATCACTGGTCCTCCGTGAGACATCAAGGCAGCTTGTTACATGCAGATGCTGCTGCTGTGCTGCTGAAACTCCACACCATGATGAAGGGTGACTTGTTGGAAAATTGTGGGTGTCTGGTGGGTGTCTGGTGGGGACTGTTGGGTACTTGGTGGGTGAAAGGTGGGTGAAGCGGGTGTGCATGGTTGGTACGGGGTGTTGGGTGACGGGTGGGTGAATGGTCTGGTCCAGAATGCCATGTTGCTGAAGGGGGGCTTGGTGCACAATGCCATGTTGCTGGAAGAGGGCCTGGTCCAGAATGCCATGTTGCTGGAGGAAAACCAGGCCCAGAATGCCATGTTGCTGGAGGAGGGGCAAGTCCAGAATGCCATGTTGTCCAGAGGTGTGCTGCAGTATTTCTGGCTGATGCCCTAGTGTCAAGATTGATGGGGTGTGTAAATAAGGATGTCCAGGACTACAGAGGTGTGTAGCTGAGGATGTTCAAGTGTGTTGGGGTGTGTAGGTGAGAGTCTGGCCATGAGCTGGGACATGTGATGGGGGGAGAGGGGACGTGTCTGGCCATGAGCTGGTTGCTGGCTGGAGGGGGCCAGGTACAGAATGCCATGTTCCTGGAGGGGGGCCTGGTCCAGAATGCCCTGTCCAAAGGTGCGCTGGTCTGTAGCTGATAAATCACTGGTATGTAGCTGATTAATCGCTGGCCTGCAGCTGATTAATCACTGGTCTGCAGCTGATAAAAGGTAAGGTACTGAGATTGCCTCTTTGACCTGTTCATTTGGCCTTTATCTGATGGACAGCTGCAGCCAGATCCATAGGGTGCGCGAGGAGGGTCGGGGCATGTTACGGATGCATTTGAGAAAAGGTAAGGTACTGAGATTGCCGCTTTGACCTGTTCATTTGGCCTTTATCTGATGGACAGCTGCAGCCAGATCCATAGGGTGCGCGAGGAGGGTCGGGGCATGTTACGGATGCATTTGAGAAAAGGTAAGGTACTGAGATTGCCTCTTTGACCTGTTCATTTGGCCTTTATCTGATGGAAAGCTGCAGCCAGATCCATAGGGTGCTAGGCAGCAAAGGGGGGGATGTGGACTGCATGACCTAGGCAGCTGATCGCTGGACTGTGGCTGATTAATGGTGGGTACCTGGTGGGTGAATGATGGATGACTGAGCCCCCCAGCTGTTGCCCAACTCCTGATGCACGGGTCCTCCTTACGAGGCTCCCAGTTGTTGCTGTCCTTCATGTTGACCTTGATGTCAGATATTTCCCCTGTGAGAGCAAGAATGGGGACATGAGATGGGGCAACAAGGGTAGGATGGGCAGCCTAAAACACGAGGGGTTAAGGTTCCAAAATATTCTTAGAATGGTTGCTGGCTGGAGGGGGCCAGGTACAGAATGCCATGTTCCTGGAGGGGGGCCTGGTCCAGAATGCCCTGTCCAGAGGTGCGCTGGTCTGTAGCTGATAAATCACTGGTATGTAGCTGATTAATTGCCGGTCTGCAGCTGATAAATCACTGGTCTGTAGCTGATTAATTGCTGGCCTGCAGCTGATTAATCACTGGTCTGTGGCTGATTAATCACTGGTCTGCAGCTGATTAATCACTGGTATGCAGCTGATTAATCACTGGTCTGCAGCTGATTAATCACTGGTCCTCCGCGAGACATCAAGGCAGCTTGTTACCTGCAGATGCTGCTGCTGTGCTGCTGAAACTCCACACCATGATGAAGGGTGACTTGTTGGAAAATTGTGGGTGTCTGGTGGGTGTCTGGTGGGGACTGTTGGGTACCTGGTGGGTGAAAGGTGGGTGAAGCGGGTGTGCATGGTTGGTACGGGGTGTTGGGTGACGGGTGGGTGAATGGTCTGGTCCAGAATGCCATGTTGCTGAAGGGGGGCTTGGTGCACAATGCCATGTTGCTGGAGGAGGGCCTGGCCCAGAATGCCATGTTGCTGGAGGAAAACCAGGCCCAGAATGCCATGTTGCTGGAGGAGGGGCAAGTCCAGAATGCCATGTTGTCCAGAGGTGCGCTGCAGTATTTCTGGCTGATGCCCTAGTGTCAAGATTGATGGGGTGTGTAAATAAGGATGTCCAGGACTACAGAGGTGTGTAGCTGAGGATGTTCAAGTGTGTTGGGGTGTGTAGGTGAGAGTCTGGCCATGAGCTGGGACATGTGATGGGGGGAGAGGGGATGTGTCTGGCCATGAGCTGGTTGCTGGCTGGAGGGGGCCAGGTACAGAATGCCATGTTCCTGGAGGGGGGCCTGGTCCAGAATGCCCTGTCCAAAGGTGCGCTGGTCTGTAGCTGATAAATCACTGGTATGTAGCTGATTAATCGCTGGCCTGCAGCTGATTAATCACTGGTCTGCAGCTGATAAAAGGTAAGGTACTGAGATTGCCTCTTTGACCTGTTCATTTGGCCTTTATCTGATGGACAGCTGCAGCCAGATCCATAGGGTGCGCGAGGAGGGTCGGGGCATGTTACGGATGCATTTGAGAAAAGGTAAGGTACTGAGATTGCCTCTTTGACCTGTTCATTTGGCCTTTATCTGATGGAAAGTTGCAGCCAGATCCATAGGGTGCTAGGCAGCAAAGGGGGGGATGTGGACTGCATGACCTAGGCAGCTGATCGCTGGACTGTGGCTAATTAATGGTGGGTACCTGGTGGGTGAATGATGGATAATCACTGGTCCTCCGTGAGACATCAAGGCAGCTTGTTACCTGCAGATGCTGCTGCTGTGCTGCTGAAACTCCACACCATGATGAAGGGTGACTTGTTGGAAAATTGTGGGTGTCTGGTGGGTGTCTGGTGGGGACTGTTGGGTACCTGGTGGGTGAAAGGTGGGTGAAGCGGGTGTGCATGGTTGGTAAGGGGTGTTGGGTGACGGGTGGGTGAATGGTCTGGTCCAGAATGCCATGTTGCTGAAGGGGGGCTTGGTGCACAATGCCATGTTGCTGGAGGAGGGCCTGGCCCAGAATGCCATGTTGCTGGAGGAAAACCAGGCCCAGAATGCCATGTTGCTGGAGGAGGGGCAAGTCCAGAATGCCATGTTGTCCAGAGGTGCGCTGCAGTATTTCTGGCTGATGCCCTAGTGTCAAGATTGATGGGGTGTGTAAATAAGGATGTCCAGGACTACAGAGGTGTGTAGCTGAGGATGTTCAAGTGTGTTGGGGTGTGTAGGTGAGAGTCTGGCCATGAGCTGGGACATGTGATGGGGGGAGAGGGGATGTGTCTGGCCATGAGCTGGTTGCTGGCTGGAGGGGGCCAGGTACAGAATGCCATGTTCCTGGAGGGGGGCCTGGTCCAGAATGCCCTGTCCAAAGGTGCGCTGGTCTGTAGCTGATAAATCACTGGTATGTAGCTGATTAATCGCTGGCCTGCAGCTGATTAATCACTGGTCTGCAGCTGATAAAAGGTAAGGTACTGAGATTGCCTCTTTGACCTGTTCATTTGGCCTTTATCTGATGGACAGCTGCAGCCAGATCCATAGGGTGCGCGAGGAGGGTCGGGGCATGTTACGGATGCATTTGAGAAAAGGTAAGGTACTGAGATTGCCTCTTTGACCTGTTCATTTGGCCTTTATCTGATGGACAGCTGCAGCCAGATCCATAGGGTGCGCGAGGAGGGTCGGGGCATGTTACGGATGCATTTGAGAAAAGGTAAGGTACTGAGATTGCCTCTTTGACCTGTTCATTTGGCCTTTATCTGATGGAAAGCTGCAGCCAGATCCATAGGGTGCTAGGCAGCAAAGGGGGGGATGTGGACTGCATGACCTAGGCAGCTGATCGCTGGACTGTGGCTGATTAATGGTGGGTACCTGGTGGGTGAATGATGGATGACTGAGCCCCCCAGCTGTTGCCCAACTCCTGATGCACGGGTCCTCCAGACGAGGCTCCCAGTTGTTGCTGTCCTTCATGTTGACCTTGATGTCAGATATTTCCCCTGTGAGAGCAAGAATGGGGACATGAGATGGGGCAACAAGGGTAGGATGGGCAGCCTAAAACACGAGGGGTTAAGGTTCCAAAATATTCTTAGAATGGTTGCTGGCTGGAGGGGGCCATGTACAGAATGCCATGTTCCTGGAGGGGGGCCTGGTCCAGAATGCCCTGTCCAGAGGTGCGCTGGTCTGTAGCTGATAAATCACTGGTATGTAGCTGATTAATTGCCGGTCTGCAGCTGATAAATCACTGGTCTGTAGCTGATTAATTGCTGGCCTGCAGCTGATTAATCACTGGTCTGTGGCTGATTAATCACTGGTCTGCAGCTGATTAATCACTGGTATGCAGCTGATTAATCACTGGTCTGCAGCTGATTAATCACTGGTCCTCCGCGAGACATCAAGGCAGCTTGTTACCTGCAGATGCTGCTGCTGTGCTGCTGAAACTCCACACCATGATGAAGGGTGACTTGTTGGAAAATTGTGGGTGTCTGGTGGGTGTCTGGTGGGGACTGTTGGGTACCTGGTGGGTGAAAGGTGGGTGAAGCGGGTGTGCATGGTTGGTAAGGGGTGTTGGGTGACGGGTGGGTGAATGGTCTGGTCCAGAATGCCATGTTGCTGAAGGGGGGCTTGGTGCACAATGCCATGTTGCTGGAGGAGGGCCTGGCCCAGAATGCCATGTTGCTGGAGGAAAACCAGGCCCAGAATGCCATGTTGCTGGAGGAGGGGCAAGTCCAGAATGCCATGTTGTCCAGAGGTGCGCTGCAGTATTTCTGGCTGATGCCCTAGTGTCAAGATTGATGGGGTGTGTAAATAAGGATGTCCAGGACTACAGAGGTGTGTAGCTGAGGATGTTCAAGTGTGTTGGGGTGTGTAGGTGAGAGTCTGGCCATGAGCTGGGACATGTGATGGGGGGAGAGGGGATGTGTCTGGCCATGAGCTGGTTGCTGGCTGGAGGGGGCCAGGTACAGAATGCCATGTTCCTGGAGGGGGGCCTGGTCCAGAATGCCCTGTCCAAAGGTGCGCTGGTCTGTAGCTGATAAATCACTGGTATGTAGCTGATTAATCGCTGGCCTGCAGCTGATTAATCACTGGTCTGCAGCTGATAAAAGGTAAGGTACTGAGATTGCCTCTTTGACCTGTTCATTTGGCCTTTATCTGATGGACAGCTGCAGCCAGATCCATAGGGTGCGCGAGGAGGGTCGGGGCATGTTACGGATGCATTTGAGAAAAGGTAAGGTACTGAGATTGCCTCTTTGACCTGTTCATTTGGCCTTTATCTGATGGAAAGTTGCAGCCAGATCCATAGGGTGCTAGGCAGCAAAGGGGGGGATGTGGACTGCATGACCTAGGCAGCTGATCGCTGGACTGTGGCTAATTAATGGTGGGTACCTGGTGGGTGAATGATGGATAATCACTGGTCCTCCGTGAGACATCAAGGCAGCTTGTTACCTGCAGATGCTGCTGCTGTGCTGCTGAAACTCCACACCATGATGAAGGGTGACTTGTTGGAAAATTGTGGGTGTCTGGTGGGTGTCTGGTGGGGACTGTTGGGTACCTGGTGGGTGAAAGGTGGGTGAAGCGGGTGTGCATGGTTGGTAAGGGGTGTTGGGTGACGGGTGGGTGAATGGTCTGGTCCAGAATGCCATGTTGCTGAAGGGGGGCTTGGTGCACAATGCCATGTTGCTGGAGGAGGGCCTGGCCCAGAATGCCATGTTGCTGGAGGAAAACCAGGCCCAGAATGCCATGTTGCTGGAGGAGGGGCAAGTCCAGAATGCCATGTTGTCCAGAGGTGCGCTGCAGTATTTCTGGCTGATGCCCTAGTGTCAAGATTGATGGGGTGTGTAAATAAGGATGTCCAGGACTACAGAGGTGTGTAGCTGAGGATGTTCAAGTGTGTTGGGGTGTGTAGGTGAGAGTCTGGCCATGAGCTGGGACATGTGATGGGGGGAGAGGGGATGTGTCTGGCCATGAGCTGGTTGCTGGCTGGAGGGGGCCAGGTACAGAATGCCATGTTCCTGGAGGGGGGCCTGGTCCAGAATGCCCTGTCCAAAGGTGCGCTGGTCTGTAGCTGATAAATCACTGGTATGTAGCTGATTAATCGCTGGCCTGCAGCTGATTAATCACTGGTCTGCAGCTGATAAAAGGTAAGGTACTGAGATTGCCTCTTTGACCTGTTCATTTGGCCTTTATCTGATGGACAGCTGCAGCCAGATCCATAGGGTGCGCGAGGAGGGTCGGGGCATGTTACGGATGCATTTGAGAAAAGGTAAGGTACTGAGATTGCCTCTTTGACCTGTTCATTTGGCCTTTATCTGATGGACAGCTGCAGCCAGATCCATAGGGTGCGCGAGGAGGGTCGGGGCATGTTACGGATGCATTTGAGAAAAGGTAAGGTACTGAGATTGCCTCTTTGACCTGTTCATTTGGCCTTTATCTGATGGAAAGCTGCAGCCAGATCCATAGGGTGCTAGGCAGCAAAGGGGGGGATGTGGACTGCATGACCTAGGCAGCTGATCGCTGGACTGTGGCTGATTAATGGTGGGTACCTGGTGGGTGAATGATGGATGACTGAGCCCCCCAGCTGTTGCCCAACTCCTGATGCACGGGTCCTCCTGACGAGGCTCCCAGTTGTTGCTGTCCTTCATGTTGACCTTGATGTCAGATATTTCCCCTGTGAGAGCAAGAATGGGGACATGAGATGGGGCAACAAGGGTAGGATGGGCAGCCTAAAACACGAGGGGTTAAGGTTCCAAAATATTCTTAGAATGGTTGCTGGCTGGAGGGGGCCATGTACAGAATGCCATGTTCCTGGAGGGGGGCCTGGTCCAGAATGCCCTGTCCAGAGGTGCGCTGGTCTGTAGCTGATAAATCACTGGTATGTAGCTGATTAATTGCCGGTCTGCAGCTGATAAATCACTGGTCTGTAGCTGATTAATTGCTGGCCTGCAGCTGATTAATCACTGGTCTGTGGCTGATTAATCACTGGTCTGCAGCTGATTAATCACTGGTATGCAGCTGATTAATCACTGGTCTGCAGCTGATTAATCACTGGTCCTCCGCGAGACATCAAGGCAGCTTGTTACCTGAAGATGCTGCTGCTGTGCTGCTGAAACTCCACACCATGATGAAGGGTGACTTGTTGGAAAATTGTGGGTGTCTGGTGGGTGTCTGGTGGGGACTGTTGGGTACCTGGTGGGTGAAAGGTGGGTGAAGCGGGTGTGCATGGTTGGTAAGGGGTGTTGGGTGACGGGTGGGTGAATGGTCTGGTCCAGAATGCCATGTTGCTGAAGGGGGGCTTGGTGCACAATGCCATGTTGCTGGAGGAGGGCCTGGCCCAGAATGCCATGTTGCTGGAGGAAAACCAGGCCCAGAATGCCATGTTGCTGGAGGAGGGGCAAGTCCAGAATGCCATGTTGTCCAGAGGTGCGCTGCAGTATTTCTGGCTGATGCCCTAGTGTCAAGATTGATGGGGTGTGTAAATAAGGATGTCCAGGACTACAGAGGTGTGTAGCTGAGGATGTTCAAGTGTGTTGGGGTGTGTAGGTGAGAGTCTGGCCATGAGCTGGGACATGTGATGGGGGGAGAGGGGATGTGTCTGGCCATGAGCTGGTTGCTGGCTGGAGGGGGCCAGGTACAGAATGCCATGTTCCTGGAGGGGGGCCTGGTCCAGAATGCCCTGTCCAAAGGTGCGCTGGTCTGTAGCTGATAAATCACTGGTATGTAGCTGATTAATCGCTGGCCTGCAGCTGATTAATCACTGGTCTGCAGCTGATAAAAGGTAAGGTACTGAGATTGCCTCTTTGACCTGTTCATTTGGCCTTTATCTGATGGACAGCTGCAGCCGGATCCATAGGGTGCGCGAGGAGGGTCGGGGCATGTTACGGATGCATTTGAGAAAAGGTAAGGTACTGAGATTGCCTCTTTGACCTGTTCATTTGGCCTTTATCTGATGGAAAGTTGCAGCCAGATCCATAGGGTGCTAGGCAGCAAAGGGGGGGATGTGGACTGCATGACCTAGGCAGCTGATCGCTGGACTGTGGCTGATTAATGGTGGGTACCTGGTGGGTGAATGATGGATAATCACTGGTCCTCCGTGAGACATCAAGGCAGCTTGTTACATGCAGATGCTGCTGCTGTGCTGCTGAAACTCCACACCATGATGAAGGGTGACTTGTTGGAAAATTGTGGGTGTCTGGTGGGTGTCTGGTGGGGACTGTTGGGTACCTGGTGGGTGAAAGGTGGGTGAAGCGGGTGTGCATGGTTGGTACGGGGTGTTGGGTGACGGGTGGGTGAATGGTCTGGTCCAGAATGCCATGTTGCTGAAGGGGGGCTTGGTGCACAATGCCATGTTGCTGGAAGAGGGCCTGGTCCAGAATGCTATGTTGCTGGAGGAAAACCAGGCCCAGAATGCCATGTTGCTGGAGAAGGGGCAAGTCCAGAATGCCATGTTGTCCAGAGGTGTGCTGCAGTATTTCTGGCTGATGCCCTAGTGTCAAGATTGATGGGGTGTGTAAATAAGGATGTCCAGGACTACAGAGGTGTGTAGCTGAGGATGTTCAAGTGTGTTGGGGTGTGTAGGTGAGAGTCTGGCCATGAGCTGGGACATGTGATGGGGGGAGAGGGGATGTGTCTGGCCATGAGCTGGTTGCTGGCTGGAGGGGGCCAGGTACAGAATGCCATGTTCCTGGAGGGGGGCCTGCAGGAACGCCCTGTCCAAAGGTGCGCTGGTCTGTAGCTGATAAATCACTGGTATGTAGCTGATTAATCGCTGGCCTGCAGCTGATTAATCACTGGTCTGCAGCTGATAAAAGGTAAGGTACTGAGATTGCCTCTTTGACCTGTTCATTTGGCCTTTATCTGATGGAAAGCTGCAGCCAGATCCACAGGGTGCGCGAGGAGGGTCGGGGCATGTTACGGATGCATTTGAGAAAAGGTAAGGTACTGAGATTGCCTCTTTGACCTGTTCATTTGGCCTTTATCTGATGGACAGCTGCAGCCAGATCCATAGGGTGCGCGAGGAGGGTCGGGGCATGTTACGGATGCATTTGAGAAAAGGTAAGGTACTGAGATTGCCTCTTTGACCTGTTCATTTGGCCTTTATCTGATGGAAAGCTGCAGCCACATCCATAGGGTGCTAGGCAGCAAAGGGGGGGATGTGGACTGCATGACCTAGGCAGCTGATCGCTGGACTGTGGCTGATTAATGGTGGGTACCTGGTGGGTGAATGATGGATGACTGAGCCCCCCAGATGTTGCCCAACTCCTGATGCACGGGTCCTCCTGACGAGGCTCCCAGTTGTTGCTGTCCTTCATGTTGACCTTGATGTCAGATATTTCCCCTTTGAGAGCAAGAATGGGGACATGAGATGGGGCAACAAGGGTATGATGGGCAGCCTAAAACACGAGGGGTTAAGGTTCCAAAATATTCTTAGAATGGTTGCTGGCTGGAGGGGGCCAGGTACAGAATGCCATGTTCCTGGAGGGGGGCCTGGTCCAGAATGCCCTGTCTAGAGGTGCGCTGGTCTGTAGCTGATAAATCACTGGTATGTAGCTGATTAATTGCCGGTCTGCAGCTGATAAATCACTGGTCTGTAGCTGATTAATTGCTGGCCTGCAGCTGATTAATCACTGGTCTGTGGCTGATTAATCACTGGTCTGCAGCTGATTAATCACTGGTATGCAGCTGATTAATCACTGGTCTGCAGCTGATTAATCACTGGTCCTCCGCGAGATATCAAGGCAGCTTGTTACCTGCAGATGCTGCTGCTGTGCTGCTGAAACTCCACACCATGATGAAGGGTGACTTGTTGGAAAATTGTGGGTGTCTGGTGGGTGTCTGGTGGGGACTGTTGGGTACCTGGTGGGTGAAAGGTGGGTGAAGCGGGTGTGCATGGTTGGTACGGGGTGTTGGGTGACGGGTGGGTGAATGGTCTGGTCCAGAATGCCATGTTGCTGAAGGGGGGCTTGGTGCACAATGCCATGTTGCTGGAAGAGGGCCTGGCCCAGAATGCCATGTTGCTGGAGGAAAACCAGGCCCAGAATGCCATGTTGCTGGAGAAGGGGCAAGTCCAGAATGCCATGTTGTCCAGAGGTGTGCTGCAGTATTTCTGGCTGATGCCCTAGTGTCAAGATTGATGGGGTGTGTAAATAAGGATGTCCAGGACTACAGGGGTGTGTAGCTGAGGATGTTCAAGTGTGCTGGGGTGTGTAGCTGAGAATATCCATGAGCATAAGCAGGGTCCCAGCAAAATATTTTATTTTTAGAGAATTCGAAGGGGTATGTACTGCCCAGTGGGCCTGAGGTACAGGTATCCAGCAGGTAAAGGTATCATACAGGTGCATGATGCAGTACAAAGGCTGACTGAGACTCCTCCTCCTACAGCTTTACTGCTTAAATCTGGTGATAGGGGAACATGTGAGGAAGACGCAACTAATATATGAAGATCAGCTGAACGAACCAGCGCTGGTTATGGAGCACTCCTCCGTGAAACATCAAGGCAGCTTGTTACCTGCAGATGCTGCTGCTGTGCTGCTGAAACTCCACACCATGATGAAGGGTGACTTGTTGGAAAATTGTGGGTGTCTGGTGGGTGTCTGGTGGGGACTGTTGGGTACCTGGTGGGTGAAAGGTGGGTGAAGCGGGTGTGCATGGTTGGTACGGGGTGTTGGGTGACGGGTGGGTGAATGGTCTGGTCCAGAATGCCATGTTGCTGAAGGGGGGCTTGGTGCACAATGCCATGTTGCTGGAGGAGGGCCTGGCCCAGAATGCCATGTTGCTGGAGGAAAACCAGGCCCAGAATGCCATGTTGCTAGAGGAGGGGCAAGTCCAGAATGCCATGTTGTCCAGAGGTGCGCTGCAGTATTTCTGGCTGATGCCCTAGTGTCAAGATTGATGGGGTGTGTAAATAAGGATGTCCAAGACTACAGAGGTGTGTAGCTGAGGATGTTGCTGGCTGGAGGGGGCTAGGTACAGAATGCCATGTGCCTGGAGGGGGGCCTGGTCCAGAATGCCCTGTCCAAAGGTGCGCTGGTCTGTAGCTGATAAATCACTGGTATGTAGCTGATTAATCGCTGGCCTGCAGCTGATTAATCACTGGTCTGCAGCTGATAAAAGGTAAGGTACTGAGATTGCCTCTTTGACCTGTTCATTTGGCCTTTATCTGATGGACAGCTGCAGCCAGATCCATAGGGTGCGCGAGGAGGGTCGGGGCATGTTACGGATGCATTTGAGAAAAGGTAAGGTACTGAGATTGCCTCTTTGACCTGTTCATTTGGCCTTTATCTGATGGAAAGTTGCAGCCAGATCCATAGGGTGCTAGGCAGCAAAGGGGGGGATGTGGACTGCATGACCTAGGCAGCTGATCGCTGGACTGTGGCTGATTAATGGTGGGTACCTGGTGGGTGAATGATGGATAATCACTGGTCCTCCGTGAGACATCAAGGCAGCTTGTTACATGCAGATGCTGCTGCTGTGCTGCTGAAACTCCACACCATGATGAAGGGTGACTTGTTGGAAAATTGTGGGTGTCTGGTGGGTGTCTGGTGGGGACTGTTGGGTACCTGGTGGGTGAAAGGTGGGTGAAGCGGGTGTGCATGGTTGGTACGGGGTGTTGGGTGACGGGTGGGTGAATGGTCTTGTCCAGAATGCCATGTTGCTGAAGGGGGGCTTGGTGCACAATGCCATGTTGCTGGAAGAGGGCCTGGTCCAGAATGCCATGTTGCTGGAGGAAAACCATGCCCAGAATGCCATGTTGCTGGAGAAGGGGCAAGTCCATAATGCCATGTTGTCCAGAGGTGTGCTGCAGTATTTCTGGCTGATGCCCTAGTGTCAAGATTGATGGGGTGTGTAAATAAGGATGTCCAGGACTACAGAGGTGTGTAGCTGAGGATGTTCAAGTGTGTTGGGGTGTGTAGCTGAGAATCTGGCCATGAGCTGGGACATGTGATGGGGGGAGAGGGGATGTGTCTGGCCATGAGCTGGTTGCTGGCTGGAGGGGGCCAGGTACAGAATGCCATGTTCCTGGAGGGGGGCCTGGTCCAGAATGCCCTGTCCAAAGGTGCGCTGGTCTGTAGCTGATAAATCACTGGTATGTAGCTGATTAATCGCTGGCATGCAGCTGATTAATCACTGGTATGCAGCTGATAAAAGGTAAGGTACTGAGATTGCCTCTTTGACCTGTTCATTTGGCCTTTATCTGATGGACAGCTGCAGCCAGATCCATAGGGTGCGCGAGGAGGGTCGGGGCATGTTACGGATGCATTTGAGAAAAGGTAAGGTACTGAGATTGCCTCTTTGACCTGTTCATTTGGCCTTTATCTGATGGAAAGCTGCAGCCAGATCCATAGGGTGCTAGGCAGCAAAGGGGGGGATGTGGACTGCATGACCTAGGCAGCTGATCGCTGGACTGTGGCTGATTAATGGTGGGTACCTGGTGGGTGAATGATGGATGACTGAGCCCCCCAGCTGTTGCCCAACTCCTGATGCACGGGTCCTCCTGACGAGGCTCCCAGTTGTTGCTGTCCTTCATGTTGACCTTGATGTCAGATATTTCCCCTGTGAGAGCAAGAATGGGGACATGAGATGGGGCAACAAGGGTAGGATGGGCAGCCTAAAACACGAGGGGTTAAGGTTCCAAAATATTCTTAGAATGGTTGCTGGCTGGAGGGGGCCAGGTACAGAATGCCATGTTCCTGGAGGGGGGCCTGGTCCAGAATGCCCTGTCCAGAGGTGCGCTGGTCTGTAGCTGATAAATCACTGGTATGTAGCTGATTAATTGCCGGTCTGCAGCTGATAAATCACTGGTCTGTAGCTGATTAATTGCTGGCTTGCAGCTGATTAATCACTGGTCTGTGGCTGATTAATCACTGGTCTGCAGCTGATTAATCACTGGTATGCAGCTGATTAATCACTGGTCTGCAGCTGATTAATCACTGGTCCTCCGCAAGACATCAAGGCAGCTTGTTACCTGCAGATGCTGCTGCTGTGCTGCTGAAACTCCACACCATGATGAAGGGTGACTTGTTGGAAAATTGTGGGTGTCTGGTGGGTGTCTGGTGGGGACTGTTGGGTACCTGGTGGGTGAAAGGTGGGTGAAGCGGGTGTGCATGGTTGGTAAGGGGTGTTGGGTGACGGGTGGGTGAATGGTCTGGTCCAGAATGCCATGTTGCTGAAGGGGGGCTTGGTGCACAATGCCATGTTGCTGGAGGAGGGCCTGGCCCAGAATGCCATGTTGCTGGAGGAAAACCAGGCCCAGAATGCCATGTTGCTGGAGGAGGGGCAAGTCCAGAATGCCATGTTGTCCAGAGGTGCGCTGCAGTATTTCTGGCTGATGCCCTAGTGTCAAGATTGATGGGGTGTGTAAATAAGGATGTCCAGGACTACAGAGGTGTGTAGCTGAGGATGTTGCTGGCTGGGGGGGGCTAGGTACAGAATGCCATGTGCCTGGAGGGGGGCCTGGTCCAGAATGCCCTGTCCAAAGGTGCGCTGGTCTGTAGCTGATAAATCACTGGTATGTAGCTGATTAATCGCTGGCCTGCAGCTGATTAATCACTGGTCTGCAGCTGATAAAAGGTAAGGTACTGAGATTGCCTCTTTGACCTGTTCATTTGGCCTTTATCTGATGGACAGCTGCAGCCAGATCCATAGGGTGCGCGAGGAGGGTCGGGGCATGTTACGGATGCATTTGAGAAAAGGTAAGGTACTGAGATTGCCTCTTTGACCTGTTCATTTGGCCTTTATCTGATGGAAAGTTGCAGCCAGATCCATAGGGTGCTAGGCAGCAAAGGGGGGGATGTGGACTGCATGACCTAGGCAGCTGATCGCTGGACTGTGGCTGATTAATGGTGGGTACCTGGTGGGTGAATGATGGATAATCACTGGTCCTCCGTGAGACATCAAGGCAGCTTGTTACATGCAGATGCTGCTGCTGTGCTGCTGAAACTCCACACCATGATGAAGGGTGACTTGTTGGAAAATTGTGGGTGTCTGGTGGGTGTCTGGTGGGGACTGTTGGGTACCTCGTGGGTGAAAGGTGGGTGAAGCGGGTGTGCATGGTTGGTACGGGGTGTTGGGTGACGGGTGGGTGAATGGTCTGGTCCAGAATGCCATGTTGCTGAAGGGGGGCTTGGTGCACAATGCCATGTTGCTGGAAGAGGGCCTGGTCCAGAATGCCATGTTGCTGGAGGAAAACCAGGCCCAGAATGCCATGTTGCTGGAGAAGGGGCAAGTCCAGAATGCCATGTTGTCCAGAGGTGTGCTGCAGTATTTCTGGCTGATGCCCTAGTGTCAAGATTGATAGGGTGTGTAAATAAGGATGTCCAGGACTACAGAGGTGTGTAGCTGAGGATATTCAAGTGTGTTGGGGTGTGTAGGTGAGAGTCTGGCCATGAGCTGGGACATGTGATGGGGGGAGAGGGGATGTGTCTGGCCATGAGCTGGTTGCTGGCTGGAGGGGGCCAGGTACAGAATGCCATGTTCCTGGAGGGGGGCCTGGTCCAGAATGCCCTGTCCAAAGGTGCGCTGGTCTGTAGCTGATAAATCACTGGTATGTAGCTGATTAATCGCTGGCCTGCAGCTGATTAATCACTGGTCTGCAGCTGATAAAAGGTAAGGTACTGAGATTGCCTCTTTGACCTGTTCATTTGGCCTTTATCTGATGGACAGCTGCAGCCAGATCCATAGGGTGCGCGAGGAGGGTCGGGGCATGTTACGGATGCATTTGAGAAAAGGTAAGGTACTGAGATTGCCTCTTTGACCTGTTCATTTGGCCTTTATCTGATGGAAAGTTGCAGCCAGATCCATAGGGTGCTAGGCAGCAAAGGGGGGGATGTGGACTGCATGACCTAGGCAGCTGATCGCTGGACTGTGGCTGATTAATGGTGGGTACCTGGTGGGTGAATGATGGATAATCACTGGTCCTCCGTGAGACATCAAGGCAGCTTGTTACATGCAGATGCTGCTGCTGTGCTGCTGAAACTCCACACCATGATGAAGGGTGACTTGTTGGAAAATTGTGGGTGTCTGGTGGGTGCCTGGTGGGGACTGTTGGGTACCTGGTGGGTGAAAGGTGGGTGAAGCGGGTGTGCATGGTTGGTACGGGGTGTTGGGTGACGGGTGGGTGAATGGTCTGGTCCAGAATGCCATGTTGCTGAAGGGGGGCTTGGTGCACAATGCCATGTTGCTGGAAGAGGGCCTGGTCCAGAATGCCATGTTGCTGGAGGAAAACCAGGCCCAGAATGCCATGTTGCTGGAGAAGGGGCAAGTCCAGAATGCCATGTTGTCCAGAGGTGTGCTGCAGTATTTCTGGCTGATGCCCTAGTGTCAAGATTGATGGGGTGTGTAAATAAGGATGTCCAGGACTACAGAGGTGTGTAGCTGAGGATATTCAAGTGTGTTGGGGTGTGTAGGTGAGAGTCTGGCCATGAGCTGGGACATGTGATGGGGGGAGAGGGGATGTGTCTGGCCATGAGCTGGTTGCTGGCTGGAGGGGGCCAGGTACAGAATGCCATGTTCCTGGAGGGGGGCCTGGTCCAGAATGCCCTGTCCAAAGGTGCGCTGGTCTGTAGCTGATAAATCACTGGTATGTAGCTGATTAATCGCTGGCCTGCAGCTGATTAATCACTGGTCTGCAGCTGATAAAAGGTAAGGTACTGAGATTGCCTCTTTGACCTGTTCATTTGGCCTTTATCTGATGGACAGCTGCAGCCAGATCCATAGGGTGCGCGAGGAGGGTCGGGGCATGTTACGGATGCATTTGAGAAAAGGTAAGGTACTGAGATTGCCGCTTTGACCTGTTCATTTGGCCTTTATCTGATGGACAGCTGCAGCCAGATCCATAGGGTGCGCGAGGAGGGTCGGGGCATGTTACGGATGCATTTGAGAAAAGGTAAGGTACTGAGATTGCCTCTTTGACCTGTTCATTTGGCCTTTATCTGATGGAAAGCTGCAGCCAGATCCATAGGGTGCTAGGCAGCAAAGGGGGGGATGTGGACTGCATGACCTAGGCAGCTGATCGCTGGACTGTGGCTGATTAATGGTGGGTACCTGGTGGGTGAATGATGGATGACTGAGCCCCCCAGCTGTTGCCCAACTCCTGATGCACGGGTCCTCCTGACGAGGCTCCCAGTTGTTGCTGTCCTTCATGTTGACCTTGATGTCAGATATTTCCCCTGTGAGAGCAAGAATGGGGACATGAGATGGGGCAACAAGGGTAGGATGGGCAGCCTAAAACACGAGGGGTTAAGGTTCCAAAATATTCTTAGAATGGTTGCTGGCTGGAGGGGGCCAGGTACAGAATGCCATGTTCCTGGAGGGGGGCCTGGTCCAGAATGCCCTGTCCAGAGGTGCGCTGGTCTGTAGCTGATAAATCACTGGTATGTAGCTGATTAATTGCCGGTCTGCAGCTGATAAATCACTGGTCTGTAGCTGATTAATTGCTGGCCTGCAGCTGATTAATCACTGGTCTGTGGCTGATTAATCACTGGTCTGCAGCTGATTAATCACTGGTATGCAGCTGATTAATCACTGGTCTGCAGCTGATTAATCACTGGTCCTCCGCGAGACATCAAGGCAGCTTGTTACCTGCAGATGCTGCTGCTGTGCTGCTGAAACTCCACACCATGATGAAGGGTGACTTGTTGGAAAATTGTGGGTGTCTGGTGGGTGTCTGGTGGGGACTGTTGGGTACCTGGTGGGTGAAAGGTGGGTGAAGCGGGTGTGCATGGTTGGTACGGGGTGTTGGGTGACGGGTGGGTGAATGGTCTGGTCCAGAATGCCATGTTGCTGAAGGGGGGCTTGGTGCACAATGCCATGTTGCTGGAAGAGGGCCTGGTCCAGAATGCCATGTTGCTGGAGGAAAACCAGGCCCAGAATGCCATGTTGCTGGAGAAGGGGCAAGTCCAGAATGCCATGTTGTCCAGAGGTGTGCTGCAGTATTTCTGGCTGATGCCCTAGTGTCAAGATTGATGGGGTGTGTAAATAAGGATGTCCAGGACTACAGAGGTGTGTAGCTGAGGATATTCAAGTGTGTTGGGGTGTGTAGGTGAGAGTCTGGCCATGAGCTGGGACATGTGATGGGGGGAGAGGGGATGTGTCTGGCCATGAGCTGGTTGCTGGCTGGAGGGGGCCAGGTACAGAATGCCATGTTCCTGGAGGGGGGCCTGGTCCAGAATGCCCTGTCCAAAGGTGCGCTGGTCTGTAGCTGATAAATCACTGGTATGTAGCTGATTAATCGCTGGCCTGCAGCTGATTAATCACTGGTCTGCAGCTGATAAAAGGTAAGGTACTGAGATTGCCTCTTTGACCTGTTCATTTGGCCTTTATCTGATGGACAGCTGCAGCCAGATCCATAGGGTGCGCGAGGAGGGTCGGGGCATGTTACGGATGCATTTGAGAAAAGGTAAGGTACTGAGATTGCCGCTTTGACCTGTTCATTTGGCCTTTATCTGATGGACAGCTGCAGCCAGATCCATAGGGTGCGCGAGGAGGGTCGGGGCATGTTACGGATGCATTTGAGAAAAGGTAAGGTACTGAGATTGCCTCTTTGACCTGTTCATTTGGCCTTTATCTGATGGAAAGCTGCAGCCAGATCCATAGGGTGCTAGGCAGCAAAGGGGGGGATGTGGACTGCATGACCTAGGCAGCTGATCGCTGGACTGTGGCTGATTAATGGTGGGTACCTGGTGGGTGAATGATGGATGACTGAGCCCCCCAGCTGTTGCCCAACTCCTGATGCACGGGTCCTCCTTACGAGGCTCCCAGTTGTTGCTGTCCTTCATGTTGACCTTGATGTCAGATATTTCCCCTGTGAGAGCAAGAATGGGGACATGAGATGGGGCAACAAGGGTAGGATGGGCAGCCTAAAACACGAGGGGTTAAGGTTCCAAAATATTCTTAGAATGGTTGCTGGCTGGAGGGGGCCAGGTACAGAATGCCATGTTCCTGGAGGGGGGCCTGGTCCAGAATGCCCTGTCCAGAGGTGCGCTGGTCTGTAGCTGATAAATCACTGGTATGTAGCTGATTAATTGCCGGTCTGCAGCTGATAAATCACTGGTCTGTAGCTGATTAATTGCTGGCCTGCAGCTGATTAATCACTGGTCTGTGGCTGATTAATCACTGGTCTGCAGCTGATTAATCACTGGTATGCAGCTGATTAATCACTGGTCTGCAGCTGATTAATCACTGGTCCTCCGCGAGACATCAAGGCAGCTTGTTACATGCAGATGCTGCTGCTGTGCTGCTGAAACTCCACACCATGATGAAGGGTGACTTGTTGGAAAATTGTGGGTGTCTGGTGGGTGTCTGGTGGGGACTGTTGGGTACCTGGTGGGTGAAAGGTGGGTGAAGCGGGTGTGCATGGTTGGTACGGGGTGTTGGGTGACGGGTGGGTGAATGGTCTGGTCCAGAATGCCATGTTGCTGAAGGGGGGCTTGGTGCACAATGCCATGTTGCTGGAAGAGGGCCTGGTCCAGAATGCCATGTTGCTGGAGGAAAACCAGGCCCAGAATGCCATGTTGCTGGAGAAGGGGCAAGTCCAGAATGCCATGTTGTCCAGAGGTGTGCTGCAGTATTTCTGGCTGATGCCCTAGTGTCAAGATTGATGGGGTGTGTAAATAAGGATGTCCAGGACTACAGAGGTGTGTAGCTGAGGATATTCAAGTGTGTTGGGGTGTGTAGGTGAGAGTCTGGCCATGAGCTGGGACATGTGATGGGGGGAGAGGGGATGTGTCTGGCCATGAGCTGGTTGCTGGCTGGAGGGGGCCAGGTACAGAATGCCATGTTCCTGGAGGGGGGCCTGGTCCAGAATGCCCTGTCCAAAGGTGCGCTGGTCTGTAGCTGATAAATCACTGGTATGTAGCTGATTAATCGCTGGCCTGCAGCTGATTAATCACTGGTCTGCAGCTGATAAAAGGTAAGGTACTGAGATTGCCTCTTTGACCTGTTCATTTGGCCTTTATCTGATGGACAGCTGCAGCCAGATCCATAGGGTGCGCGAGGAGGGTCGGGGCATGTTACGGATGCATTTGAGAAAAGGTAAGGTACTGAGATTGCCGCTTTGACCTGTTCATTTGGCCTTTATCTGATGGACAGCTGCAGCCAGATCCATAGGGTGCGCGAGGAGGGTCGGGGCATGTTACGGATGCATTTGAGAAAAGGTAAGGTACTGAGATTGCCTCTTTGACCTGTTCATTTGGCCTTTATCTGATGGAAAGCTGCAGCCAGATCCATAGGGTGCTAGGCAGCAAAGGGGGGGATGTGGACTGCATGACCTAGGCAGCTGATCGCTGGACTGTGGCTGATTAATGGTGGGTACCTGGTGGGTGAATGATGGATGACTGAGCCCCCCAGCTGTTGCCCAACTCCTGATGCACGGGTCCTCCTTACGAGGCTCCCAGTTGTTGCTGTCCTTCATGTTGACCTTGATGTCAGATATTTCCCCTGTGAGAGCAAGAATGGGGACATGAGATGGGGCAACAAGGGTAGGATGGGCAGCCTAAAACACGAGGGGTTAAGGTTCCAAAATATTCTTAGAATGGTTGCTGGCTGGAGGGGGCCAGGTACAGAATGCCATGTTCCTGGAGGGGGGCCTGGTCCAGAATGCCCTGTCCAGAGGTGCGCTGGTCTGTAGCTGATAAATCACTGGTATGTAGCTGATTAATTGCCGGTCTGCAGCTGATAAATCACTGGTCTGTAGCTGATTAATTGCTGGCCTGCAGCTGATTAATCACTGGTCTGTGGCTGATTAATCACTGGTCTGCAGCTGATTAATCACTAGTATGCAGCTGATTAATCACTGGTCTGCAGCTGATTAATCACTGGTCCTCCGCGAGAAATCAAGGCAGCTTGTTACCTGCAGATGCTGCTGCTGTGCTGCTGAAACTCCACACCATGATGAAGGGTGACTTGTTGGGAAATTGTGGGTGTCTGGTGGGTGTCTGGTGGGGACTGTTGGGTACCTGGTGGGTGAAAGGTGGGTGAAGCGGGTGTGCATGGTTGGTAAGGGGTGTTGGGTGACGGGTGGATGAATGGTCTGGTCCAGAATGCCATGTTGCTGAAGGGGGGCTTGGTGCACAATGCCATGTTGCTGGAGGAGGGCCTGGCCCAGAATGCCATGTTGCTGTCCAGAGGTGCGCTGCAGTATTTCTGGCTGATGCCCTAGTGTCAAGATTGATGGGGTGTGTAAATAAGGATGTCCAGGACTACAGAGGTGTGTAGCTGAGGATGTTGCTGGCTGGAGGGGGCTAGGTACAGAATGCCATGTGCCTGGAGGGGGGCCTGGTCCAGAATGCCCTGTCCAAAGGTGCGCTGGTCTGTAGCTGATAAATCACTGGTATGTAGCTGATTAATCGCTGGCCTGCAGCTGATTAATCACTGGTCTGCAGCTGTTGAGAAGCAGGAGGGGAGGACGGGGGAGCAGATGGAGTGCTTTGGCTGTTGAGAGGCAGGATGGGAGGACGAGGGAGCAGGTGGAGTGCTCTGGCTGTTGAGAAGCAGGTTGGGAGGACGAGGGAGCAGGTGGAGTGCTTTGGCTGTTGAGAAGCAGGATGGGAAGACCGTAGAACATGTGTAGTCATTTGGCTGTTGAGAAGCAGGATGGGAGGACAGGGGAGCAGGTGGAGTGATTTGGCTGTTGAGAAGCAGGATGGGAAGACGGGGGAGCAGACGGAGTGCTTTGGCTGTTGAGAAGCAGGATGGGGGGACGAGGGAGCAGTAAGAGTGATTTGGCTTTTGAGAAGCATGATGGGAGGACGGGGGAGCAGGTGGAGTGCTTTGGCTGTTGAGAAGCAGGATGGAAGGACAGGGGAGCAGGTAGAGTGCTTTGGCTGTTGAGAAGCAGGATGGGAGGACGAGGGGGCCGGTGGAGTGCTTTGGCTGTTGAGAAGCAGGATGGGAGGACGGGGGACCAGGTGGAGTGCTTTGGCTGTTGAGAAGCAGGATGGGAGGACGAGGGAGCAGGTGGAGTGCTTTGGCTTTTGAGAAGCAAGATGGGAGGACGAGGGAGGAGGTCGAGTGCTTTGGCTGTTGAGAAGCAGGATGGGAAGACGGTAGAGCATGTGTAGACATTTGGCTGTTGATAAGCAGGATGGGAGGACAGGGGAGCAGGTGGAGTGCTTTGGCTGTTGAGAAGCAGGTTAGGAGGACGGGGGAGCAGGTGGAGTGCTTTGGCTGTTGACAAGCAGGATGGGAGGATGGGGGAGCAGGTGGAGTCCTTTGGCTGTTGAGAAGCAGGATGGGAGGACGGGGGAGCAGGTGGAGTGCTTTGGCTGTTGAGAAGCAGGATGGGAGGACAGGGAGCATGTGGAGTGCTTTGGCTGTTGAGAAGCAGGATGGGAGGACAGGGAGCAGGTGGAGTGCTTTGGCTGTTGAGAAGCAAGATGGGAGGACGAGGGAACAGGTGGAGTGCTTTGGCTGTTGATAAGCAGGATGGGAGGACAGGGGAGCAGGTGTAGTGCTTTGGCTGTTGAGAAGCAGGATAGGAGGACGGGGGAGCAGGTGTAGTGCTTTGGCTGTTGAGAAGCAGGACGAGAGGACGGGGGAGCAGGTGGAGTGCTTTGGCTGTTGACAAGCAAGATGGGAGGACGAGGGAGCAGGTGGAGTGCTTTGGCTGTTGAGAAGCAGGATGGGAGGACGAGGGAGCAGGTGGAGTGCTTTGGCTGTTGAGAAGCAGGATGGGAAGACGGTAGAGCATGTGTAGTCATTTGGTTGTTGAGAAGCAGGATGGGAGGACAGGGGAGCAGGTGGAGTGATTTGGCTGTTGAGAAGCAGGATGGGAGGACGGGGGAGCAGGTGTAGTGCATGGGCTGTTGAGAAGCAGGATGGGAGGACGGGGGAGCAGATGGAGTGCTTTGGCTGTTGAGAAGCAGGATGGGAGGACGAGGGGGCAGGTGAAGTGCTTTGGCTTTTGAGAAGCAGGATGGGAGGACGAGGGGGGAGGTGGAGTGATTTGGCTGTTGAGAAGCATGATGGGAGGACGGGGGAGCAGGTGGAGTGCTTTGGCTGTTGAGCAGCAGGATGGGAGGACGAGGGAGCAGGTGTAGTGCTTTGGCTGTTGAGAAGCAGGATGGGAGGACGAGGGAGCAGGTGGAGTGCTTTGGGTGTTGAGAAACAGGATGGGAAGACGGTAGAACATGTGTAGTCATTTGGCTTTTGAGAAGCAGGATGGGAGGACAGGGGAGCAGGTGGAGTGATTTGGCTGTTGAGAAGCAGGATGGGAGGACGGGGGAGCAGATGGAGTGATTTGGCTGTTGAGAAGCAGGATGGGAAGACAGGGGAGCAGATGGAGTGCTTTGGCTGTTGAGAAGCAGGATGGGAGGACGAGGGAGAATGTGGAGTGCTTTGGCTGTTGAGAAGCAGGATGGGAAGACGGTAGAGCATGTGTAGTCATTTGGCTGTCGAGAAGCAGGATGGGAGGACAGGGGAGCAGGTGGAGTGCTTTGGCTGTTGAGAAGCAGGATGGGAGGACGGGGGAGCAGGTGTAGTGCATTGGCTGTTGAGAAACAGGATGGGAAGACGAGGGAGCAGATGGAGTGCTTTGGCTGTTGAGAAGCAAGATGGGAGGACGAGGGAACAGGTGGAGTGCTTTGGCTGTTGAGAAGCAGGATGGGAGGACAGGGGAGCAGGTGTAGTGCTTTGGCTGTTGAGAAGCAGGTTAGGAGGACGGGGGAGCAGGTGGAGTGCTTTGGCTGTTGAGAAGCAGGACGAGAGGACGGGGAAGCAGGTGGAGTGCTTTGGCTGTTGACAAGCAAGATGGGAGGACGAGGGAGCAGGTGGAGTGCTTTGGCTGTTGAGAAGCAGGATGGGAGGACGAGGGAGCAGGTGGAGTGCTTTGGCTGTTGAGAAGCAGGATGGGAAGACGGTATAACATGTGTAGTCATTTGGCTGTTGAGAAGAAGGATGGGAGGACAGGGGAGCAGGTGGAGTGCATTGGCTGTTGAGAAGCAGGATGGGAAGACA
Organism: Limnomonas spitsbergensis; assembly: GCA_037349105.1. Taxonomy (NCBI): domain Eukaryota; kingdom Viridiplantae; phylum Chlorophyta; class Chlorophyceae; order Chlamydomonadales; genus Limnomonas; species Limnomonas spitsbergensis. The sequence goes on along the minus strand of JAYJMM010000078.1, from coordinate 1,088,603 downwards.
GGGGAGCAGGTGTAGTGCTTTGGCTGTTGAGAAGCAGGTTAGGAGGACGGGGGAGCAGGTGGAGTGCTTTGGCTGTTGAGAAGTAGGACGAGAGGACGGGGAAGCAGGTGGAGTGCTTTGGCTGTTGACAAGCAAGATGGGAGGACAGGGGAGCAGGTGGAGTGATTTGGCTGTTGAGAAGCAGGATGGGAGGACGAGGGAGCAGGTGGAGTGCTTTGGCTGTTGAGAAGCAGGATGGGAAGACGGTAGAACATGTGTAGTCATTTGGCTGTTGAGAAGAAGGATGGGAGGACAGGGGAGCAGGTGGAGTGCATTGGCTGTTGAGAAGCAGGATGGGAAGACAGGGGAGCAGGTGGAGTGCTTTGGCTGTTGAGAAGCAGGATGGGAGGACGAGGGAGCAGGTGGAGTGCTTTGGCTGTTGTGAAACAGGATGGGAAGACGAGGGGGCAGGTGGAGTGCTTTGGCTGTTGAGAAGCAGGTTGGGAGGACGAGGGAGCAGGTGGAGTGATTTGGCTGTTGAGAAGTAGGATGGGAGGACGGGGGAGCAGGTGTAGTGCATTGGCTGTTGAGAAGCAGGATGGGAGGACGGGGGAGCAGATGGAGTGCTTTGGCTGTTGAGAAGCAGGATGGGAGGACGAGGGAGCAGGTGGAGTGCTTTGGCTGTTGAGAAGCAGGATGGGAGGACGAGGGGGCAGGTTGAGTGCTTTGGCTGTTGAGAAGCAGGATGGGAGGACAGGGAAGCAGGTGGAGTGATTTGGCTGTTGAGAAGCAGGATGGGATGACGGGGGAGCAGGTGTAGTGCATTGGCTGTTGAGAAGCAGGATGGGAGGACGGGGGAGCAGGTGGAGTGCTTTGGCTGTTGAGAAGCAGGATGGGAGGACGAGGGGGCAGGTGGAGTGCTTTGGCTTTTGAGAAGCATGATGGGAGGACGGGGGACCAGGTGGAGTGCTTTGGCTGTTGAGAAGCAGGATGGGAGGACGAGGGAGCAGGTGGAGTGCTTTGGCTGTTGAGAAGCAGGATGGGAAGACGGTAGAACATGTGTAGTCATTTGGCTGTTGAGAAGCAGGATGGGAGGACAGGGGAGCAGGTGGAGTGATTTGGCTGTTGAGAAGCAGGATGGGAAGACGGGGGAGCAGGTGGAGTGCTTTGGCTGTTGAGAAGCAGGATGGGAGGACGGGGGACCAGGTGGAGTGCTTTGGCTGTTGAGAAGCAGGATGGGAGGACGAGGGAGCAGGTGGAGTGCTTTGGCTTTTGAGAAGCAAGATGGGAGGACGAGGGAGGAGGTCGAGTGCTTTGGCTGTTGAGAAGCAGGATGGGAAGACGGTAGAGCATGTGTAGACATTTGGCTGTTGATAAGCAGGATGGAAGGACAGGGGAGCAGGTGGAGTGCTTTGGCTGTTGAGAAGCAGGTTAGGAGGACGGGGGAGCAGGTGGAGTGCTTTGGCTGTTGACAAGCAGGATGGGAGGATGGGGGAGCAGGTGGAGTCCTTTGGCTGTTGAGAAGCAGGATGGGAGGACGGGGGAGCAGGTGGAGTGCTTTGGCTGTTGAGAAGCAGGATGGGAGGACAGGGAGCAGGTGGAGTGCTTTGGCTGTTGAGAAGCAGGATGGGAGGACAGGGAGCAGGTGGAGTGCTTTGGCTGTTGAGAAGCAAGATGGGAGGACGAGGGAACAGGTGGAGTGCTTTGGCTGTTGATAAGCAGGATGGGAGGACAGGGGAGCAGGTGTAGTGCTTTGGCTGTTGAGAAGCAGGATAGGAGGACGGGGGAGCAGGTGTAGTGCTTTGGCTGTTGAGAAGCAGGACGAGAGGACGGGGGAGCAGGTGGAGTGCTTTGGCTGTTGACAAGCAAGATAGGAGGACGAGGGAGCAGGTGGAGTGCTTTGGCTGTTGAGAAGCAGGATGGGAGGACGAGGGAGCAGGTGGAGTGCTTTGGCTGTTGAGAAGCAGGATGGGAAGACGGTAGAGCATGTGTAGTCATTTGGTTGTTGAGAAGCAGGATGGGAGGACAGGGGAGCAGGTGGAGTGATTTGGCTGTTGAGAAGCAGGATGGGAGGACGGGGGAGCAGGTGTAGTGCATGGGCTGTTGAGAAGCAGGATGGGAGGACGGGGGAGCAGATGGAGTGCTTTGGCCGTTGAGAAGCAGGATGGGAGGACGAGGGGGCAGGTGGAGTGCTTTGGCTGTTGAGAAGCAGGATGGGAGGACGAGGGGGGAGGTGGAGTGATTTGGCTGTTGAGAAGCATGATGGGAGGACGGGGGAGCAGGTGGAGTGCTTTGGCTGTTGAGAAGCAGGATGGGAGGACGAGGGAGCAGGTGGAGTGCTTTGGCTGTTGAGAAGCAGGATGGGAGGACGAGGGAGCAGGTGGAGTGCTTTGGGTGTTGAGAAACAGGATGGGAAGACGGTAGAACATGTGTAGTCATTTGGCTTTTGAGAAGCAGGATGGGAGGACAGGGGAGCAGGTGGAGTGCTTTGGCTGTTGAGAAGCAGGATGGGAGGACGGGGGAGCAGATGGAGTGATTTGGCTGTTGAGAAGCAGGATGGGAAGACAGGGGAGCAGATGGAGTGCTTTGGCTGTTGAGAAGCAGGATGGGAGGACGAGGGAGCATGTGGAGTGCTTTGGCTGTTGAGAAGCAGGATGGGAAGACGGTAGAGCATGTGTAGTCATTTGGCTGTCGAGAAGCAGGATGGGAGGACAGGGGAGCAGGTGGAGTGCTTTGGCTGTTGAGAAGCAGGATGGGAGGACGGGGGAGCAGGTGTAGTGCATTGGCTGTTGAGAAACAGGATGGGAAGACGAGTGAGCAGATGGAGTGCTTTGGCTGTTGAGAAGCAAGATGGGAGGACGAGGGAACAGGTGGAGTGCTTTGGCTGTTGAGAAGCAGGATGGGAGGACAGGGGAGCAGGTGTAGTGCTTTGGCTGTTGAGAAGCAGGTTAGGAGGACGGGGGAGCAGGTGTAGTGCTTTGGCTGTTGAGAAGCAGGACGAGAGGACGGGGGAGCAGGTGGAGTGCTTTGGCTGTTGACAAGCAAGATGGGAGGACGAGGGAGCAGGTGGAGTGCTTTGGCTGTTGAGAAGCAGGATGGGAGGACGAGGGAGCAGGTGGAGTGCTTTGGCTGTTGAGAAGCAGGATGGGAAGACGGTATAACATGTGTAGTCATTTGGCTGTTGAGAAGAAGGATGGGAGGACAGGGGAGCAGGTGGAGTGCATTGGCTATTGAGAAGCAGGATGGGAAGACAGGGGAGCAGGTGTAGTGCTTTGGCTGTTGAGAAGCAGGTTAGGAGGACGGGGGAGCAGGTGGAGTGCTTTGGCTGTTGAGAAGCAGGACGAGAGGACGGGGAAGCAGGTGGAGTGCTTTGGCTGTTGACAAGCAAGATGGGAGGACGAGGGAGCAGGTGGAGTGCTTTGGCTGTTGAGAAGCAGGATGGGAGGACGAGGGAGCAGGTGGAGTGCTTTGGCTGTTGAGAAGCAGGATGGGAAGACGGTAGAACATGTGTAGTCATTTGGCTGTTGAGAAGAAGGATGGGAGGACAGGGGAGCAGGTGGAGTGCATTGGCTGTTGAGAAGCAGGATGGGAAGACAGGGGAGCAGGTGGAGTGCTTTGGCTGTTGAGAAGCAGGATGGGAGGACGAGGGAGCAGGTGGAGTGCTTTGGCTGTTGTGAAACAGGATGGGAAGACGAGGGGGCAGGTGGAGTGCTTTGGCTGTTGAGAAGCAGGTTGGGAGGACGAGGGAGCAGGTGGAGTGCTTTGGCTGTTGAGAAGCAGGATGGGAGGACGAGGGGGCAGGTTGAGTGCTTTGGCTGTTGAGAAGCAGGATGGGAGGACAGGGAAGCAGGTGGAGTGATTTGGCTGTTGAGAAGCAGGATAGGACGACGGGGGAGCAGGTGTAGTGCATTGGCTGTTGAGAAGCAGGATGGGAGGACGGGGGAGCAGATGGAGTGCTTTGGCTGTTGAGAAGCAGGATGGGAGGACGAGGGGGCAGGTGGAGTGCTTTGGCTTTTGAGAAGCATGATGGGAGGACGGGGGACCAGGTGGAGTGCTTTGGCTGTTGAGAAGCAGGATGGGAGGACGAGGGAGCAGGTGGAGTGCTTTGGCTGTTGAGAAGCAGGATGGGAAGACGGTAGAACATGTGTAGTCATTTGGCTGTTGAGAAGCAGGATGGGAGGACAGGGGAGCAGGTGGAGTGATTTGGCTGTTGAGAAGCAGGATGGGAAGACGGGGGAGCAGGTGGAGTGCTTTGGCTGTTGAGAAGCAGGATGGGAGGACGGGGGACCAGGTGGAGTGCTTTGGCTGTTGAGAAGCAGGATGGGAGGACGAGGGAGCAGGTGGAGTGCTTTGGCTTTTGAGAAGCAAGATGGGAGGACGAGGGAGGAGGTCGAGTGCTTTGGCTGTTGAGAAGCAGGATGGGAAGACGGTAGAGCATGTGTAGACATTTGGCTGTTGATAAGCAGGATGGAAGGACAGGGGAGCAGGTGGAGTGCTTTGGCTGTTGAGAAGCAGGTTAGGAGGACGGGGGAGCAGGTGGAGTGCTTTGGCTGTTGACAAGCAGGATGGGAGGATGGGGGAGCAGGTGGAGTCCTTTGGCTGTTGAGAAGCAGGATGGGAGGACGGGGGAGCAGGTGGAGTGCTTTGGCTGTTGAGAAGCAGGATGGGAGGACAGGGAGCAGGTGGAGTGCTTTGGCTGTTGAGAAGCAGGATGGGAGGACAGGGAGCAGGTGGAGTGCTTTGGCTGTTGAGAAGCAAGATGGGAGGACGAGGGAACAGGTGGAGTGCTTTGGCTGTTGATAAGCAGGATGGGAGGACAGGGGAGCAGGTGTAGTGCTTTGGCTGTTGAGAAGCAGGATAGGAGGACGGGGGAGCAGGTGTAGTGCTTTGGCTGTTGAGAAGCAGGACGGGAGGACGGGGGAGCAGGTGGAGTGCTTTGGCTGTTGACAAGCAAGATAGGAGGACGAGGGAGCAGGTGGAGTGCTTTGGCTGTTGAGAAGCAGGATGGGAGGACGAGGGAGCAGGTGGAGTGCTTTGGCTGTTGAGAAGCAGGATGGGAAGACGGTAGAGCATGTGTAGTCATTTGGCTGTTGAGAAGAAGGATGGGAGGACAGGGGAGCAGGTGGAGTGATTTGGCTGTTGAGAAGCAGGATGGGAGGACGGGGGAGCAGGTGTAGTGCATGGGCTGTTGAGAAGCAGGATGGGAGGACGGGGGAGCAGATGGAGTGCTTTGGCCGTTGAGAAGCAGGATGGGAGGACGAGGGGGCAGGTGGAGTGCTTTGGCTGTTGAGAAGCAGGATGGGAGGACGAGGGGGGAGGTGGAGTGATTTGGCTGTTGAGAAGCATGATGGGAGGACGGGGGAGCAGGTGGAGTGCTTTGGCTGTTGAGAAGCAGGATGGGAGGACGAGGGAGCAGGTGGAGTGCTTTGGCTGTTGAGAAGCAGGATGGGAGGACGAGGGAGCAGGTGGAGTGCTTTGGGTATTGAGAAACAGGATGGGAAGACGGTAGAACATGTGTAGTCATTTGGCTTTTGAGAAGCAGGATGGGAGGACAGGGGAGCAGGTGGAGTGCTTTGGCTGTTGAGAAGCAGGATGGGAGGACGGGGGAGCAGATGGAGTGATTTGGCTGTTGAGAAGCAGGATGGGAAGACAGGGGAGCAGATGGAGTGCTTTGGCTGTTGAGAAGCAGGATGGGAGGACGAGGGAGCATGTGGAGTGCTTTGGCTGTTGAGAAGCAGGATGGGAAGACGGTAGAGCATGTGTAGTCATTTGGCTGTCGAGAAGCAGGATGGGAGGACAGGGGAGCAGGTGGAGTGCTTTGGCTGTTGAGAAGCAGGATGGGAGGACGGGGGAGCAGGTGTAGTGCATTGGCTGTTGAGAAACAGGATGGGAAGACGAGGGAGCAGATGGAGTGCTTTGGCTGTTGAGAAGCAAGATGGGAGGACGAGGGAACAGGTGGAGTGCTTTGGCTGTTGAGAAGCAGGATGGGAGGACAGGGGAGCAGGTGTAGTGCTTTGGCTGTTGAGAAGCAGGTTAGGAGGACGGGGGAGCAGGTGTAGTGCTTTGGCTGTTGAGAAGCAGGACGAGAGGACGGGGGAGCAGGTGGAGTGCTTTGGCTGTTGACAAGCAAGATGGGAGGACGAGGGAGCAGGTGGAGTGCTTTGGCTGTTGAGAAGCAGGATGGGAGGACGAGGGAGCAGGTGGAGTGCTTTGGCTGTTGAGAAGCAGGATGGGAAGACGGTATAACATGTGTAGTCATTTGGCTGTTGAGAAGAAGGATGGGAGGACAGGGGAGCAGGTGGAGTGCATTGGCTATTGAGAAGCAGGATGGGAAGACAGGGGAGCAGGTGTAGTGCTTTGGCTGTTGAGAAGCAGGTTAGGAGGACGGGGGAGCAGGTGGAGTGCTTTGGCTGTTGAGAAGCAGGACGAGAGGACGGGGAAGCAGGTGGAGTGCTTTGGCTGTTGACAAGCAAGATGGGAGAACGAGGGAGCAGGTGGAGTGCTTTGGCTGTTGAGAAGCAGGATGGGAGGACGAGGGAGCAGGTGGAGTGCTTTGGCTGTTGAGAAGCAGGATGGGAAGACGGTAGAACATGTGTAGTCATTTGGCTGTTGAGAAGAAGGATGGGAGGACAGGGGAGCAGGTGGAGTGCATTGGCTGTTGAGAAGCAGGATGGGAAGACAGGGGAGCAGGTGGAGTGCTTTGGCTGTTGAGAAGCAGGATGGGAGGACGAGGGAGCAGGTGGAGTGCTTTGGCTGTTGTGAAACAGGATGGGAAGACGAGGGGGCAGGTGGAGTGCTTTGGCTGTTGAGAAGCAGGTTGGGAGGACGAGGGAGCAGGTGGAGTGATTTGGCTGTTGAGAAGTAGGATGGGAGGACGGGGGAGCAGGTGTAGTGCATTGGCTGTTGAGAAGCAGGATGGGAGGACGGGGGAGCAGATGGAGTGCTTTGGCTGTTGAGAAGCAGGATGGGAGGACGAGGGAGCAGGTGGAGTGCTTTGGCTGTTGAGAAGCAGGATGGGAGGACGAGGGGGCAGGTGGAGTGCTTTGGCTGTTGAGAAGCAGGATGGGAGGACAGGGAAGCAGGTGGAGTGATTTGGCTGTTGAGAAGCAGGATGGGAGGACGGGGGAGCAGGTGTAGTGCATTGGCTGTTGAGAAGCAGGATGGGAGGACGGGGGAGCAGATGGAGTGCTTTGGCTGTTGAGAAGCAGGATGGGAGGACGAGGGGGCAGGTGGAGTGCTTTGGCTTTTGAGAAGCATGATGGGAGGACGGGGGACCAGGTGGAGTGCTTTGGCTGTTGAGAAGCAGGATGGGAGGACGAGGGAGCAGGTGGAGTGCTTTGGCTGTTGAGAAGCAGGATGGGAAGACGGTAGAACATGTGTAGTCATTTGGCTGTTGAGAAGCAGGATGGGAGGACAGGGGAGCAGGTGGAGTGATTTGGCTGTTGAGAAGCAGGATGGGAAGACAGGGGAGCAGGTGGAGTGCTTTGGCTGTTGAGAAGCAGGATGGGAGGACGAGGGAGCAGGTGGAGTGCTTTGGCTGTTGAGAAGCAGGATGGGAAGACGGTAGAGCATGTGTAGTCATTTGGTTGTTGAGAAGCAGGATGGGAGGACAGGGGAGCAGGTGGAGTGATTTGGCTGTTGAGAAGCAGGATGGGAGGACGGGGGAGCAGGTGTAGTGCATGGGCTGTTGAGAAGCAGGATGGGAGGACGGGGGAGCAGATGGAGTGCTTTGGCTGTTGAGAAGCAGGATGGGAGGACGGGGGAGCAGATGGAGTGCTTTGGCTTTTGAGAAGCAGGATGGGAGGACGAGGGGGGAGGTGGAGTGATTTGGCTGTTGAGAAGCATGATGGGAGGACGGGGGAGCAGGTGGAGTGCTTTGGCTGTTGAGAAGCAGGATGGGAGGACGAGGGAGCAGGTGGAGTGCTTTGGCTGTTGAGAAGCAGGATGGGAGGACGAGGGAGCAGGTGGAGTGCTTTGGCTGTTGAGAAACAGGATGGGAAGACGGTAGAACATGTGTAGTCATTTGGCTTTTGAGAAGCAGGATGGGAGGACGGGGGAGCAGGTGGAGTGATTTGGCTGTTGAGAAGCCGGATGGGAGGACGGGGGAGCAGATGGAGTGATTTGGCTGTTGAGAAGCAGGATGGGAAGACAGGGGAGCAGATGGAGTGCTTTGGCTGTTGAGAAGCAGGATGGGAGGACGAGGGAGCAGGTGGAGTGCTTTGGCTGTTGAGAAGCAGGATGGGAAGACGGTAGAGCATGTGTAGTCATTTGGCTGTTGAGAAGCTAGATGGGAGGACAGGGGAGCAGGTGGAGTGCTTTGGCTGTTGAGAAGCAGGATGGGAGGACGGGGGAGCAGGTGTAGTGCATTGGCTGTTGAGAAACAGGATGGGAAGACGAGGGAGCAGATGGAGTGCTTTGGCTGTTGAGAAGCAAGATGGGAAGACGAGGGAACAGGTGGAGTGCTTTGGCTGTTGAGAAGCAGGATGGGAGGACAGGGGAGCAGGTGGAGTGCTTTGGCTTTTGAGAAGCAAGATGGGAGGACGAGGGAGCAGGTGGAGTGCTTTGGCTGTTGAGAAGCAGGACGAGAGGACGGGGAAGCAGGTGGAGTGCTTTGGCTGTTGACAAGCAAGATGGGAGGACGAGGGAGCAGGTGGAGTGCTTTGGCTGTTGAGAAGCAGGATGGGAGGACGAGGGAGCAGGTGGAGTGCTTTGGCTGATGAGAAGCATGATGGGAAGACGGTAGAACATGTGTAGTCATTTGGCTGTTGAGAAGAAGGATGGGAGGACAGGGGAGCAGGTGGAGTGCATTGGCTGTTGAGAAGCAGGATGGGAAGACAGGGGAGCAGGTGGAGTGCTTTGGCTGTTGAGAAGCAGGATGGGAGGACGAGGGAGCAGGTGGAGTGCGTTGGCTGTTGTGAAGCAGGATGGGAAGACGAGGGGGCAGGTGGAGTGCTTTGGCTGTTGAGAAGCAGGTTGGGAGGACGAGGGAGCAGGTGGAGTGATTTGGCTGTTGAGAAGTAGGATGGGAGGACGGGGGGGCAGGTGTAGTGCATTGGCTGTTGAGAAGCAGGATGGGAGGACGGGGGAGCAGATGGAGTGCTTTGGCTGTTGAGAAGCAGGATGGGAGGACGAGGGAGCAGGTGGAGTGCTTTGGCTGTTGAGAAGCAGGATGGGAGGACGAGGGGGCAGGTGGAGTGCTTTGGCTGTTGAGAAGCAGGATGGGAGGACAGGGAAGCAGGTGGAGTGCATTGGCTGTTGAGAAGCAGGATGGGAGTACGGGGGAGCAGGTGTAGTGCATTGGCTGTTGAGAAGCAGGATGGGAGGACGGGGGAGCAGATGGAGTGCTTTGGCTGTTGAGAAGCAGGATGGGAGGACGAGGGGGCAGGTGGAGTGCTTTGGCTTTTGAGAAGCATGATGGGAGGACGGGGGACCAGGTGGAGTGCTTTGGCTGTTGAGAAGCAGGATGGGAGGACGAGGGAGCAGGTGGAGTGCTTTGGCTTTTGAGAAGCAAGATGGGAGGACGAGGGAGCAGGTGGAGTGCTTTGGCTGTTGAGAAGCAGGATGGGAGGACAGGGAGCAGGTGGAGTGCTTTGGCTGTTGAGAAGCAGGATGGGAGGACAGGGAGCAGGTGGAGTGCTTTGGCTGTTGAGAAGCAAGATGGGAGGACGAGGGAACAGGTGGAGTGCTTTGGCTGTTGATAAGCAGGATGGGAGGACAGGGGAGCAGGTGTAGTGCTTTGGCTGTTGAGAAGCAGGATAGGAGGACGGGGGAGCAGGTGTAGTGCTTTGGCTGTTGAGAAGCAGGACGAGAGGACGGGGGAGCAGGTGGAGTGCTTTGGCTGTTGACAAGCAAGATGGGAGGACGAGGGAGCAGGTGGAGTGCTTTGGCTGTTGAGAAGCAGGATGGGAGGACGAGGGAGCATGTGGAGTGCTTTGGCTGTTGAGAAGCAGGATGGGAAGACGGTAGAGCATGTGTAGTCATTTGGTTGTTGAGAAGCAGGATGGGAGGACAGGGGAGCAGGTGGAGTGATTTGGCTGTTGAGAAGCAGGATGGGAGGACGGGGGAGCAGGTGTAGTGCATGGGCTGTTGAGAAGCAGGATGGGAGGACGGGGGAGCAGATGGAGTGCTTTGGCCGTTGAGAAGCAGGATGGGAGGACGAGGGGGCAGGTGGAGTGCTTTGGCTTTTGAGAAGCAGGATGGGAGGACGAGGGGGGAGGGGGAGTGATTTGGCTGTTGAGAAGCATGATGGGAGGACGGGGGAGCAGGTGGAGTGCTTTGGCTGTTGAGAAGCAGGATGGGAGGACGAGGGAGCAGGTGGAGTGCTTTGGCTGTTGAGAAGCAGGATGGGAGGACGAGGGAGCAGGTGGAGTTCTTTGGGTGTTGAGAAACAGGATGGGAAGACGGTAGAACATGTGTAGTCATTTGGCTTTTGAGAAGCAGGATGGGAGGACAGGGGAGCAGGTGGAGTGCTTTGGCTGTTGAGAAGCAGGATGGGAGGACGGGGGAGCAGATGGAGTGATTTGGCTGTTGAGAAGCAGGATGGGAAGACAGGGGAGCAGATGGAGTGCTTTGGCTGTTGAGAAGCAGGATGGGAGGACGAGGGAGCATGTGGAGTGCTTTGGCTGTTGAGAAGCAGGATGGGAAGACGGTAGAGCATGTGTAGTCATTTGGCTGTTGAGAAGCAGGATGGGAGGACAGGGGAGCAGGTGGAGTGCTTTGGCTGTTGAGAAGCAGGATGGGAGGACGAGGGAGCAGATGGAGTGCTTTGGCTGTTGAGAAGCAAGATGGGAGGACGAGGGAACATGTGGAGTGCTTTGGCTGTTGAGAAGCAGGATGGGAGGACAGGGGAGCAGGTGGAGTGCTTTGGCTGTTGAGAAGCAGGTTAGGAGGACGGGGGAGCAGGTGGAGTGCTTTGGCTGTTGAGAAGCAGGACGAGAGGACGGGGAAGCAGGTGGAGTGCTTTGGTTGTTGACAAGCAAGATGGGAGGACGAGGGAGCAGGTGGAGTGCTTTGGCTGTTGAGAAGCAGGATGGGAGGACGAGGGAGCAGGTGGAGTGTTTTGGCTGTTGAGAAGCAGGATGGGAAGACGGTAGAACATGTGTAGTCATTTGGCTGTTGAGAAGAAGGATGGGAGGACAGGGGAGCAGGTGGAGTGCATTGGCTGTTGAGAAGCAGGATGGGAAGACAGGGGAGCAGGTGGAGTGCTTTGGCTGTTGAGAAGCAGGATGGGAGGACGAGGGAGCAGGTGGAGTGCTTTGGCTGTTGAGAAGCAGGATGGGAGGACGAGGGAGCAGATGGAGTGCTTTGGCTGTTGAGAAGCAAGATGGGAGGACGAGGGAACAGGTGGAGTGCTTTGGCTGTTGAGAAGCAGGATGGGAGGACAGGGGAGCAGGTGGAGTGCTTTGGCTGTTGAGAAGCAGGTTAGGAGGACGGGGGAGCAGGTGGAGTGCTTTGGCTGTTGAGAAGCAGGACGAGAGGACGGGGAAGCAGGTGGAGTGCTTTGGTTGTTGACAAGCAAGATGGGAGGACGAGGGAGCAGGTGGAGTGCTTTGGCTGTTGAGAAGCAGGATGGGAGGACGAGGGAGCAGGTGGAGTGTTTTGGCTGTTGAGAAGCAGGATGGGAAGACGGTAGAACATGTGTAGTCATTTGGCTGTTGAGAAGAAGGATGGGAGGACAGGGGAGCAGGTGGAGTGCATTGGCTGTTGAGAAGCAGGATGGGAAGACAGGGGAGCAGGTGGAGTGCTTTGGCTGTTGAGAAGCAGGATGGGAGGACGAGGGAGCAGGTGGAGTGCTTTGGCTGTTGAGAAGCAGGATGGGAAGACAGGGGAGCAGGTGGAGTGCTTTGGCTGTTGAGAAGCAGGATGGGAGGACGAGGGAGCAGGTGGAGTGCTTTGGCTGTTGTGAAACAGGTTGGGAGGACGAGGGAGCAGGTGGAGTGATTTGGCTGTTGAGAAGTAGGATGGGAGGACGGGGGAGCAGGTGGAGTGCATTGGCTGTTGAGAAGCAGGATGGGAAGACAGGGGAGCAGGTGGAGTGCTTTGGCTGTTGAGAAGCAGGATGGGAGGACGAGGGAGCAGGTGGAGTGCTTTGGCTGTTGAGAAGCAGGATGGGAAGACAGGGGAGCAGGTGGAGTGCTTTGGCTGTTGAGAAGCAGGATGGGAGGACGGGGGAGCAGGTGGAGTGCATTGGCTGTTGAGAAGCAGGATGGGAAGACAGGGGAGCAGGTGGAGTGCTTTGGCTGTTGAGAAGCAGGATGGGAGGACGAGGGAGCAGGTGGAGTGCTTTGGCTGTTGTGAAACAGGTTGGGAGGACGAGGGAGCAGGTGGAGTGATTTGGCTGTTGAGAAGTAGGATGGGAGGACGGGGGAGCAGGTGTAGTGCATTGGCTGTTGAGAAGCAGGATGGGAGGACGGGGGAGCAGATGGAGTGCTTTGGCTGTTGAGAAGCAGGATGGGAGGACGAGGGAGCAGGTGGAGTGCTTTGGCTGTTGAGAAGCAGGATGGGAGGACGAGGGGGCAGGTGGAGTGCTTTGGCTGTTGAGAAGCAGGATGGGAGGACAGGGGAGCAGGTGGAGTGATTTGGCTGTTGAGAAGCAGGATGGGAGGACGGGGGAGCAGGTGTAGTGCATTGGCTGTTGAGAAGCAGGATGGGAGGACGGGGGAGCAGATGGAGTGCTTTGGCTGTTGAGAAGCAGGATGGGAGGACGAGGGGGCAGGTGGAGTGCTTTGGCTTTTGAGAAGCATGATGGGAGGACGGGGGACCAGGTGGAGTGCTTTGGCTGTTGAGAAGCAGGATGGGAGGACGAGGGAGCAGGTGGAGTGCTTTGGCTGTTGAGAAGCAGGATGGGAAGACGGTAGAACATGTGTAGTCATTTGGCTGTTGAGAAGCAGGATGGGAGGACAGGGGAGCAGGTGGAGTGATTTGGCTGTTGAGAAGCAGGATGGGAAGACAGGGGAGCAGATGGAGTGCTTTGGCTGTTGAGAAGCAGGATGGGAGGACGAGGGAGCAGGTGGAGTGCTTTGGCTGTTGAGAAGCAGGATGGGAAGACGGTAGAGCATGTGTAGTCATTTGGTTGTTGAGAAGCAGGATGGGAGGACAGGGGAGCAGGTGGAGTGATTTGGCTGTTGAGAAGCAGGATGGGAGGACGGGGGAGCAGGTGTAGTGCATGGGCTGTTGAGAAGCAGGATGGGAGGACGGGGGAGCAGATGGAGTGCTTTGGCTGTTGAGAAGCAGGATGGGAGGACGGGGGAGCAGATGGAGTGCTTTGGCTTTTGAGAAGCAGGATGGGAGGACGAGGGGGGAGGTGGAGTGATTTGGCTGTTGAGAAGCATGATGGGAGGACGGGGGAGCAGGTGGAGTGCTTTGGCTGTTGAGAAGCAGGATGGGAGGACGAGGGAGCAGGTGGAGTGCTTTGGCTGTTGAGAAGCAGGATGGGAGGACGAGGGAGCAGGTGGAGTGCTTTGGCTGTTGAGAAACAGGATGGGAAGACGGTAGAACATGTGTAGTCATTTGGCTTTTGAGAAGCAGGATGGGAGGACGGGGGAGCAGGTGGAGTGATTTGGCTGTTGAGAAGCCGGATGGGAGGACAGGGGAGCAGATGGAGTGATTTGGCTGTTGAGAAGCAGGATGGGAAGACAGGGGAGCAGATGGAGTGCTTTGGCTGTTGAGAAGCAGGATGGGAGGACGAGGGAGCAGGTGGAGTGCTTTGGCTGTTGAGGAGCAGGATGGGAAGACGGTAGAGCATGTGTAGTCATTTGGCTGTTGAGAAGCAGGATGGGAGGACAGGGGAGCAGGTGGAGTGCTTTGGCTGTTGAGAAGCAGGATGGGAGGACGGGGGAGCAGGTGTAGTGCATTGGCTGTTGAGAAACAGGATGGGAAGACGAGGGAGCAGATGGAGTGCTTTGGCTGTTGAGAAGCAAGATGGGAAGACGAGGGAACAGGTGGAGTGCTTTGGCTGTTGAGAAGCAGGATGGGAGGACAGGGGAGCAGGTGGAGTGCTTTGGCTTTTGAGAAGCAAGATGGGAGGACGAGGGAGCAGGTGGAGTGCTTTGGCTGTTGAGAAGCAGGACGAGAGGACGGGGAAGCAGGTGGAGTGCTTTGGCTGTTGACAAGCAAGATGGGAGGACGAGGGAGCAGGTGGAGTGCTTTGGCTGTTGAGAAGCAGGATGGGAGGACGAGGGAGCAGGTGGAGTGCTTTGGCTGTTGAGAAGCATGATGGGAAGACGGTAGAACATGTGTAGTCATTTGGCTGTTGAGAAGAAGGATGGGAGGACAGGGGAGCAGGTGGAGTGCATTGGCTGTTGAGAAGCAGGATGGGAAGACAGGGGAGCAGGTGGAGTGCTTTGGCTGTTGAGAAGCAGGATGGGAGGACGAGGGAGCAGGTGGAGTGCGTTGGCTGTTGTGAAACAGGATGGGAAGACGAGGGGGCAGGTGGAGTGCTTTGGCTGTTGAGAAGCAGGTTGGGAGGACGAGGGAGCAGGTGGAGTGATTTGGCTGTTGAGAAGTAGGATGGGAGGACGGGGGGGCAGGTGTAGTGCATTGGCTGTTGAGAAGCAGGATGGGAGGACGGGGGAGCAGATGGAGTGCTTTGGCTGTTGAGAAGCAGGATGGGAGGACGAGGGAGCAGGTGGAGTGCTTTGGCTGTTGAGAAGCAGGATGGGAGGACGAGGGGGCAGGTGGAGTGCTTTGGCTGTTGAGAAGCAGGATGGGAGGACAGGGGAGCAGGTGGAGTGATTTGGCTGTTGAGAAGCAGGATGGGAGGACGGGGGAGCAGGTGTAGTGCATTGGCTGTTGAGAAGCAGGATGGGAGGACGGGGGAGCAGATGGAGTGCTTTGGCTGTTGAGAAGCAGGATGGGAGGACGGGGGAGCAGGTGGAGTGCTTTGGCTGTTGAGAAGCAGGATGGGAGGACGGGGGAGCAGGTGTAGTGCATTTGCTGTTAAGAAGCAGGATGGGAGGACGGGGGAGCAGATGGAGTGCTTTGGATGTTGAGAAGCAGGATGGGAGGACGAGGGAGCAGGTGGAGTGCTTTGGCTGTTGAGAAGCAGGATGGGAGGACGAGGGGGCAGGTGGAGTGCTTTGGCTGTTGAGAAGCAGGATGGGAGGACAGGGGAGCAGGTGGGGTGATTTGGCTGTTGAGAAGCAGGATGGGAGGACGGGGGAGCAGGTGTAGTGCATTGGCTGTTGAGAAGCAGGATGGGAGGACGGGGGAGCAGATGGAGTGCTTTGGCTGTTGAGAAGCAGGATGGGAGGACGAGGGGGCAGGTGGAGTGCTTTGGCTTTTGAGAAGCATGATGGGAGGACGGGGGAGCAGATGGAGTGCTTTGGCTGTTGAGAAGCAGGATGGGAGGACGAGGGAGCAGGTGGAGTGCTTTGGCTGTTGAGAAGCAGGATGGGTGGACGAGGGGGCAGGTGGAGTGATTTGGCTGTTGAGAAGCAGGATGGGAGGACGGGGGAGCAGGTGGAGTGCTTTGGCTGTTGACAAGCAGGATGGGAGGACGAGGGAGCAGGTGGAGTGATTTGGCTGTTGAGAAGCAGGATGGGAGGACGAGGGAGCAGGTGGAGTGCTTTGGCTGTTGAGAAGCAGGATGGGAAGACGGTAGAACATGTGTAGTCATTTGGCTGTTGAGAAGCAGGATGGGAGGACAGGGGAGCAGGTGGAGTCATTTGGCTGTTGAGAAGCAGGATGGGAGGACGGGGGAGCAGATGGAGTGCTTTGGCTGTTGAGAAGCAGGATGGGAGGACGAGGGAGCAGGTGGAGTTCTTTGGCTGTTGAGAAGCAGGTTGGGAGGACGAGGGAGCAGGTGGAGTGCTTTGGCTGTTGAGAAGCAGGATGGGAAGACGGTAGAACATGTGTAGTCATTTGGCTTTTGAGAAGCAGGATGGGAGGACAGGGGAGCAGGTGGAGTGATTTGGCTGTTGAGAAGCAGGATGGGAAGACGGGGGAGCAGATGGAGTGCTTTGGCTGTTGAGAAGCAGGATGGGAGGACGAGGGAGCAATAAGAGTGATTTGGCTTTTGAGAAGCATGATGGGAGGACGGGGGAGCAGGTGGAGTGCTTTGGCTGTTGAGAAGCAGGATGGAAGGACAGGGGAGCAGGTAGAGTGCTTTGGCTGTTGAGAAGCAGGATGGGAGGACGAGGGGGCAGGTGGAGTGCTTTGGCTGTTGAGAAGCAGGATGGGAGGACGGGGGAGCAGGTGGAGTGCTTTGGCTGTTGAGAAGCAGGATGGGAGGACGAGGGAGCAGGTGGAGTGCTTTGGCTTTTGAGAAGCAAGATGGGAGGACGAGGGAGCAGGTGGAGTGCTTTGGCTGTTGAGAAGCAGGATGGGAGGACGAGGGAGCAGGTGGAGTGCTTTGGCTGTTGAGAAGCAGGATGGGAAGACGGTAGAGCATGTGTAGACATTTGGCTGTTGATAAGCAGGATGGGAGGACAGGGGAGCAGGTGGAGTGCTTTGGCTGTTGAGAAGCAGGTTGGGAGGACGGGGGAGCAGGTGGAGTGCTTTGGCTGTTGACAAGCAGGATGGGAGGATCGGGGAGCACGTGGAGTGCTTTGGCTGTTGAAAAGCAGGATGGGAAGACGGTAGAGCATGTGTAGTCATTTGGCTGTTGAGAAGCAGGATGGGAGGACAGGGGAGCAGGTGGAGTGATTTGGCTGTTGAGAAGCAGGATGGGAAGACAGGGGAGCAGATGGAGTGCTTTGGCTGTTGAGAAGCAGGATGGGAGGACGAGGGAGCAGGTGGAGTGCTTTGGCTGTTGAGAAGCAGGATGGGAAGACGGTAGAGCATGTGTAGTCATTTGGTTGTTGAGAAGCAGGATGGGAGGACAGGGGAGCAGGTGGAGTGATTTGGCTGTTGAGAAGCAGGATGGGAAGACAGGGGAGCAGATGGAGTGCTTTGGCTGTTGAGAAGCAGGATGGGAGGACAGGGGAGCAGGTGGAGTGACTTGGCTGTTGAGAAGCAGGATGGGAGGATGGGGGAGCAGGTGGAGTGCTTTGGCTGTTGAGAAGCAGGATGGGAAGACGGTAGAGCATGTGTAGTCATTTGGTTGTTGAGAAGCAGGATGGGAGGACAGGGGAGCAGGTGGAGTGATTTGGCTGTTGAGAAGCAGGATGGGAAGACAGGGGAGCAGATGGAGTGCTTTGGCTGTTGAGAAGCAGGATGGGAGGACGAGGGAGCAGGTGGAGTGCTTTGGCTGTTGAGAAGCAGGATGGGAGGACGAGGGGGCAGGTGGAGTGCTTTGGCTGTTGAAAAGCAGGATGGGAGGACAGGGAAGCAGGTGCAGTGCTTTGGCTGTTGAGAAGCAAGATGGGAGGACGAGGGAGCAGGTGGAGTGCTTTGGCTGTTGAGAAGCAGGATGGGAGGACGAGGGAGCAGGTGGAGTGCTTTGGCTGTTGAGAAGCATGATGGGAAGACGGTAGAACATGTGTAGTCATTTGGCTGTTGAGAAGAAGGATGGGAGGACAGGGGAGCAGGTGGAGTGCATTGGCTGTTGAGAAGCAGGATGGGAAGACAGGGGAGCAGGTGGAGTGCTTTGGCTGTTGAGAAGCAGGATGGGAGGACGAGGGAGCAGGTGGAGTGCGTTGGCTGTTGTGAAACAGGATGGGAAGACGAGGGGGCAGGTGGAGTGCTTTGGCTGTTGAGAAGCAGGTTGGGAGGACGAGGGAGCAGGTGGAGTGATTTGGCTGTTGAGAAGTAGGATGGGAGGACGGGGGGGCAGGTGTAGTGCATTGGCTGTTGAGAAGCAGGATGGGAGGACGGGGGAGCAGATGGAGTGCTTTGGCTGTTGAGAAGCAGGATGGGAGGACGAGGGAGCAGGTGGAGTGCTTTGGCTGTTGAGAAGCAGGATGGGAGGACGAGGGGGCAGGTGGAGTGCTTTGGCTGTTGAGAAGCAGGATGGGAGGACGGGGGAGCAGGTGGAGTGATTTGGCTGTTGAGAAGCAGGATGGGAGGACGGGGGAGCAGGTGTAGTGCATTGGCTGTTGAGAAGCAGGATGGGAGGACGGGGGAGCAGATGGAGTGCTTTGGCTGTTGAGAAGCAGGATGGGAGGACGAGGGGGCAGGTGGAGTGCTTTGGCTTTTGAGAAGCATGATGGGAGGACGGGGGACCAGGTGGAGTGCTTTGGCTGTTGAGAAGCAGGATGGGAGGACGAGGGAGCAGGTGGAGTGCTTTGGCTTTTGAGAAGCAAGATGGGAGGACGAGGGAGCAGGTGGAGTGCTTTGGCTGTTGAGAAGCAGGATGGGAAGACGGTAGAGCATGTGTAGTCATTTGGCTGTTGATAAGCAGGATGGGAGGACAGGGGAGCAGGTGGAGTGCTTTGGCTGTTGAGAAGCAGGATGGGAGGACAGGGAGCAGGTGGAGTGCTTTGGCTGTTGAGAAGCAAGATGGAAGGACGAGGGAGCAGGTGGAGTGCTTTGGCTGTTGAGAAGCAAGATGGGAGGATGAGGGAACAGGTTGAGTGCTTTGGCTGTTGAGAAGCAGGATGGGAGGACAGGGGAGCAGGTGTAGTGCTTTGGCTTTTGAGAAGCAGGATAGGAGGACGGGGGAGCAAGTGTAGTGCTTTGGCTGTTGAGAAGCATGACGAGAGGACGGGGGAGCAGGTGGAGTGCTTTGGCTGTTGACAAGCAAGATTGGAGGACGAGGGAGCAGGTGGAGTGATTTGGCTGTTGAGAAGCAGGATGGGAGGACGGGGGAGCAGGTGTAGTGCATTTGCTGTTAAGAAGCATGATGGGAGGACGGGGGAGCAGATGGAGTGCTTTGGATGTTGAGAAGCAGGATGGGAGGACGAGGGAGCAGGTGGAGTGCTTTGGCTGTTGAGAAGCAGGATGGGAGGACGAGGGGGCAGGTGGAGTGCTTTGGCTGTTGAGAAGCAGGATGGGAGGACGAGGGAGCAGGTGGAGTGTTTTGGCTGTTGAGAAGCAGGATGGGAAGACGGTAGAACATGTGTAGTCATTTGGCTTTTGAGAAGCAGGATGGGAGGACAGGGGAGCAGGTGGAGTGCTTTGGCTGTTGAGAAGCAGGATGGGAGGACGGGGGAGCAGATGGAGTGATTTGGCTGTTGAGAAGCAGGATGGGAAGACAGGGGAGCAGATGGAGTGCTTTGGCTGTTGAGAAGCAGGATGGGAGGACGAGGGAGCATGTGGAGTGCTTTGGCTGTTGAGAAGCAGGATGGGAAGACGGTAGAGCATGTGTAGTCATTTGGCTGTCGAGAAGCAGGATGGGAGGACAGGGGAGCAGGTGGAGTGCTTTGGCTGTTGAGAAGCAGGATGGGAGGACGAGGGAGCAGATGGAGTGCTTTGGCTGTTGAGAAGCAAGATGGGAGGACGAGGGAACATGTGGAGTGCTTTGGCTGTTGAGAAGCAGGATGGGAGGACAGGGGAGCAGGTGGAGTGCTTTGGCTGTTGAGAAGCAGGTTAGGAGGACGGGGGAGCAGGTGGAGTGCTTTGGCTGTTGAGAAGCAGGACGAGAGGACGGGGAAGCAGGTGGAGTGCTTTGGTTGTTGACAAGCAAGATGGGAGGACGAGGGAGCAGGTGGAGTGCTTTGGCTGTTGAGAAGCAGGATGGGAGGACGAGGGAGCAGGTGGAGTGTTTTGGCTGTTGAGAAGCAGGATGGGAAGACGGTAGAACATGTGTAGTCATTTGGCTGTTGAGAAGAAGGATGGGAGGACAGGGGAGCAGGTGGAGTGCATTGGCTGTTGAGAAGCAGGATGGGAAGACAGGGGAGCAGGTGGAGTGCTTTGGCTGTTGAGAAGCAGGATGGGAGGACGAGGGAGCAGGTGGAGTGCTTTGGCTGTTGAGAAGCAGGATGGGAGGACGAGGGAGCAGATGGAGTGCTTTGGCTGTTGAGAAGCAAGATGGGAGGACGAGGGAACAGGTGGAGTGCTTTGGCTGTTGAGAAGCAGGATGGGAGGACAGGGGAGCAGGTGGAGTGCTTTGGCTGTTGAGAAGCAGGTTAGGAGGACGGGGGAGCAGGTGGAGTGCTTTGGCTGTTGAGAAGCAGGACGAGAGGACGGGGAAGCAGGTGGAGTGCTTTGGTTGTTGACAAGCAAGATGGGAGGACGAGGGAGCAGGTGGAGTGCTTTGGCTGTTGAGAAGCAGGATGGGAGGACGAGGGAGCAGGTGGAGTGTTTTGGCTGTTGAGAAGCAGGATGGGAAGACGGTAGAACATGTGTAGTCATTTGGCTGTTGAGAAGAAGGATGGGAGGACAGGGGAGCAGGTGGAGTGCATTGGCTGTTGAGAAGCAGGATGGGAAGACAGGGGAGCAGGTGGAGTGCTTTGGCTGTTGAGAAGCAGGATGGGAGGACGAGGGAGCAGGTGGAGTGCTTTGGCTGTTGAGAAGCAGGATGGGAAGACAGGGGAGCAGGTGGAGTGCTTTGGCTGTTGAGAAGCAGGATGGGAGGACGAGGGAGCAGGTGGAGTGCTTTGGCTGTTGTGAAACAGGTTGGGAGGACGAGGGAGCAGGTGGAGTGATTTGGCTGTTGAGAAGTAGGATGGGAGGACGGGGGAGCAGGTGGAGTGCATTGGCTGTTGAGAAGCAGGATGGGAAGACAGGGGAGCAGGTGGAGTGCTTTGGCTGTTGAGAAGCAGGATGGGAGGACGAGGGAGCAGGTGGAGTGCTTTGGCTGTTGAGAAGCAGGATGGGAAGACAGGGGAGCAGGTGGAGTGCTTTGGCTGTTGAGAAGCAGGATGGGAGGACGGGGGAGCAGGTGGAGTGCATTGGCTGTTGAGAAGCAGGATGGGAAGACAGGGGAGCAGGTGGAGTGCTTTGGCTGTTGAGAAGCAGGATGGGAGGACGAGGGAGCAGGTGGAGTGCTTTGGCTGTTGTGAAACAGGTTGGGAGGACGAGGGAGCAGGTGGAGTGATTTGGCTGTTGAGAAGTAGGATGGGAGGACGGGGGAGCAGGTGTAGTGCATTGGCTGTTGAGAAGCAGGATGGGAGGACGGGGGAGCAGATGGAGTGCTTTGGCTGTTGAGAAGCAGGATGGGAGGACGAGGGAGCAGGTGGAGTGCTTTGGCTGTTGAGAAGCAGGATGGGAGGACGAGGGGGCAGGTGGAGTGCTTTGGCTGTTGAGAAGCAGGATGGGAGGACAGGGAAGCAGGTGGAGTGATTTGGCTGTTGAGAAGCAGGATGGGAGGACGGGGGAGCAGGTGTAGTGCATTGGCTGTTGAGAAGCAGGATGGGAGGACGGGGGAGCAGATGGAGTGCTTTGGCTGTTGAGAAGCAGGATGGGAGGACGAGGGGGCAGGTGGAGTGCTTTGGCTTTTGAGAAGCATGATGGGAGGACGGGGGAGCAGGTGGAGTGCTTTGGCTGTTGAGAAGCAGGATGGGAGGACGAGGGAGCAGGTGGAGTGCTTTGGCTGTTGAGAAGCAGGATGGGAAGACGGTAGAACATGTGTAGTCATTTGGCTGTTGAGAAGCAGGATGGGAGGACAGGGGAGCAGGTGGAGTGATTTGGCTGTTGAGAAGCAGGATGGGAAGACAGGGGAGCAGATGGAGTGCTTTGGCTGTTGAGAAGCAGGATGGGAGGACGAGGGAGCAGGTGGAGTGCTTTGGCTGTTGAGAAGCAGGATGGGAAGACGGTAGAGCATGTGTAGTCATTTGGTTGTTGAGAAGCAGGATGGGAGGACAGGGGAGCAGGTGGAGTGATTTGGCTGTTGAGAAGCAGGATGGGAGGACGGGGGAGCAGGTGTAGTGCATGGGCTGTTGAGAAGCAGGATGGGAGGACGGGGGAGCAGATGGAGTGCTTTGGCTGTTGAGAAGCAGGATGGGAGGACGGGGGAGCAGATGGAGTGCTTTGGCTTTTGAGAAGCAGGATGGGAGGACGAGGGGGGAGGTGGAGTGATTTGGCTGTTGAGAAGCATGATGGGAGGACGGGGGAGCAGGTGGAGTGCTTTGGCTGTTGAGAAGCAGGATGGGAGGACGAGGGAGCAGGTGGAGTGCTTTGGCTGTTGAGAAGCAGGATGGGAGGACGAGGGAGCAGGTGGAGTGCTTTGGCTGTTGAGAAACAGGATGGGAAGACGGTAGAACATGTGTAGTCATTTGGCTTTTGAGAAGCAGGATGGGAGGACGGGGGAGCAGGTGGAGTGATTTGGCTGTTGAGAAGCCGGATGGGAGGACAGGGGAGCAGATGGAGTGATTTGGCTGTTGAGAAGCAGGATGGGAAGACAGGGGAGCAGATGGAGTGCTTTGGCTGTTGAGAAGCAGGATGGGAGGACGAGGGAGCAGGTGGAGTGCTTTGGCTGTTGAGGAGCAGGATGGGAAGACGGTAGAGCATGTGTAGTCATTTGGCTGTTGAGAAGCAGGATGGGAGGACAGGGGAGCAGGTGGAGTGCTTTGGCTGTTGAGAAGCAGGATGGGAGGACGGGGGAGCAGGTGTAGTGCATTGGCTGTTGAGAAACAGGATGGGAAGACGAGGGAGCAGATGGAGTGCTTTGGCTGTTGAGAAGCAAGATGGGAAGACGAGGGAACAGGTGGAGTGCTTTGGCTGTTGAGAAGCAGGATGGGAGGACAGGGGAGCAGGTGGAGTGCTTTGGCTTTTGAGAAGCAAGATGGGAGGACGAGGGAGCAGGTGGAGTGCTTTGGCTGTTGAGAAGCAGGACGAGAGGACGGGGAAGCAGGTGGAGTGCTTTGGCTGTTGACAAGCAAGATGGGAGGACGAGGGAGCAGGTGGAGTGCTTTGGCTGTTGAGAAGCAGGATGGGAGGACGAGGGAGCAGGTGGAGTGCTTTGGCTGTTGAGAAGCATGATGGGAAGACGGTAGAACATGTGTAGTCATTTGGCTGTTGAGAAGAAGGATGGGAGGACAGGGGAGCAGGTGGAGTGCATTGGCTGTTGAGAAGCAGGATGGGAAGACAGGGGAGCAGGTGGAGTGCTTTGGCTGTTGAGAAGCAGGATGGGAGGACGAGGGAGCAGGTGGAGTGCGTTGGCTGTTGTGAAACAGGATGGGAAGACGAGGGGGCAGGTGGAGTGCTTTGGCTGTTGAGAAGCAGGTTGGGAGGACGAGGGAGCAGGTGGAGTGATTTGGCTGTTGAGAAGTAGGATGGGAGGACGGGGGGGCAGGTGTAGTGCATTGGCTGTTGAGAAGCAGGATGGGAGGACGGGGGAGCAGATGGAGTGCTTTGGCTGTTGAGAAGCAGGATGGGAGGACGAGGGAGCAGGTGGAGTGCTTTGGCTGTTGAGAAGCAGGATGGGAGGACGAGGGGGCAGGTGGAGTGCTTTGGCTGTTGAGAAGCAGGATGGGAGGACAGGGAAGCAGGTGGAGTGATTTGGCTGTTGAGAAGCAGGATGGGAGGACGGGGGAGCAGGTGTAGTGCATTGGCTGTTGAGAAGCAGGATGGGAGGACGGGGGAGCAGATGGAGTGCTTTGGCTGTTGAGAAGCAGGATGGGAGGACGGGGGAGCAGGTGGAGTGCTTTGGCTGTTGAGAAGCAGGATGGGAGGACGGGGGAGCAGGTGTAGTGCATTTGCTGTTAAGAAGCAGGATGGGAGGACGGGGGAGCAGATGGAGTGCTTTGGATGTTGAGAAGCAGGATGGGAGGACGAGGGAGCAGGTGGAGTGCTTTGGCTGTTGAGAAGCAGGATGGGAGGACGAGGGGGCAGGTGGAGTGCTTTGGCTGTTGAGAAGCAGGATGGGAGGACAGGGGAGCAGGTGGGGTGATTTGGCTGTTGAGAAGCAGGATGGGAGGACGGGGGAGCAGGTGTAGTGCATTGGCTGTTGAGAAGCAGGATGGGAGGACGGGGGAGCAGATGGAGTGCTTTGGCTGTTGAGAAGCAGGATGGGAGGACGAGGGGGCAGGTGGAGTGCTTTGGCTTTTGAGAAGCATGATGGGAGGACGGGGGAGCAGATGGAGTGCTTTGGCTGTTGAGAAGCAGGATGGGAGGACGAGGGAGCAGGTGGAGTGCTTTGGCTGTTGAGAAGCAGGATGGGTGGACGAGGGGGCAGGTGGAGTGATTTGGCTGTTGAGAAGCAGGATGGGAGGACGGGGGAGCAGGTGGAGTGCTTTGGCTGTTGAGAAGCAGGATGGGAGGACGAGGGAGCAGGTGGAGTGATTTGGCTGTTGAGAAGCAGGATGGGAGGACGAGGGAGCAGGTGGAGTGCTTTGGCTGTTGAGAAGCAGGATGGGAAGACGGTAGAACATGTGTAGTCATTTGGCTGTTGAGAAGCAGGATGGGAGGACAGGGGAGCAGGTGGAGTCATTTGGCTGTTGAGAAGCAGGATGGGAGGACGGGGGAGCAGATGGAGTGCTTTGGCTGTTGAGAAGCAGGATGGGAGGACGAGGGAGCAGGTGGAGTTCTTTGGCTGTTGAGAAGCAGGTTGGGAGGACGAGGGAGCAGGTGGAGTGCTTTGGCTGTTGAGAAGCAGGATGGGAAGACGGTAGAACATGTGTAGTCATTTGGCTTTTGAGAAGCAGGATGGGAGGACAGGGGAGCAGGTGGAGTGATTTGGCTGTTGAGAAGCAGGATGGGAAGACGGGGGAGCAGATGGAGTGCTTTGGCTGTTGAGAAGCAGGATGGGAGGACGAGGGAGCAATAAGAGTGATTTGGCTTTTGAGAAGCATGATGGGAGGACGGGGGAGCAGGTGGAGTGCTTTGGCTGTTGAGAAGCAGGATGGAAGGACAGGGGAGCAGGTAGAGTGCTTTGGCTGTTGAGAAGCAGGATGGGAGGACGAGGGGGCAGGTGGAGTGCTTTGGCTGTTGAGAAGCAGGATGGGAGGACGGGGGACCAGGTGGAGTGCTTTGGCTGTTGAGAAGCAGGATGGGAGGACGAGGGAGCAGGTGGAGTGCTTTGGCTTTTGAGAAGCAAGATGGGAGGACGAGGGAGCAGGTGGAGTGCTTTGGCTGTTGAGAAGCAGGATGGGAGGACGAGGGAGCAGGTGGAGTGCTTTGGCTGTTGAGAAGCAGGATGGGAAGACGGTAGAGCATGTGTAGACATTTGGCTGTTGATAAGCAGGATGGGAGGACAGGGGAGCAGGTGGAGTGCTTTGGCTGTTGAGAAGCAGGTTGGGAGGACGGGGGAGCAGGTGGAGTGCTTTGGCTGTTGACAAGCAGGATGGGAGGATCGGGGAGCACGTGGAGTGCTTTGGCTGTTGAAAAGCAGGATGGGAAGACGGTAGAGCATGTGTAGTCATTTGGCTGTTGAGAAGCAGGATGGGAGGACAGGGGAGCAGGTGGAGTGATTTGGCTGTTGAGAAGCAGGATGGGAAGACAGGGGAGCAGATGGAGTGCTTTGGCTGTTGAGAAGCAGGATGGGAGGACGAGGGAGCAGGTGGAGTGCTTTGGCTGTTGAGAAGCAGGATGGGAAGACGGTAGAGCATGTGTAGTCATTTGGTTGTTGAGAAGCAGGATGGGAGGACAGGGGAGCAGGTGGAGTGATTTGGCTGTTGAGAAGCAGGATGGGAAGACAGGGGAGCAGATGGAGTGCTTTGGCTGTTGAGAAGCAGGATGGGAGGACAGGGGAGCAGGTGGAGTGACTTGGCTGTTGAGAAGCAGGATGGGAGGATGGGGGAGCAGGTGGAGTGCTTTGGCTGTTGAGAAGCAGGATGGGAAGACGGTAGAGCATGTGTAGTCATTTGGTTGTTGAGAAGCAGGATGGGAGGACAGGGGAGCAGGTGGAGTGATTTGGCTGTTGAGAAGCAGGATGGGAAGACAGGGGAGCAGATGGAGTGCTTTGGCTGTTGAGAAGCAGGATGGGAGGACGAGGGAGCAGGTGGAGTGCTTTGGCTGTTGAGAAGCAGGATGGGAGGACGAGGGGGCAGGTGGAGTGCTTTGGCTGTTGAAAAGCAGGATGGGAGGACAGGGAAGCAGGTGCAGTGCTTTGGCTGTTGAGAAGCAAGATGGGAGGACGAGGGAGCAGGTGGAGTGCTTTGGCTGTTGAGAAGCAGGATGGGAGGACGAGGGAGCAGGTGGAGTGCTTTGGCTGTTGAGAAGCATGATGGGAAGACGGTAGAACATGTGTAGTCATTTGGCTGTTGAGAAGAAGGATGGGAGGACAGGGGAGCAGGTGGAGTGCATTGGCTGTTGAGAAGCAGGATGGGAAGACAGGGGAGCAGGTGGAGTGCTTTGGCTGTTGAGAAGCAGGATGGGAGGACGAGGGAGCAGGTGGAGTGCGTTGGCTGTTGTGAAACAGGATGGGAAGACGAGGGGGCAGGTGGAGTGCTTTGGCTGTTGAGAAGCAGGTTGGGAGGACGAGGGAGCAGGTGGAGTGATTTGGCTGTTGAGAAGTAGGATGGGAGGACGGGGGGGCAGGTGTAGTGCATTGGCTGTTGAGAAGCAGGATGGGAGGACGGGGGAGCAGATGGAGTGCTTTGGCTGTTGAGAAGCAGGATGGGAGGACGAGGGAGCAGGTGGAGTGCTTTGGCTGTTGAGAAGCAGGATGGGAGGACGAGGGGGCAGGTGGAGTGCTTTGGCTGTTGAGAAGCAGGATGGGAGGACAGGGAAGCAGGTGGAGTGATTTGGCTGTTGAGAAGCAGGATGGGAGGACGGGGGAGCAGGTGTAGTGCATTGGCTGTTGAGAAGCAGGATGGGAGGACGGGGGAGCAGATGGAGTGCTTTGGCTGTTGAGAAGCAGGATGGGAGGACGAGGGGGCAGGTGGAGTGCTTTGGCTTTTGAGAAGCAGGATGGGAGGACGGGGGACCAGGTGGAGTGCTTTGGCTGTTGAGAAGCAGGATGGGAGGACGAGGGAGCAGGTGGAGTGCTTTGGCTTTTGAGAAGCAAGATGGGAGGACGAGGGAGCAGGTGGAGTGCTTTGGCTGTTGAGAAGCAGGATGGGAAGACGGTAGAGCATGTGTAGTCATTTGGCTGTTGATAAGCAGGATGGGAGGACAGGGGAGCAGGTGGAGTGCTTTGGCTGTTGAGAAGCAGGATGGGAGGACAGGGAGCAGGTGGAGTGCTTTGGCTGTTGAGAAGCAAGATGGAAGGACGAGGGAGCAGGTGGAGTGCTTTGGCTGTTGAGAAGCAAGATGGGAGGATGAGGGAACAGGTTGAGTGCTTTGGCTGTTGAGAAGCAGGATGGGAGGACAGGGGAGCAGGTGTAGTGCTTTGGCTTTTGAGAAGCAGGATAGGAGGACGGGGGAGCAAGTGTAGTGCTTTGGCTGTTGAGAAGCATGACGAGAGGACGGGGGAGCAGGTGGAGTGCTTTGGCTGTTGACAAGCAAGATTGGAGGACGAGGGAGCAGGTGGAGTGATTTGGCTGTTGAGAAGCAGGATGGGAGGACGGGGGAGCAGGTGTAGTGCATTTGCTGTTAAGAAGCATGATGGGAGGACGGGGGAGCAGATGGAGTGCTTTGGATGTTGAGAAGCAGGATGGGAGGACGAGGGAGCAGGTGGAGTGCTTTGGCTGTTGAGAAGCAGGATGGGAGGACGAGGGGGCAGGTGGAGTGCTTTGGCTGTTGAGAAGAAGGATGGGAGGACAGGGGAGCAGGTGGGGTGATTTGGCTGTTGAGAAGCAGGATGGGAGGACGGGGGAGCAGGTGTAGTGCATTGGCTGTTGAGAAGCAGGATGGGAGGACGGGGGAGCAGATGGAGTGCTTTGGCTGTTGAGAAGCAGGATGGGAGGACGAGGGGGCAGGTGGAGTGCTTTGGCTTTTGAGAAGCATGATGGGAGGACGGGGGAGCAGATGGAGTGCTTTGGCTGTTGAGAAGCAGGATGGGAGGACGAGGGAGCAGGTGGAGTGCTTTGGCTGTTGAGAAGCAGGATGGGTGGACGAGGGGGCAGGTGGAGTGATTTGGCTGTTGAGAAGCAGGATGGGAGGACGGGGGAGCAGGTGGAGTGCTTTGGCTGTTGAGAAGCAGGATGGGAGGACGAGGGAGCAGGTGGAGTGATTTGGCTGTTGAGAAGCAGGATGGGAGGACGAGGGAGCAGGTGAGGTGCTTTGGCTGTTGAGAAGCAGGATGGGAGGACAGGGGAGCAGGTGGAGTGATTTGGCTGTTGAGAAGCAGGATGGGAGGACGGGGGAGCAGGTGGAGTGCTTTGGCTGTTGAGAAGCAGGATGGGAGGACGGGGGAGCAGATGGAGTGCTTTGGCTGTTGAGAAGCAGGATGGGAGGACGAGGGAGCAGGTGGAGTTCTTTGGCTGTAGAGAAGCAGGTTGGGAGGACGAGGGAGCAGGTGGAGTGCTTTGGCTGTTGAGAAGCAGGATGGGAAGACGGTAGAACATGTGTAGTCATTTGGCTTTTGAGAAGCAGGATGGGAGGACAGGGGAGCAGGTGGAGTGATTTGGCTGTTGAGAAGCAGGATGGGAAGACGGGGGAGCAGATGGAGTGCTTTGGCTGTTGAGAAGCAGGATGGGAGGACGAGGGAGCAATAAGAGTGATTTGGCTTTTGAGAAGCATGATGGGAGGACGGGGGAGCAGGTGGAGTGCTTTGGCTGTTGAGAAGCAGGATGGAAGGACAGGGGAGCAGGTAGAGTGCTTTGGCTGTTGAGAAGCAGGATGGGAGGACGAGGGGGCAGGTGGAGTGCTTTGGCTGTTGAGAAGCAGGATGGGAGGACGGGGGACCAGGTGGAGTGCTTTGGCTGTTGAGAAGCAGGATGGGAGGACGAGGGAGCAGGTGGAGTGCTTTGGCTTTTGAGAAGCAAGATGGGAGGACGAGGGAGCAGGTGGAGTGCTTTGGCTGTTGAGAAGCAGGATGGGAGGACGAGGGAGCAGGTGGAGTGCTTTGGCTGTTGAGAAGCAGGATGGGAAGACGGTAGAGCATGTGTAGACATTTGGCTGTTGATAAGCAGGATGGGAGGACAGGGGAGCAGGTGGAGTGCTTTGGCTGTTGAGAAGGAGGTTGGGAGGACGGGGGAGCAGGTGGAGTGCTTTGGCTGTTGACAAGCAGGATGGGAGGATCGGGGAGCACGTGGAGTGCTTTGGCTGTTGAGAAGCAGGATGGGAAGACGGTAGAGCATGTGTAGTCATTTGGCTGTTGAGAAGCAGGATGGGAGGACAGGGGAGCAGGTGGAGTGATTTGGCTGTTGAGAAGCAGGATGGGAAGACAGGGGAGCAGATGGAGTGCTTTGGCTGTTGAGAAGCAGGATGGGAGGACGAGGGAGCAGGTGGAGTGCTTTGGCTGTTGAGAAGCAGGATGGGAAGACGGTAGAGCATGTGTAGTCATTTGGTTGTTGAGAAGCAGGATGGGAGGACAGGGGAGCAGGTGGAGTGATTTGGCTGTTGAGAAGCAGGATGGGAAGACAGGGGAGCAGGTGGAGTGCTTTGGCTGTTGAGAAGCAGGATGGGAGGACAGGGGAGCAGGTGGAGTGATTTGGCTGTTGAGAAGCAGGATGGGAGGATGGGGGAGCAGGTGGAGTGCTTTGGCTGTTGAGAAGCAGGATGGGAAGACGGTAGAGCATGTGTAGTCATTTGGTTGTTGAGAAGCAGGATGGGAGGACAGGGGAGCAGGTGGAGTGATTTGGCTGTTGAGAAGCAGGATGGGAAGACAGGGGAGCAGATGGAGTGCTTTGGCTGTTGAGAAGCAGGATGGGAGGACAGGGGAGCAGATGGAGTGCTTTGGCTGTTGAGAAGCAGGATGGGAAGACGGTAGAGCATGTGTAGTCATTTGGTTGTTGAGAAGCAGGATGGGAGGACAGGGGAGCACGTGGAGTGCTTTGGCTGTTGAGAAGCAGGATGGGAAGACGGTAGAGCATGTGTAGTCATTTGGCTGTTGAGAAGCAGGATGGGAGGACAGGGGAGCAGGTGGAGTGATTTGGCTGTTGAGAAGCAGGATGGGAAGACAGGGGAGCAGATGGAGTGCTTTGGCTGTTGAGAAGCAGGATGGGAGGACAGGGGAGCAGGTGGAGTGATTTGGCTGTTGAGAAGCAGGATGGGAGGACGGGGGAGCAGGTGTAGTGCATGGGCTGTTGAGAAGCAGGATGGGAGGACGGGGGAGCATATGGAGTGCTTTGGCTGTTGAGAAGCAGGATGGGAGGACGAGGGGGCAGGTGGAGTGCTTTGGCTTTTGAGAAGCATGATGGGAGGACGAGGGGGGAGGTGGAGTGCTTTGGCTGTTGAGAAGCAGGATGGGAGGACGGGGGAGCAGGTGGAGTGATTTGGCTGTTGAGAAGCAGGATGGGAGGACGAGGGAGCATATGTAGTCATTTGGCTGTTGAGAAGCAGGATGGGAGGACGAGGGAGCAGGTGGAGTGCTTTGGCTGTTGAGAATCAGGATGGGAAGACGGTAGAACATGTGTAGTCATTTGGCTTTTGAGAAGCAGGATGGGAGGACAGGGGAGCAGGTGGAGTGATTTGGCTGTTGAGAAGCAGGATGGGAGGACGGGGGAGCAGATGGAGTGCTTTGGCTGTTGAGAAGCAGGATGGGAGGACGAGGGAGCAGGTGAAGTGCTTTGGCTGTTGAGAAGCAAGATGGAAGGACGAGGGAGCAGGTGGAGTGCTTTGGCTGTTGAGAAGCAGGATGGGAAGACGGTATAACATGTGTAGTCATTTGGCTGTTGAGAAGCAGGATGGGAGGACAGGGGGGCAGGTGGAGTGATTTGGCGGTTGAGAAGCAGGATGGGAAGACGGGGGAGCAGATGGAGTGCTTTGGCTGTTGAGAAGCAGGATGGGAGGACGAGGGAGCAGGTGGAGTGCGTTGGCTGTTGAGAAGCAAGATGGAAGGACGAGGGAGCAGGTGGAGTGATTTGGCTTTTGAGAAGCATGATGGGAGGACGGGGGAGCAGGTGGAGTGCTTTGGCTGTTGAGAAGCAGGATGGGAGGACGAGGGAGCAGATGGAGTGCTTTGGCTGTTGAGAAGCAGGATGGGAGGACAGGGGAGCAGGTGGAGTGCTATGGCTTTTGAGAAGCATGATGGGAGGACGGGGGAGCAGGTGGAGTGCTTTGGCTGTTGAGAAGCAGGATGGGAGGACGAGGGAGCAGATGGAGTGCTTTGGCTGTTGAGAAGGAGGATGGGAGGACAGGGGAGCAGGTGGAGTGCTATGGCTGTTGAGAAGCAGGATGGGAGGACGGGGGACCAGGTGGAGTGCTTTGGCTGTTGAGAAGCAGGATGGGAGGACGAGGGAGCAGGTGGAGTGCTTTGGCTGTTGAGAAGCAGGATGGGAGGACAGGGGAGCAGGTGTAGTGCTTTGGCTGTTGAGAAACAGGATGGGAAGACGGTAGAGCATGTGTAGTCATTTGGCTGTTGAGAAGCAGGATGGGAGGACGGGGGACCAGGTGCAGTGCTTTGGGTGTTGAGAAGCACGATGGGAGGACGAGGGAGCAGGTGGAGTGCTTTGGCTGTTGAGAAGCAGGATGGGAGGACGAGGGAGCAGGTGGAGTGCTTTGGCTGTTGAGAAGCAGGATGGGAGGACAGGGGAGCAGGTGGAGTGCTTTGGCTGTTGAGAAGCAGGATGGGAGGACGAGGGGGCAGGTGGAGTGCTTTGGCTTTTGAGAAGCAGGATGGGAGGACGGGGGAGCAGATGGAGTGCTTTGGCTGTTGAGAAGCAGGATGGGAGGACGAGGGAGCAGGTGGAGTGCTTTGGCTGTTGAGAAGCAGGATGGGAGGACGGGGGACCAGGTGGAGTGCTTTGGCTGTTGAGAAGCAGGATGGGAGGACGAGGGAGCAAGTGGAGTGCTTTGGCTTTTGAGAAGCAAGATGGGAGGACGAGGGAGGAGGTCGAGTGCTTTGGCTGTTGAGAAGCAGGATAGGAAGACGGTAGAGCATGTGAAGACATTTGGCTGTTGATAAGCAGGATGGGAGGACTGGGGAGCAGGTGGAGTGCTTTGGCTTTTGAGAAGCAGGTTGGGAGGACGGGGGAGCAGGTGGAGTGCTTTGGCTGTTGACAAGCAGGATGGGAGGATGGGGGAGCAGGTGGAGTGCTTTGGCTGTTGAGAAGCAGGATGGGAGGACGGGGGAGCAGGTGGAGTGCTTTGGCTGTTGAGAAGCAGGATGGGAGGACAGGGAGCAGGTGGAGTGCTTTGGCTGTTGAGAAGCAGGATGGGAGGACGAGGGAGCAGGTGGAGTGCTTTGGCTGTTGAGAAGCAAGATGGGAGGACGAGGGAACAGGTGGAGTGCTTTGGCTGTTGAGAAGCAGGATGGGAGGACAGGGGAGCAGGTGTAGTGCTTTGGCTGTTGAGAAGCAGGATAGGAGGACGGGGGAGCAGGTGTAGTGCTTTGGCTGTTGAGAAGCAGGACGAGAGGACGGGGGAGCAGGTGGAGTGCTTTGGCTGTTGACAAGCAAGATGGGAGGACGAGGGAGCAGGTGGAGTGCTTTGGCTGTTGAGAAGCAGGATGGGAGGACGAGGGAGCAGGTGGAGTGCTTTGGCTGTTGAGAAGCAGGATGGGAAGACGGTAGAACACGTGTAGTCATTTGGCTGTTGAGAAGCAGGATGGGAGGACAGGGGAGCAGGTGGAGTGATTTGGCTGTTGAGAAGCAGGATGGGAAGACAGGGGAGCAGATGGAGTGCTTTGGCTGTTGAGAAGCAGGATGGGAGGACGAGGGAGCAGGTGGAGTGCTTTGGCTGTTGAGAAGCAGGATGGGAAGACGGTAGAGCATGTGTAGTCATTTGGTTGTTGAGGAGCAGGATGGGAGGACAGGGGAGCAGGTGGAGTGATTTGGCTGTTGAGAAGCAGGATGGGAGGACGGGGGAGCAGGTGTAGTGCATGGGCTGTTGAGAAGCAGGATGGGAGGACGGGGGAGCAGATGGAGTGCTTTGGCTGTTGAGAAGCAGGATGGGAGGACGAGGGGGCAGGTGGAGTGCTTTGGCTTTTGAGAAGCAGGATGGGAGGACGAGGGGGGAGGTGGAGTGATTTGGCTGTTGAGAAGCATGATGGGAGGACGGGGGAGCAGGTGGAGTGCTTTGGCTGTTGAGAAGCAGGATGGGAGGACGAGGGAGCAGGTGGAGTGCTTTGGCTGTTGAGAAGCAGGATGGGAGGACGAGGGAGCAGGTGGAGTGCTTTGGCTGTTGAGAAGCAGGATGGGAGGACGAGGGAGCAGGTGGAGTGCTTTGGCTGTTGAGAAAGAGGATGGGAAGACGGTAGAACATGTGTAGTCATTTGGCTTTTGAGAAGCAGGATGGGAGGACAGGGGAGCAGGTGGAGTGATTTGGCTGTTGAGAAGCAGGATGGGAGGACGGGGGAGCAGATGGAGTGCTTTGGCTGTTGAGAAGCAGGATGGGAGGACGAGGGAGCAGGTGGAGTGCTTTGGCTGTTGAGAAGCAAGATGGAAGGACGAGGGAGCAGGTGGAGTGCTTTGGCTGTTGAGAAGCAGGATGGGAAGACGGTAGAACATGTGTAGTCATTTGGCTGTTGAGAAGCAGGATGGGAGGACAGGGGGGCAGGTGGAGTGATTTGGCGGTTGAGAAGCAGGATGGGAAGACGGGGGAGCAGATGGAGTGCTTTGGCTGTTGAGAAGCAGGATGGGAGGACGAGGGAGCAGGTGGAGTGCGTTGGCTGTTGAGAAGCAAGATGGAAGGACGAGGGAGCAGGTGGAGTGATTTGGCTTTTGAGAAGCATGATGGGAGGACGGGGGAGCAGGTGGAGTGCTTTGGCTGTTGAGAAGCAGGATGGGAGGACGAGGGAGCAGATGGAATGCTTTGGCTGTTGAGAAGCAGGATGGGAGGACAGGGGAGCAGGTGGAGTGCTATGGCTTTTGAGAAGCATGATGGGAGGACGGGGGAGCAGGTGGAGTGCTTTGGCTGTTGAGAAGCAGGATGGGAGGACGAGGGAGCAGATGGAGTGCTTTGGCTGTTGAGAAGCAGGATGGGAGGACAGGGGAGCAGGTGGAGTGCTATGGCTGTTGAGAAGCAGGATGGGAGGACGGGGGACCAGGTGGAGTGCTTTGGCTGTTGAGAAGCAGGATGGGAGGACGAGGGAGCATGTGGAGTGCTTTGGCTGTTGAGATGCAGGATGGGAGGACAGGGGAGCAGGTGTAGTGCTTTGGCTGTTGAGAAACAGGATGGGAAGACGGTAGAGCATGTGTAGTCATTTGGCTGTTGAGAAGCAAGATGGGAGGACGGGGGACCAGGTGGAGTGCTTTGGGTGTTGAGAAGCAGGATGGGAGGACGAGGGAGCAGGTGGAGTGCTTTGGCTGTTGAGAAGCAGGATGGGAGGACGAGGGAGCAGGTGGAGTGCTTTGGCTGTTGAGAAGCAGGATGGGAGGACAGGGGAGCAGGTGGAGTGCTTTGGCTGTTGAGAAGCAGGATGGGAGGACGAGGGAGCAGGTGGAGTGCTTTGGCTTTTGAGAAGCAGGATGGGAGGACGGGGGAGCAGATGGAGTGCTTTGGCTGTTGAGAAGCAGGATGGGAGGACGAGGGAGCAGGTGGAGTGCTTTGGCTGTTGAGAATCAGGATGGGAGGACGGGGGACCAGGTGGAGTGCTTTGGCTGTTGAGAAGCAGGATGGGAGGACGAGGGAGCAGGTGGAGTGCTTTGGCTTTTGAGAAGCAAGATGGGAGGACGAGGGAGGAGGTCGAGTGCTTTGGCTGTTGAGAAGCAGGATAGGAAGACGGTAGAGCATGTGTAGACATTTGGCTGTTGATAAGCAGGATGGGAGGACTGGGGAGCAGGTGGAGTGCTTTGGCTTTTGAGAAGCAGGTTGGGAGGACGGGGGAGCAGGTGGAGTGCTTTGGCTGTTGACAAGCAGGATGGGAGGATGGGGGAGCAGGTGGAGTGCTTTGGCTGTTGAGAAGCAGGATGGGAGGACGGGGGAGCAGGTGGAGTGCTTTGGCTGTTGAGAAGCAGGATGGGAGGACAGGGAGCAGGTGGAGTGCTTTGGCTGTTGAGAAGCAGGATGGGAGGACGAGGGAGCAGGTGGAGTGCTTTGGCTGTTGAGAAGCAAGATGGGAGGACGAGGGAACAGGTGGAGTGCTTTGGCTGTTGAGAAGCAGGATGGGAGGACAGGGGAGCAGGTGTAGTGCTTTGGCTGTTGAGAAGCAGGATAGGAGGACGGGGGAGCAAGTGTAGTGCTTTGGCTGTTGAGAAGCAGGACGAGAGGACGGGGGAGCAGGTGGAGTGCTTTGGCTGTTGACAAGCAAGATGGGAGGACGAGGGAGCAGGTGGAGTGCTTTGGCTGTTGAGAAGCAGGATGGGAGGACGAGGGAGCAGGTGGAGTGCTTTGGCTGTTGAGAAGCAGGATGGGAAGACGGTAGAACACGTGTAGTCATTTGGCTGTTGAGAAGCAGGATGGGAGGACAGGGGAGCAGGTGGAGTGATTTGGCTGTTGAGAAGCAGGATGGGAAGACAGGGGAGCAGATGGAGTGCTTTGGCTGTTGAGAAGCAGGATGGGAGGACGAGGGAGCAGGTGGAGTGCTTTGGCTGTTGAGAAGCAGGATGGGAAGACGGTAGAGCATGTGTAGTCATTTGGTTGTTGAGAAGCAGGATGGGAGGACAGGGGAGCAGGTGGAGTGATTTGGCTGTTGAGAAGCAGGATGGGAGGACGGGGGAGCAGGTGTAGTGCATGGGCTGTTGAGAAGCAGGATGGGAGGACGGGGGAGCAGATGGAGTGCTTTGGCTGTTGAGAAGCAGGATGGGAGGACGAGGGGGCAGGTGGAGTGCTTTGGCTTTTGAGAAGCAGGATGGGAGGACGAGGGGGGAGGTGGAGTGATTTGGCTGTTGAGAAGCATGATGGGAGGACGGGGGAGCAGGTGGAGTGCTTTGGCTGTTGAGAAGCAGGATGGGAGGACGAGGGAGCAGGTGGAGTGCTTTGGCTGTTGAGAAGCAGGATGGGAGGACGAGGGAGCAGGTGGAGTGCTTTGGCTGTTGAGAAACAGGATGGGAAGACGGTAGAACATGTGTAGTCATTTGGCTTTTGAGAAGCAGGATGGGAGGACAGGGGAGCAGGTGGAGTGCTTTGGCTGTTGAGAAGCAGGATAGGAGGACGGGGGAGCAGGTGTAGTGCTTTGGCTGTTGAGAAGCAGGATGGGAGGACGAGGGAGCAGGTGGAGTGCTTTGGCTGTTGAGAAGCAAGATGGAAGGACGAGGGAGCAGGTGGAGTGCTTTGGCTGTTGAGAAGCAGGATGGGAAGACGGTAGAACATATGTAGTCATTTGGCTGTTGAGAAGCAGGATGGGAGGACAAGGGAGCAGGTGGAGTGATTTGGCTGTTGAGAAGCAGGATGGGAAGACGGGGGAGCAGATGGAGTGCTTTGGCTGTTGAGAAGCAGGATGGGAGGACGAGGGAGCAGAAGGAGTGCGTTGGCTGTTGAGAAGCAAGATGGAAGGACGAGGGAGCAGGTGGAGTGATTTGGCTGTTGAGAAGCAGGATGGGAGGACGGGGGAGCAGGTGGAGTGCTTTGGCTGTTGAGAAGCAGGATGGGAGGACGAGGGAGCAGGTGGAGTGCTTTGGCTGTTGAGAAGCAGGATGGGAGGACAGGGGAGCAGGTGGAGTGCTATGGCTGTTGAGAAGCAGGATGGGAGGACGGGGGACCAAGTGGAGTGCTTTGGCTGTTGAGAAGCAGGATGGGAGGACGAGGGAGCAGGTGGAGTGCTTTGGCTGTTGAGAAGCAGGATGGGAGGACAGGGGAGCAAGTGTAGTGCTTTGGCTGTTGAGAAACAGGATGGGAAGACGGTAGAGCATGTGTAGTCATTTGGCTGTTGAGAAGCAGGATGGGAGGACGGGGGACCAGGTGGAGTGCTTTGGGTGTTGAGAAGCAGGATGGGAGGACGAGGGAGCAGGTGGAGTGCTTTGGCTGTTGAGAAGCAGGATGGGAGGACGAGGGAGCAGGTGGAGTGCTATGGCTTTTGAGAAGCAGGATGGGAAGACGGTAGAGCATGTGTAGTCATTTGGCTGTTGAGAAGCAGGATGGGAGGACAGGGGAGCAGGTGGAGTGCTTTGGCTGTTGAGAAGCAGGATGGGAGGACGAGGGGGGAGGTGGAGTGCTTTGGCTTTGAGAAGCATGATGGGAGGACGGGGGAGCAGGTGGAGTGCTTTGGCTGTTGACAAGCAAGATGGGAGGACGAGGGAGCAGGTGGAGTGCTTTGGCTGTTGAGAAGCAGGATGGGAGGACGAGGGAGCAGGTGGAGTGCTTTGGCTGTTGAGAAACAGGATGGGAAGACGGTAGAACATGTGTAGTCATTTGGCTGTTGAGAAGCAGGATGGGAGGACAGGGGAGCAGGTGGAGTGATTTGGCTGTTGAGAAGCAGGGAGCAGTAGGAGTGCTTTGGCTGTTGAGAAGCAGGATGGGAGGACAGGGGAGCAGGTGTAGTGCTTTGGCTGTTGAAAAGCAAGATGGGAGGACGAGGGAGCAGGTGGAGTGCTTTGGCTGTTGAGAAGCAAGATGGGAGGACGAGGGAGCAAGTGGAGTGCTTTGGCTTTTGACAAGCAGGATGGGAGGACGAGGGAGCAGGTGGGGTGCTTTGGCTGTTGAGAAGCAGGATGGGAGGACGGGGGACCAGGTGGAGTGCTTTGGCTGTTGAGAAGCAGGATGGGAAGACGGTAGAGCATGTGTAGTCATTTGGCTGTTGAGAAGCAGGATGGGAGGACAGGGGAGCAGGTGGAGTGCTTTGGCAGTTGAGAAGCAGGATAGGAGGACGGGGGAGCAGGTGTAGTGCTTTGGCTGTTGAGAAGCAGGATGGGAGGACGAGGGAGCAGGTGGAGTGCTTTGGCTGTTGAGAAGCAAGATGGAAGGACGAGGGAGCAGGTGGAGTGCTTTGGCTGTTGAGAAGCAGGATGGGAAGACGGTAGAACATGTGTAGTCATTTGGCTGTTGAGAAGCAGGATGGGAGGACAAGGGAGCAGGTGGAGTGATTTGGCTGTTGAGAAGCAGGATGGGAAGACGGGGGAGCAGATGGAGTGCTTTGGCTGTTGAGAAGCAGGATGGGAGGACGAGGGAGCAGAAGGAGTGCGTTGGCTGTTGAGAAGCAAGATGGAAGGACGAGGGAGCAGGTGGAGTGATTTGGCTTTTGAGAAGCAGGATGGGAGGACGGGGGAGCAGGTGGAGTGCTTTGGCTGTTGAGAAGCAGGATGGGAGGACGAGGGAGCAGGTGGAGTGCTTTGGCTGTTGAGAAGCAGGATGGGAGGACAGGGGAGCAGGTGGAGTGCTATGGCTGTTGAGAAGCAGGATGGGAGGACGGGGGACCAGGTGGAGTGCTTTGGCTGTTGAGAAGCAGGATGGGAGGACGAGGGAGCAGGTGGAGTGCTTTGGCTGTTGAGAAGCAGGATGGGAGGACAGGGGAGCAAGTGTAGTGCTTTGGCTGTTGAGAAACAGGATGGGAAGACGGTAGAGCATGTGTAGTCATTTGGCTGTTGAGAAGCAGGATGGGAGGACGGGGGACCAGGTGGAGTGCTTTGGGTGTTGAGAAGCAGGATGGGAGGACGAGGGAGCAGGTGGAGTGCTTTGGCTGTTGAGAAGCAGGATGGGAGGACGAGGGAGCAGGTGGAGTGCTATGGCTTTTGAGAAGCAGGATGGGAAGACGGTAGAGCATGTGTAGTCATTTGGCTGTTGAGAAGCAGGATGGGAGGACAGGGGAGCAGGTGGAGTGCTTTGGCTGTTGAGAAGCAGGATGGGAGGACGAGGGGGGAGGTGGAGTGCTTTGGCTTTGAGAAGCATGATGGGAGGACGGGGGAGCAGGTGGAGTGCTTTGGCTGTTGACAAGCAAGATGGGAGGACGAGGGAGCAGGTGGAGTGCTTTGGCTGTTGAGAAGCAGGATGGGAGGACGAGGGAGCAGGTGGAGTGCTTTGGCTGTTGAGAAACAGGATGGGAAGACGGTAGAACATGTGTAGTCATTTGGCTGTTGAGAAGCAGGATGGGAGGACAGGGGAGCAGGTGGAGTGATTTGGCTGTTGAGAAGCAGGGAGCAGTAGGAGTGCTTTGGCTGTTGAGAAGCAGGATGGGAGGACAGGGGAGCAGGTGTAGTGCTTTGGCTGTTGAAAAGCAAGATGGGAGGACGAGGGAGCAGGTGGAGTGCTTTGGCTGTTGAGAAGCAAGATGGGAGGACGAGGGAGCAAGTGGAGTGCTTTGGCTTTTGACAAGCAGGATGGGAGGACGAGGGAGCAGGTGGGGTGCTTTGGCTGTTGAGAAGCAGGATGGGAGGACGGGGGACCAGGTGGAGTGCTTTGGCTGTTGAGAAGCAGGATGGGAAGACGGTAGAGCATGTGTAGTCATTTGGCTGTTGAGAAGCAGGATGGGAGGACAGGGGAGCAGGTGGAGTGCTTTGGCAGTTGAGAAGCAGGATGGGAGGACGAGGGAGCAGTAGGAGTGCTTTGGCTGTTGAGAAGCAGGATGGGAGGACGGGGGAGCAGGTGGAGTGCTTTGGCGGTTGAGAAGCAGGATGGGAGGACGAAGGAGCAGGTGAAGTGCTTTGGCTTTTGAGAAGCATGATGGGAGGACGGGGGAACAGGTGGAGTGCTTTGGCTGTTGAGAAGCAGGATGGGAGGACGGGGGAGCAGGTGGAGTGCTTTGGCTGTTGACAAACATGACGGGAGGACGGGGGAGCAGGTGGAGTGCTTTGGCTGTTGAGAAGCAGGATGGGAGGACGGGGGAGCAGGTGGAGTGCTTTGGCTGTTGAGAAGCAGGATGGGAGGACGGGGGACCAGGTGCAGTGCTTTGGGTGTTGAGAAGCAGGATGGGAGGACGAGGGAGCAGGTGGAGTGCTTTGGCTGTTGAGAAGCAGGATGGGAGGACGAGGGAGCAGGTGGAGTGCTTTGGCTGTTGAGAAGCAGGATGGGAGGACAGGGGAGCAGGTGGAGTGCTTTGGCTGTTGAGAAGCAGGATGGGAGGACGAGGGGGCAGGTGGAGTGCTTTGGCTTTTGAGAAGCAGGATGGGAGGACGGGGGAGCAGATGGAGTGTTTTGGCTGTTGAGAAGCAGGATGGGAGGACGAGGGAGCAGGTGGAGTGCTTTGGCTGTTGAGAAGCAGGATGGGAGGACGGGGGACCAGGTGGAGTGCTTTGGCTGTTGAGAAGCAGGATGGGAGGACGAGGGAGCAAGTGGAGTGCTTTGGCTTTTGAGAAGCAAGATGGGAGGACGAGGGAGGAGGTCGAGTGCTTTGGCTGTTGAGAAGCAGGATAGGAAGACGGTAGAGCATGTGTAGACATTTGGCTGTTGATAAGCAGGATGGGAGGACTGGGGAGCAGGTGGAGTGCTTTGGCTTTTGAGAAGCAGGTTGGGAGGACGGGGGAGCAGGTGGAGTGCTTTGGCTGTTGACAAGCAGGATGGGAGGATGGGGGAGCAGGTGGAGTGCTTTGGCTGTTGAGAAGCAGGATGGGAGGACGGGGGAGCAGGTGGAGTGCTTTGGCTGTTGAGAAGCAGGATGGGAGGACAGGGAGCAGGTGGAGTGCTTTGGCTGTTGAGAAGCAGGATGGGAGGACGAGGGAGCAGGTGGAGTGCTTTGGCTGTTGAGAAGCAAGATGGGAGGACGAGGGAACAGGTGGAGTGCTTTGGCTGTTGAGAAGCAGGATGGGAGGACAGGGGAGCAGGTGTAGTGCTTTGGCTGTTGAGAAGCAGGATAGGAGGACGGGGGAGCAGGTGTAGTGCTTTGGCTGTTGAGAAGCAGGACGAGAGGACGGGGGAGCAGGTGGAGTGCTTTGGCTGTTGACAAGCAAGATGGGAGGACGAGGGAGCAGGTGGAGTGCTTTGGCTGTTGAGAAGCAGGATGGGAGGACGAGGGAGCAGGTGGAGTGCTTTGGCTGTTGAGAAGCAGGATGGGAAGACGGTAGAACACGTGTAGTCATTTGGCTGTTGAGAAGCAGGATGGGAGGACAGGGGAGCAGGTGGAGTGATTTGGCTGTTGAGAAGCAGGATGGGAAGACAGGGGAGCAGATGGAGTGCTTTGGCTGTTGAGAAGCAGGATGGGAGGACGAGGGAGCAGGTGGAGTGCTTTGGCTGTTGAGAAGCAGGATGGGAAGACGGTAGAGCATGTGTAGTCATTTGGTTGTTGAGAAGCAGGATGGGAGGACAGGGGAGCAGGTGGAGTGATTTGGCTGTTGAGAAGCAGGATGGGAGGACGGGGGAGCAGGTGTAGTGCATGGGCTGTTGAGAAGCAGGATGGGAGGACGGGGGAGCAGGTGGAGTGCTTTGGCTGTTGAGAAGCAGGATGGGAGGACGAGGGGGCAGGTGGAGTGCTTTGGCTTTTGAGAAGCAGGATGGGAGGACGAGGGGGGAGGTGGAGTGATTTGGCTGTTGAGAAGCATGATGGGAGGACGGGGGAGCAGGTGTAGTGCTTTGGCTGTTGAGAAGCAGGATGGGAGGACGAGGGAGCAGGTGGAGTGCTTTGGCTGTTGAGAAGCAGGATGGGAGGACGAGGGAGCAGGTGGAGTGCTTTGGCTGTTGAGAAGCAGGATGGGAGGACGAGGGAGCAGGTGGAGTGCTTTGGCTGTTGAGAAAGAGGATGGGAAGACGGTAGAACATGTGTAGTCATTTGGCTTTTGAGAAGCAGGATGGGAGGACAGGGGAGCAGGTGGAGTGATTTGGCTGTTGAGAAGCAGGATGGGAGGACGGGGGAGCAGATGGAGTGCTTTGGCTGTTGAGAAGCAGGATGGGAGGACGAGGGAGCAGGTGGAGTGCTTTGGCTGTTGAGAAGCAAGATGGAAGGACGAGGGAGCAGGTGGAGTGCTTTGGCTGTTGAGAAGCAGGATGGGAAGACGGTAGAACATGTGTAGTCATTTGGCTGTTGAGAAGCAGGATGGGAGGACAGGGGGGCAGGTGGAGTGATTTGGCGGTTGAGAAGCAGGATGGGAAGACGGGGGAGCAGATGGAGTGCTTTGGCTGTTGAGAAGCAGGATGGGAGGACGAGGGAGCAGGTGGAGTGCGTTGGCTGTTGAGAAGCAAGATGGAAGGACGAGGGAGCAGGTGGAGTGATTTGGCTTTTGAGAAGCATGATGGGAGGACGGGGGAGCAGGTGGAGTGCTTTGGCTGTTGAGAAGCAGGATGGGAGGACGAGGGAGCAGATGGAATGCTTTGGCTGTTGAGAAGCAGGATGGGAGGACAGGGGAGCAGGTGGAGTGCTATGGCTTTTGAGAAGCACGATGGGAGGACGGGGGAGCAGGTGGAGTGCTTTGGCTGTTGAGAAGCAGGATGGGAGGACGAGGGAGCAGATGGAGTGCTTTGGCTGTTGAGAAGCAGGATGGGAGGACAGGGGAGCAGGTGGAGTGCTATGGCT
This sequence comes from Limnomonas spitsbergensis, assembly GCA_037349105.1. Classification (NCBI taxonomy): domain Eukaryota; kingdom Viridiplantae; phylum Chlorophyta; class Chlorophyceae; order Chlamydomonadales; genus Limnomonas; species Limnomonas spitsbergensis. Next base: position 1,046,626 of record JAYJMM010000078.1, on the reverse strand, counting down.
GTTGAGAAGCAGGATGGGAGGACGGGGGACCAGGTGGAGTGCTTTGGCTGTTGAGAAGCAGGATGGGAGGACGAGGGAGCAGGTGGAGTGCTTTGGCTGTTGAGAAGCAGGATGGGAGGACAGGGGAGCAGGTGTAGTGCTTTGGCTGTTGAGAAACAGGATGGGAAGACGGTAGAGCATGTGTAGTCATTTGGCTGTTGAGAAGCAAGATGGGAGGACGGGGGACCAGGTGGAGTGCTTTGGGTGTTGAGAAGCAGGATGGGAGGACGAGGGAGCAGGTGGAGTGCTTTGGCTGTTGAGAAGCAGGATGGGAGGACGAGGGAGCAGGTGGAGTGCTTTGGCTGTTGAGAAGCAGGATGGGAGGACAGGGGAGCAGGTGGAGTGCTTTGGCTGTTGAGAAGCAGGATGGGAGGACGAGGGGGCAGGTGGAGTGCTTTGGCTTTTGAGAAGCAGGATGGGAGGACGGGGGAGCAGATGGAGTGCTTTGGCTGTTGAGAAGCAGGATGGGAGGACGAGGGAGCAGGTGGAGTGCTTTGGCTGTTGAGAATCAGGATGGGAGGACGGGGGACCAGGTGGAGTGCTTTGGCTGTTGAGAAGCAGGATGGGAGGACGAGGGAGCAGGTGGAGTGCTTTGGCTTTTGAGAAGCAAGATGGGAGGACGAGGGAGGAGGTCGAGTGCTTTGGCTGTTGAGAAGCAGGATAGGAAGACGGTAGAGCATGTGTAGACATTTGGCTGTTGATAAGCAGGATGGGAGGACTGGGGAGCAGGTGGAGTGCTTTGGCTTTTGAGAAGCAGGTTGGGAGGACGGGGGAGCAGGTGGAGTGCTTTGGCTGTTGACAAGCAGGATGGGAGGATGGGGGAGCAGGTGGAGTGCTTTGGCTGTTGAGAAGCAGGATGGGAGGACGGGGGAGCAGGTGGAGTGCTTTGGCTGTTGAGAAGCAGGATGGGAGGACAGGGAGCAGGTGGAGTGCTTTGGCTGTTGAGAAGCAGGATGGGAGGACGAGGGAGCATGTGGAGTGCTTTGGCTGTTGAGAAGCAAGATGGGAGGACGAGGGAACAGGTGGAGTGCTTTGGCTGTTGAGAAGCAGGATGGGAGGACAGGGGAGCAGGTGTAGTGCTTTGGCTGTTGAGAAGCAGGATAGGAGGACGGGGGAGCAGGTGTAGTGCTTTGGCTGTTGAGAAGCAGGACGAGAGGACGGGGGAGCAGGTGGAGTGCTTTGGCTGTTGACAAGCAAGATGGGAGGACGAGGGAGCAGGTGGAGTGCTTTGGCTGTTGAGAAGCAGGATGGGAGGACGAGGGAGCAGGTGGAGTGCTTTGGCTGTTGAGAAGCAGGATGGGAAGACGGTAGAACACGTGTAGTCATTTGGCTGTTGAGAAGCAGGATGGGAGGACAGGGGAGCAGGTGGAGTGATTTGGCTGTTGAGAAGCAGGATGGGAAGACAGGGGAGCAGATGGAGTGCTTTGGCTGTTGAGAAGCAGGATGGGAGGACGAGGGAGCAGGTGGAGTGCTTTGGCTGTTGAGAAGCAGGATGGGAAGACGGTAGAGCATGTGTAGTCATTTGGTTGTTGAGAAGCAGGATGGGAGGACAGGGGAGCAGGTGGAGTGATTTGGCTGTTGAGAAGCAGGATGGGAGGACGGGGGAGCAGGTGTAGTGCATGGGCTGTTGAGAAGCAGGATGGGAGGACGGGGGAGCAGATGGAGTGCTTTGGCTGTTGAGAAGCAGGATGGGAGGACGAGGGGGCAGGTGGAGTGCTTTGGCTTTTGAGAAGCAGGATGGGAGGACGAGGGGGGAGGTGGAGTGATTTGGCTGTTGAGAAGCATGATGGGAGGACGGGGGAGCAGGTGGAGTGCTTTGGCTGTTGAGAAGCAGGATGGGAGGACGAGGGAGCAGGTGGAGTGCTTTGGCTGTTGAGAAGCAGGATGGGAGGACGAGGGAGCAGGTGGAGTGCTTTGGCTGTTGAGAAACAGGATGGGAAGACGGTAGAACATGTGTAGTCATTTGGCTTTTGAGAAGCAGGATGGGAGGACAGGGGAGCAGGTGGAGTGCTTTGGCTGTTGAGAAGCAGGATGGGAGGACGGGGGAGCAGGTGGAGTGCTTTGGCTGTTGAGAAGCAGGATGGGAGGACGAGGGAGCAGGTGGAGTGCTTTGGCTGTTGAGAAGCAGGATGGGAGGACGAGGGAGCAGGTGGAGTGCTTTGGCTGTTGAGAAGCAGGATGGGAAGACGGTAGAACATGTGTAGTCATTTGGCTGTTGAGAAGCAGGATGGGAGGACAAGGGAGCAGGTGGAGTGATTTGGCTGTTGAGAAGCATGATGGGAAGACGGGGGAGCAGATGGAGTGCTTTGGCTGTTGAGAAGCAGGATGGGAGGACGAGGGAGCAGAAGGAGTGCGTTGGCTGTTGAGAAGCAAGATGGAAGGACGAGGGAGCAGGTGGAGTGATTTGGCTTTTGAGAAGCAGGATGGGAGGACGGGGGAGCAGGTGGAGTGCTTTGGCTGTTGAGAAGCAGGATGGGAGGACGGGGGAGCAGGTGGAGTGCTTTGGCTGTTGAGAAGCAGGATGGGAGGACAGGGGAGCAGGTGGAGTGCTTTGGCTGTTGAGAAGCAGGATGGGAGGACGGGGGAGCAGGTGGAGTGCTTTGGCTGTTGAGAAGCAGGATGGGAGGACGAGGGAGCAGGTGGAGTGCTTTGGCTGTTGAGAAGCAGGATGGGAGGACAGGGGAGCAAGTGTAGTGCTTTGGCTGTTGAGAAACAGGATGGGAAGACGGTAGAGCATGTGTAGTCATTTGGCTGTTGAGAAGCAGGATGGGAGGACGGGGGACCAGGTGGAGTGCTTTGGGTGTTGAGAAGCAGGATGGGAGGACGAGGGAGCAGGTGGAGTGCTTTGGCTGTTGAGAAGCAGGATGGGAGGACGAGGGAGCAGGTGGAGTGCTATGGCTTTTGAGAAGCAGGATGGGAAGACGGTAGAGCATGTGTAGTCATTTGGCTGTTGAGAAGCAGGATGGGAGGACAGGGGAGCAGGTGGAGTGCTTTGGCTGTTGAGAAGCAGGATGGGAGGACGAGGGGGGAGGTGGAGTGCTTTGGCTTTGAGAAGCATGATGGGAGGACGGGGGAGCAGGTGGAGTGCTTTGGCTGTTGACAAGCAAGATGGGAGGACGAGGGAGCAGGTGGAGTGCTTTGGCTGTTGAGAAGCAGGATGGGAGGACGAGGGAGCAGGTGGAGTGCTTTGGCTGTTGAGAAACAGGATGGGAAGACGGTAGAACATGTGTAGTCATTTGGCTGTTGAGAAGCAGGATGGGAGGACAGGGGAGCAGGTGGAGTGATTTGGCTGTTGAGAAGCAGGGAGCAGTAGGAGTGCTTTGGCTGTTGAGAAGCAGGATGGGAGGACAGGGGAGCAGGTGTAGTGCTTTGGCTGTTGAAAAGCAAGATGGGAGGACGAGGGAGCAGGTGGAGTGCTTTGGCTGTTGAGAAGCAAGATGGGAGGACGAGGGAGCAAGTGGAGTGCTTTGGCTTTTGACAAGCAGGATGGGAGGACGAGGGAGCAGGTGGGGTGCTTTGGCTGTTGAGAAGCAGGATGGGAGGACGGGGGACCAGGTGGAGTGCTTTGGCTGTTGAGAAGCAGGATGGGAAGACGGTAGAGCATGTGTAGTCATTTGGCTGTTGAGAAGCAGGATGGGAGGACAGGGGAGCAGGTGGAGTGCTTTGGCAGTTGAGAAGCAGGATGGGAGGACGAGGGAGCAGTAGGAGTGCTTTGGCTGTTGAGAAGCAGGATGGGAGGACGGGGGAGCAGGTGGAGTGCTTTGGCGGTTGAGAAGCAGGATGGGAGGACGAAGGAGCAGGTGAAGTGCTTTGGCTTTTGAGAAGCATGATGGGAGGACGGGGGAACAGGTGGAGTGCTTTGGCTGTTGAGAAGCAGGATGGGAGGACGGGGGAGCAGGTGGAGTGCTTTGGCTGTTGACAAACATGACGGGAGGACGGGGGAGCAGGTGGAGTGCTTTGGCTGTTGAGAAGCAGGATGGGAGGACGGGGGAGCAGGTGGAGTGCTTTGGCTGTTGAGAAGCAGGATGGGAGGACGGGGGACCAGGTGGAGTGCTTTGGCTGTTGAGAAGTAGGATGGGGAGACGGTAGAGCAGGTGGAGTGCATTGGTTGTTGCGAAGGAGGATGGGACGACAGGGAGCATGTGGAGTGCTTTGGCTGTTGAGAAGCAGTAGGTGATGAGGCTGGGCTTGGGTACCTTCAGACGATCATGATGCATGGTAGGCCAGCCAGCCTAATCCTGTGGTAGCAAGGGACATAAAGGGTGCATGCTTGATGGCATGGGATGTACGGGAGGGTATGTGGGAGAGTCTAGGAGAGCACATGGGGGTACTGGATGTGGCTGGACCCTGACTGGTTGGACTGTGACTGGTTGGACTTTGAGTGGCTGGACCCTGAATTGCTGAGCAGTTGTGGGGGATCTTTGGCATGCAAGAGCTGGGCAGCTGAGGGGGAGAGGTGGACTGCTGGATCTAGGCAGCAAAGGGGGATATGTGGACTGCATGAGCTAGGCAGCTGAGGGGGAGAGGTGTTTGGGGAGGGGGTTCTGTTACTTTGCCTTGATATATCAGGATGGTGGAGTCTTGTGCATGGGGACATGTACTAGTACGCTGCTCTGATAAAAACATGGAGGTGGAGTCGTGTGCACGGGGACAGGTACTGGTACTTTGCTCTGTAATTTAATTGTGGCTGGTGGCATGGGGTGTAAGCACGAGGGGGGGGGGGTATGGACAGGCTAGAGGGCACATGGCCCAGGCTGTAGGGCCATGCTGGAGGGTCACGCTGATACTTGCCTTTCATCCAGCAAACAGCAGGAAGGTCGAGTCGAGTGGTCGTGTGGTCGAGTGGTTGTGGGACTCTGCTCTGATGTAGCAAGGTGATGGAGTCTTGTGCACGGGGGATGGTAGTTGCTGGGCTTCTCGATCTTCCTTGTTCTTGCGATGGCGCTTTGGGGATGCGTGGGGATGTCGGCCCCCGGTGTTTTGGGTACCTGACGGTACGCATGAGGAAGATGCTGCTTATACATTACATTGCGTATGAGTACAACGCGTTACTCAGAGGAGTTCATACAAGATCCAATCCGTGGCAAAGCATGATCGGGCATATCAGGATGAAGCTGGGTCGCCATCAGAGCGTTGCATTACGTGTGCTACCAAGCTCACCTGAATTGGTTGATCTTTCAAGAAGGGACTGGTACACTGGTGGTACTGAGAAATGCATTCCAGATCATCGACAGGTGGTACAAAGTGTGGAACGTTGCCCCAGGGCTGTGGCGTCGAGACGTTCGGTCTCCAGGCGTATCATGGCCGTCTGTTGAGATTGGCATTCCTGGTGTTGGTCTACAAGATCAACCAGAGGTTTCGCTTAACATCATGCAACACCATCTAGTAGTAATCCTGATCGTGGAGCTGTAGGAACGGCGAGGTACGCTTTGCATGAATGCTTTATCAGATGCACTGCAATCGCGCTGGGTGTGCCCTCCTGCCACCTCTTGTTGCGCTCAGGCAGCACGGCTGGCGAGGGCTGCGTGGCCAACCTGTAGACGAAGCAAGAAGATTGGAGATCGGAGTGGTGCGGCGTGGCTTCGACGCATATCGGTAAGATGTTGTTGCAAAAAACTGATGGGTGAACATGTTGTTGCTGTCACCTGAGGCATCAGGCGTATATGGCACGTTAGATAAAACAGTGTTCGAAACAGCAAAAAGCGGCGTACATGCGCACATGCGTGTCTTGGTAGGGCGGCGCTTCGTTCAAAAAGACAGGCAGGATGTTGAAATGAAAAGACTAAAACTAAACCCTAAACCCTAAACCCTAAACCCTAAACCCTAAACCCTAAACCCTAAACCCTAAACCCTAAACCCTCTTATATCTAGACAGGAACTCACTGGTAGAGGAACGTGGAGGGGAGTCCGGGACGGTGTTGAGGGTAGACGAGTAGTCGGAGAGTTGACTGAGGGGGGACTAGGTGCTCACGAGGGGAGACTGCTGGAGACTAGAGATTTGATAGTGGGACAGTCAGGTATTGAGCCTGATGGATTGATCTCGTCTGAGACTTCCCGATAACTAGCAGAGCTCGCTTATATGGGAGGTGCAGGGTTTAACCTGTGAGGGTCTTGGTCTGGGCTTGCCAGGCGACCCTGCAACTTCCGTATGGAGCGTAAGCGCCGATAACGTAAGGCAGTAAATCTGGGGTACTGGTTACATGACCATTACATTTTCACGGTTGAAAAACCATCGACGTGTCAGTGCAATGACACGCACGCAGGGTCCTGGGGGCCGGTCGGCCACCGACGCCAGAAAAAAAACTTGAAAAAAAACCGACCACTCCAGAACCCTGGCATCGGCTCCAGCCGATGCCAGATTGCTATTTGTAGGCCACGCGTCGGCGTCAGCCGACACGTTTTTACACGCTCGTCGGCTAAATCGTTATGTCGAACTCCGAGATCCAAGAGGGTCCTATAGTTATCGATGACGAAGTAGAAGTCCCAGTTCCAACCGCAGCAGAACAGAAGGCTAAGATGGCACTTAGGTGGCAGCAGTGGACGACCGTGCAAGCTCGTCCAAGGGCACAGTCAGCGACTCAGCCAGCACTCCCAGCAGCAACTCTGCCAGCGACCCAGCCAGTGGCCGAGCCTGCAGTCCCTGCACCTGATGCGGCGCCTTCTCCTGATGCGCCTTCTCCTGAGAAGAAGGCCAAGAAGAGCGTCCCGAACAAGAAGCTTGTGACATCATGGTTGGGCATCTTCAAGTGGGCTGAGCTCGTCGGCGTTGCAGACGGCAAGCACAACCCACAGATGAAGGTGGGTGCGGGTGGTCCAGGATTTCGGGATGTGTGGCTTGGGTTCTTTGCCTACACATGCGCTTGCTCCCTATGTTTCTGTGTCTCCCTGCTCATACTAATCATTTTTTTGGTCATGCAGTGTACCCTTTGTTCTGATGTCCGGAACAAGAGCAACGCCAAGACCTCCTTCGCCGAGCCAGAGGGCGCCTGCATCCACTCCGCCTACGACCTGAAGAATCCAAACTAAACTGTTTTGAGCCGGGACAAACTGATTTCGGTTTAGACTAGGTCACCTTGCCCCTCACGTTAGGAGTGTTCTTGCACTGCGCATGGTGAAATCGCTGAACATGCAAACTATTTGAACTTCTTGGTCTTTGGATACGAGCTTCATTGAAAGCGTATGTCTTTTGAACAACATCTGGTCTCATTGAGTTGTGCCTGGTCTCTCGTGGGGCCTCAGATAGGTGACCCGTGGCTACAGAGCAAGATAGCAAACATGACATATGGTCAATGACGTTACACCTCTGGGCCATGCTGAAATTAAGCTCGGTCTCGACGGCGAACAAGAAGTCAGTTAGGAAAGGCACAAGAGGAAATAAAGGATAGCAAGTCAACCTGTGGGGGGGCAAAAAAAGTCGCACATCCCATACAAAATAATGTTTATAACAGTGCATGCCCGCTGGGCCCTGCTGAACGCTCGGCCACGTGGGGCTGGTAGGGATTGACTAAGCTCAATTCCAGGTTCCATGCACAGCCATACAAACTAATGTGAAACGACCCCTGCCTACCACCCCCCACCCGCCTCCGAAACCCAGTAAACCCTTCATTCCTCAGTCAAAAATCCGAATTTAAGGGTCCCTATGCTCATGCAAACGAACTGTTGGCCATGGGCGTGGATTGGTCACGGTTTTAGTTTTATGCCTTGTTAAATGACTTCACGTCATCTTCATGCTCGCTCCTTGCACCCCATGTTCCTCAAAGCGGGGCTGCCGCACACTAATTAGCATGTGGGAGAGCTGCCTGCTCCACATCAAAGGTAGGGCCTGAGGCATGGAAACCAGCTGCCCATCGGGAGAGGGGCCCCTTTGGCAGAGAGGGACCTGTCAGCATGCGGCCGGCCAGCTAAGGAGGTTAGGACACCGCTTTGGTCACAGGCGAGGCCAAGGCTGCCAAAATAGCAAATACTGGGTAGACCGTTGGGCCGAGGCGGATGATGATGTCCTGTGCTAACGATACCCAGACAGGGGTGCGGCTCCAAGTCGAGGAATCACATTCAAGCAGAGCAGAACGTGATCGAGCAGAGCAATCTGAAGTCAGGGCTCGGGCGGATGCAGGCGACCTCGAGAGCCGTCATCAACACCCTCCTGCCGACTCTCATGATGGCCACCGTCTGGCTCGTCACGGAACAAGTGGCTGGAGAGAAGTTCGCGGCACTGCTGGCTCTGATTACCCTCCTGGGAGGAGGCGGCGCGACTGGTCTGCAAGCTAAGTACACCTGCAGGCGATACTTTCTGGCATGCTTGTTCACCATCAGCGATGTCCTACTGGGAGCCCAGCTGAAGCACATAAAAGCCAGCCCATTCTATACCCTGATGTGTGATAGTAGCACTGATGTGAGCATGGAGGATCACATGCTGATGTATGTGCAGTGGGTGAACCCAGAAACATTTCAGGTCCATGTCGATTACTTGTGCACAGTCAAGGTGGTGTCCGGTGGCGCCTTGTCCATGTTCAATGTCATTCTTCAAGTCATGGCATGCTTTGGCCTTGACGCTAAGAAGATGATTGGGTTTGCTAGCGATGGGGCCTCGGTGTTTATGGGTCAGCATACGGGTGTGGCTGCAAGGCTCAAAGAGAGGTTTCCTTGGCTAGTGGCCGTGCATTGTGTAGCCCACCGGTGTAATCTGGTCATGGTTAGTGTGCAAAAGAAAGTGTCAAGTCTCAGGAATTTAGAGCGCATCTTTAAATTGGCCCACAATATCTTCAGCAAAAGTCCCAAGAGGCAGCTGTCGTGGGGGTTGTTTGGCAAGATCTATGGTGTCACCCGCTTCAAGTTCCCCTCCTTTAATGCCACCAGGTGGTTCAGCAGGATGCAGTGCGTCACCGTGCTGACCCTCAATATGTTTCCTTTTCTGATGTGGCTCCGCTCAAAGCAGCGATTTGCATGGGCTTCTTCTATTTTGCGTATCCTTGATAATAAAAGGTGCGTTGCCACTTTATATATGCTCAGGGATATTCTGCTTCCTGTAGAAGTCCTGAGCAAGGCATTGCAGGGTGATCAGATGAGGCCACACCAAGTCAGTTTCTTAGTGAAGACGGCCAAAGATGCCCTTCTCTATTTTTGCAATTGTAACGGTGACGATGCAGCAGCAGACTTTCCTGTTAAGCGGCACTCCCCATTGTTATTCAATTTCTTGTCTGAGTGTGTGGTAGGCTCATGGTCCAAAATTTATTCTGGAATTGAAGGCCCTGTTGTCATTACGCTGACGTGCACCAATTACACGTTGGGTGCGCTCAGGTCTGTGGCTTCATCTATTGCTATGGAGATTGTGAAAGGTTTGGATGCACGGTTTTCACCCGACACCTGCTCACTGCTGGATGCATTCAAGATTTTCGAGCCTTCTGTGTATATTGGTATTACTCCTGATGACCTTGACGATTTATTCGATGCAGAGTTTGAGACACTGCTTGCTCACTTTGCTATGGACCCCCTGAAGTCCATTTTCCCAGAAAGCGGTGCTCAATTTTGCGAGACGCTGAAATTGGAATTTATTAAAATGAAGGAATCTCTGGTTGAGGCTTTACGGTCCGAGGATTCGTTTCGCGGCAGTGTGGAGTCAGTTCCTGTTTGACCCCGCAATTGCTGCCACTATCCCTCACATGATCCTCCTCGTTTACGTTGCCTCTGTCCTGGCTATGCACACAGATTCTGTTGAGAGGGGCTTTAGCTTGCACAGGATTTTTAAAAACCGCCTTACTAACCGGTTGCGGGTTATTACTCTGGATTCCCTCATGAGGATTAAAATGTTTGATCGTGGTTCCAAGGTTGATTTCAATTTCCAGCGAGTCCCCCAGGTGTTGGTGGATGAGGCAGTTGTCCTTATGGGCAAGAAGCCCTTGTGGAAAGGTCGCGCCCCCCCTTTGCTTATTTCTAAATTGCACGAGGAGGTGAATGGTATTGTTTTGACCATGCTTGGTGAATCTTCAGATGAGGAGGGTATTGATGTTGAGGCTGGCGATCAGCCCATGGCCATGGATGAGGTTTTTCTTGGCGAGGAGGTAGAGTCTGAGGAGGAGTCAGAGGAGGAGGAGGATTCCGACGACGACCTACCTCTGGCTGCCCTCGGTAGGTAGCTTTCTTTCGTTTTGGAAAAAAGAGGAAAAGGCCCCCCAGGACCCTGCACGCACGGTCTGCAATTATTATTTCTGCAACTAGCAAGTATCGAACTCGCGATCGTCACTTGATCAGTCTCGTCTGTGCGAAGCGATAAGCGACGAACACCTGTAAAATTTACTCACGGGCAGTTATTTCGGGTGGGTAGCCGGTGAGCAACGTCATCGCCCCACAGCGCATGATGTTCTATTGCTTTTCGGATACACATCGCCTACACCCGACTTTGATTACAATATAACCACATTGCTAATGCGCTGCTTTCAATCGAGGGCGCACTCGCGGCGGAACACTGCGTTGCAACAAAGGCCGTGCATGCCGAGCGTCGCCACTCGTTTCGGTATGTAGCATGGGTGGTTGGCCGGCGAGAGATGTCATCGGCCCCCAATTCACAGCGACTGCAATAGCCTTTCAAATATATATCGCCTACACCCGACGTTGAGTGCATTAGAATCACATTGTCAATGCGCATCTTTTGATCGCCTGCCCGGTGCCTGCTGAGCGTCGTGAGCCGTCCAGGCCGGAATAGTAGGTTCTGTTGCGCGTTTTTTTTTAGTCACTTTTTTTTTCTAGGCACACTTTTTGTACAGTCTCCCATAAAGGAGATCCCTAAAAAAAAACGGTCACCAAACCTACTATGCCGAAGCGACGGCTCACGACTCTCCGCAGGCACAGGCCAGGGGTGGGTTGCCACGAAGTGTTCTACCGCAAGCGCGGCCTCGATCAAGAGCAGCGCATTAGCAATGCGATTCGAATGTACCCAACGTCGTGTGTAGGCGATATGTATTCGAAAAGCTTTTTGGCCGCGCGGCGATGACACCTCTCGCCCGCCACCCACCCAAAGTAATCATTCGTGACTAATGCCGTACTGGTGTCAGTCGCTGACAGCCTAGCACCGACGATACTGGTCAAGCGGAGGTCGCGAGTTGTTCGCACCCGAAAGAAAACAACCGTGAAAAAGAGCGAAGGGTTCAAGAAAAGTAAAGACACCAAAAGAAACCCGGGGAAGGTGGCAAAGATCCCCACCCTTTTTTTTTTTTTGCCTTCTTGGGGAAAAGGCATGAGAGGGGCAAGGTTTACTTCGGGCTGCCTTTTCCTTTTGGGGGGGGGGGGGTAGTTATTCCGTTTGTTTTCGAGAGAGTTGGGTGCCCCCACGGCCGAGCCTCTTTGAGCAGGGCCCAGAGGTGTAATGTCATTGACCTCTGCATTCAGCCGGGACATGCTCTCCCGTGCAATATCATCAGGCTTGAACAAATACTAGGGAACATGCCAAGTTTCCCAACGCTTCCACTGGCATGCTATGGGACCTTCAAGTGAGCTAGGGGCTACGTACCTCCTACCTGTCCCGGACCATGCTCCTAGATGAAGTTGTAACAAAAGGTGTGTGACGTTACACCTCTGGGCCTTGCTGAAACGAAGCTTGGCCACGACGACAAACAAACGATACGGGATACCCTCGAAATTGTAGATAGTCATATCTTCTTGACCTGCCTCAGAATGGCCTAAACATCATCCAGAGAAGTGTCAAGAACAGTAAGTCAATGCCAAATACCAAAAACCAAGATTATAAAAACTGGCCCAACAGTTTGAAACACCTGTTTTTGCCAGATCACAACTTTCTAGCTAGTTGTTTCTAGAGCCATTTTTATCGAGATTCAAGATAATTATGTCGGAATTGTGTTTCAAAACCTGAAGGCCTCAAGGGCTGTGATGTACGGACTGATAACGAGGGACTCGTGTTGAAGCTCACACACAAGAACATACTAAGCCACAGACTTGCAAATACCCAGACATTACCAAAGGAAACCTAAATGAATTCTTTTTAAATCCTTGGGAAATAGTATGGTGAGGGAGGTTCCCCATTCCCAAGGTGATCGGGCCCTCAGACATCACAACCGTAAAACGGGATAGGCTTGTCCGAGAGAAAAAATTAGGCACTCCTTAAACATTATTAACACTCTCTAAAACCCGGTAGACGGATGCTATGTGAAAAAACCTGTCACAAGAATCTATGTCAATGCAATTCTCCTTGAAATCAATAAAAGCAGCGTCAATCGGCTTTTACGGTACTCACTAAGATTTGTATCAATGACGCCATTTAAATGAAAGCATTATCAGGTGTGCCCCGTCAAAGCCAAAAAAAGAGAGAGATCGGAAAGCCTAATTCTATGGCCCAAAGTCCACTCTACAATAATACGAGAGGGTTTTTAATTTAAACAGGGAAGATCACACAGTGATGCCCCTAAATCGTCCCTATGTCAGGGCTACCCTTTGGCTTGGGTACCGGAGCAGATGCGCCGATGCCCCAATCCTTGGGGTGGCCTTCCAGCAAAACAGCGTTGACAAAAAACGTGTTGTTTATTTGCTAGCAGTAGACACATACGTCCTATTATCTACATTCTCTCAGGCAACAAATCATGCAAGCTTGCTGAAAGTCTATCCAGAAATTCTGCCAAGAAGCGAAAGTGGACCATTCTACCAGGACTTGTGATCCTGGCTGGATTGGTGAGCCAATTCAAACCGACATCGGAAATGCATGCCGCCTGTTTAGTATCTCCGCCACCAAGGCAGAGCAGCAGGCTGGGTCCTGATGTCAGCGCTGAGTAATCGGGATCCTTGATCCTGGTCTAGGTTCAAACTGAATCAACAATCAGTCTGTCCAGGATACCGGCCGCCTGGGCAAACGACCACATGCACGCTGGATCTTGACGCCATCTGGATCACCAATCATGATCCTGGATCTTGATCCCAACCAATGCCACAGACAGCTTGTCCAGGCTGTCCGTCACCTGTGCCAACGGCAGCCAACATGCCATGCCCTGATGCCAGCACCTCCCATATCTAGAAAATGATCCAAACCTACGCTAGATCTGCGGCCAGCCTGTCTAGGATGTCCGACAGCTGCGCAAAGGATGGCCTGCAGGCTGGGTCCTGGTGCCAGCACCGCTCGATAAGCAGCGCGATGGGTCGCGGCACTCTGGCTGCATCCGTGCCGCCACTGGAGAATTTTGGATCCAATACCCTGGATCCAGGTATGGATTCCATGAGGCTGTTGCTGCCGACACTGGTGAACACTTCGCTGTGGTTGCCAGGGATGAACGGGCCAACCTCCGAGTCTGTCAGGATGAGCGGACGCATGCCCACACAAACAAAGCCAATGACCTGGACTGTCGACATGCCTTCAAATGCTGGACGCCTGTCAGCATGGGGTGGACGTGACTGGGTGTTGTGTCGTGACTGGGCGAGTGGTGGGTGGGTAGTGGTTGGCAAGCATGGGGTATGTGGATGTTGACTGTGTGGCGAGACGGCGGTCAGTACTGAGTGGATGGTGAGCGGGCAGTGAGTGGCAAGTGATGAAGCGAGTGGCGAATGGCGTACGTGAGCCGCGTGAGTACATCATGCCCTTGAGTGGCGTGCTGAAGGGTGCATCGAGGTGTGCACATGTTTTGTTCATTGGAGTTGTGCTTTTGACCGATGTCCTGTATACACCTCCCACTGATGTACAGCCAGCTGTTCTACCATCAGATCACATACTGTGTACACCTCTTTTTCTTGTACTGCATTTAGATAAATCTTCAGATCTCAGAGTGTACACCTTCCGGTACTGCCTGTAAATTAATCTTCATATCTCGCCTCTGTTCATCTCCAACAGCATTTACCTAAAGCATGCGTATGGCCTGCGGGGGTGCAGGCGTTGCATGCAGCATTTCCACCATATCTATGATGACACGTCCAATGAGGTCTTACCCTGTGAATAGTTCCAGCATGATCATTCCAAAGGCGTACACATCGCCTGCTGTGGTGCAAGTGCTGCAAGGAGCTGTTTGCCCTTCTGGGAGGATGAGGCCTTGGACCAACTCCGGAGCTGAGTAATTGACTGAAAGTGCATCGCAGCTGACTGATAATGCCTGAAGAGGGATTCAGGGTAAGGGGTGAAGGGGGGGTGGGTCAGGGAAAAGGGTTGGGGCTAGTTGACAGGGATTCCAGGCTCCAGGTCAGAGTAGTGTATGAATTACAGGTTAGGGTTGAGTATGCATTACAGGTTAGGGTAGAGTACGCACTACAGGTTAAGGTAGAGCACTCACAGCAGGACAGGGTAGGGGGTGCAGTTGAGCACGTGCAACGGGCTAGGGGTGGGGGAAAGATTGAGTATGCGTTACCCATCATTAGGGGCTAGGGTGAGGGTCCAGGAATAACTCAAGTGCCATTAAGCCACCCACCACTCCAGCAAGCCATACTTTCTCATAGCCCCCCCCCACCCACCCAACCACTCCCAACCACACACCATTCCGCCCATCTTTACTTCCCTGAAGCACCTTCCGCCACTTGCCCACCTACCAAGCTGCCCAGTCCAAAATCGGTGATGTGCACACGCATGTTCTTATCCACTAGCAGCTTATCCGGTCGAAGGCTGCCATGTATCACCTGGAGGGGCATAAGAGAGGGTGCATGGGGGGAGGTCGAGGGTCAAGCAGGGTAGCTGTCAAAGACTGATAGCTTGTCCGACATCAAGTTCTCGAAATCACCCTGAGAGGTTCAAATTCAGGATTTAGGGGTAAGGTGCTGAATCGGCGCGGGAGCATGCTCCCAGGTGCCGATTCAGTAAAATAATGAGAGCGGTGAACCTAAAGATTTCCCTGCTGCGTTCATCCCTCACCTTGCCCCCTCTCCATCCATGCAGGTGCGCCATTCCCCGGGCGATGTCCCGGGCCATGTGCAATCTCGTCTCCGCCCCAATCTCCTCCGGAGCTGCCTCCTCCATAACATCTCGTAGGGAGCCACGCTCATAATACGCCATCACCACGCCTGGCCAGCCGGTCACGGCATCATAGGAGATGCCTGGGGACAATCGTACAAGGCAGGGGAAGTTGGTCGGGTAGAGGGGCAGGGGGCTGATGGGCAGATGGGGCACTGGGACACTGCACTCATAGGTCTCAATCAACATATTCGGTCAGGATGTCACGACGTCATACAAGATGCCTGGATTCAAGGGAAAGGAGGGATAGGGATGGAGTGTGCTGAGTAAGAGGCAAGGGAACAAGAGGTGTTCTTGGTGCTGCATCCTGAAACCGGGTCAGACAGTCATAAATTTAGACAAGAGGCCCGGAGGTTATGAGGAAAGGGAGGTCAGGAGGAGGGGCAGGGGACATAGGGGTGGGGAGGGATACGCCCTAATAACACTCCATCACCACGCCAGGTCCCGGCTGCATGATGTCGGCCTCCATGTTTTTGACAATCAAATTAATAAATGATCCACAGGTCGGGCATACCTTTGATGACAGGCCCATGCAAGAGAGACCCATCAGGACAGGCATGAAGCTGGCTGTGCACTCATCTCAACAGCGCCCCTTTACCCTAAAACCTAGGGTAGGCGCTGGCCTACCACTCACCCAGCACTTGAGCTACATTACAGTGCTCACGGCACTGGTGCATCACGACGGCGTCGCGTACGCTGTGAGCTGGCGTGCTGGCGCAGCGTAGGCTCTCCAGCTTCTTGATGGCTACCTCCTTGTCCTGTGAAAGAACAATGATTAGGGAAAGGTCGCATACAAGACTAGGCCCAGGTACGGATTCAATGTCAGTAGGACGCGAGCGCAAATAAATATAATACCGTAGAACCAGTTTGACTCCATTATTAATTAATTATTGTGTGGGATGCGCGGAACAGCTGCGCATTTTTAAATGAATTCAAAAACCACCTGCGTGGACCAGTCGGTCACGGGCGGGGAGCACGGACTCAAAAGTCCAGTCAAAATTGTCGCTACGCAGCCGAACAAAATTATTATATTTGCGCCGCACGGAATCAAGCGTTTTTTGCCTGCGCGGTGATTCTGATAAAATATGCAAAATAGGGGTGCGCAAACCCTATCCAGGTCTACGGTAAGCCACAGGGGCGTGCTGGTGGAATCGAGGCGCTCTCCCTGCTTCACTCTGCCTACCTTACCCTGTTACAGGGGGCATGAGAGAGTCTGGCCAAATGGAAAGAATGGAAACTATGCCACACAGTGAATAACGTATAAAACATTATGACCTGGCCCTACGCATGGTCCTGGGCCACATAACAGCAGGTAAGGCCTGAATTGGGTGTGCAATAGGTCACGCGGATGGTGAATAAGTGATATCGGGTGTGTGTGATAACGATGCTGGGTGGAATCAGTCAAAATAAGCCGGAATCAGACGGTGCGCAGGCAATGGATTTTTCTCATGCGGGACTTGACAAACATTTATATTATCCTAGGGACTAAGGGTTCAGGAAGGCACGCTTCATCTACCGTACCAGTTTAAATGAATGTTTGTTTACACCCCTTCTTGCTCTAGCCAGCTTCCACATAATCTACTGCAAACATATCAGGCTGCTTGCACTGCATCATGGACTTCTAGAAGCGAGCGGGCTGGCCCGATAGCCCGCATGCGTCTAGGAAGAAGATAATTGAAACAAAGAGAACGTGACAACACAATGCTTTGCGGCTCCAACTTCCACCTGCCCTGCTACACAAGGCCGATTATCTTTCACAAGCTTTTAATCAAAATCTTTGTGAGAGAAAAAAAGTTGCACCCACTTACCTTCCACATGCCCAGGTATACGAAGCTCAGGCTTCCCGCGCTCAAGTACTGCAGAATTGACCCTGGGCCCGCCGGCCCGCTCAGCTCATCGGGCGGTACGACCAGCGCTGCCGCCGCCGCCACCACCTCAGCCTCAGTCAGCACCAAGCTTGCGCCCAGTTGCACCTCAGAGCCAGCAGTGGGAAGCACCTGCTGCAGGGCCCCATGCTGCTGGTGCTGTTGCCACTGTTGGGGAGGAGGGCCGCTTGCCTGCTGCTCCTCAAACAACGCGGGCTCTTCCTGCATTGGACTCAGAACCGTCCGAGAGCT
Organism: Limnomonas spitsbergensis; assembly: GCA_037349105.1. Classification (NCBI taxonomy): domain Eukaryota; kingdom Viridiplantae; phylum Chlorophyta; class Chlorophyceae; order Chlamydomonadales; genus Limnomonas; species Limnomonas spitsbergensis. Next base: position 1,029,544 of record JAYJMM010000078.1, on the reverse strand, counting down.
GCTACCCCTGCTCGACATCAACAGCTGATGTATCCTCATGTGCTGCACCCCAGCTGCCAAGAGGGATCCCTGCCCGTTGGGGAAACTGACACTGCCCAGGACTTCGGTGCTGCCGCCGCTGCGTCCCTCGCTGGACAGCATGGACCTCTTTAAGCTCCCGGGCGCGGAACCTCCCCCACGCAAGGAATTCGGCATACTGGCGTTGTGCATCACGGAGCCGAACTCGGACGATGGCCCGCTGCCACCGAAGGAGCTCTCAGCTACAAGGCTGCTGTCCAGGGTGCTGCTAGGGCCTGAGCAGGCACTGAAGAAACCGGATGCTCCACTGTGACGCCTCTGGGCAGCCAGCGTGTCGGTCATGGCCTTGGGGAACGCCCCTGCTCCGTCGTCTGCATTGTCCGTCACGCCATCTTCAGCTTCAGCTTCCGCTCCCTTTTTCGCTCCCTCTTTTGAGGGATCCTTTTGCACTCCTAATTGGTACGATACAACATCCATGTTGTTGAGGCTGACTCCATACAGCCGGTCACGCCGCCTGCCATTGCACATACATCACACATATGATGCAGATGTCACATATGTCACACATGGTACACACACCACGCCACATAGATCACACATGTCACACACAGAGGTCACACATACATCAATCCAAACAGACAGCAACAGCCACTTCCTGCCGCGTCCTTATACTGATGCTTGGTACAGCTGTAAAAAGGACGTGGCATCGGCATGCTGCTTGCCCCCTGAATTACAAGTGCAAGGATCTGCTTGCCTTCAAAATACGATAGCTGTCTGAAGGGTCAGCCAAGCGCCCCTGCATCACCCACTGTAGGGCTTCCTTAAAAGATGTGGAGGGACCCGCCCAGCACCCTCCCTTCACCCCTCTCTGCATCCTTATTCCGAAACAAGCATTATGAATATCATCCCATCACCCCTTGATCACCCACCCTCTTGCCATAATTTATATCTCCTATCCCCTCCTCAATATTTTTTGATAATCGCCCAGCAACCCTTTTCCAAACCTTCACTCACCTCTTATAGAACACGAAGCCCACCAAAGCTGCCACCACTGCAAACACCGCTGCCAAGGTGGCTCCGATGACCACACCCAAAGGCACCTGAGTCGAAGCTGAGTCGCCACCCCGGCCGCCAGCCCCGTCTTCCCCGTCAGGCCCTTGCAAGGAACCCAAAGGCAGCGGGGGCTGGCAATGCAGGTGTGGGCTGATGGTGCCCTGCCGCCCAAAACCGCCGAGTCCGCAATCATCACCTTTGCCATCTGCGGCATCCGGTGCGCGAGGGACGGGGATGTTGCAGGCACCCAGGGCGAACACCTGTTTGCTGTTGTTGCTGCTGTTGCTGCTGTTATCAGGGGTGCTGCCGGTTGACGTTAGTCCCGCCAGGCAAGCTGCCAGGTTGGACGGCGTATTTTTTGGAAAGCAGCAGGTTGAGTTCCCTCCAGTACAGGACCAGGGCGAGGCCTAGAGGGGAAGATAGCAGCAGGAGGGACGGAGGGATGCATACTCAAGTTGGTGCTCGATTGCCACCAGCACTAAACCACAGAGGGGCCTGTCAGGTAGGGTGGGGGCTGCTGTGAGCAAATGGGGAACATGCGATTTGAATGTTTTGAAATGTCTGAATTGATTAGATGGTGCTTGAATGTCCACCAGAAAACGGGTGTTTATTGTTCAGTCCCCATCTGCACAGCACACCGCTCAGTGTGACGCAGCTGAACTCATGGCCAGGCTCAGGATGGTAACATCTTGGAGCTGCCCGCGGCCATTACACGCTGCACCCATTAGTAGATACATGCAACATTCTATCCTACCCACTCTCTTGATGTTGCTGATCTTGTTGCTGGTTCTAGCTGTTTCGTGTTGCTGATTGGTGTTGCTGTGTGTTGCTGTCTGTTCCTTATTATTTTTGTTGCAAGCTTTCATTGCTCGCTGTTCCCAGTTGCTTGTTGCTAGATGTTGCTCGATGTTGCCAGCGCTGTTGCGTACCTCAGGGCACAGGTGAGACATGACCGATACCAGGTACCGCCCAGTGGCCATGTCGCGCGCATATACGTTTCCGGGCAGCAGACAGACAACGTCTTGTACGTTGCCAGGGTTGGATGTACACACGCCTAGCGGCAAAGCTGGGTCCACGCGACACTCACAACCGCTACTGTATGCCATGCTACACAGCCCACCTGCAAGAGCAACAGAACAGAAGAAGAGTGGCGAAAGAGTAACAGACCATTCATGACCGCTGCAGTATGCCATGCAGCACAGACCTCATGTGGTAGTCAAATGAGCGTTATGGCAGAAGAACAAAAGCTGCTGTACGGCATGCTGACCAGCTGCCCTGCAAGGATTACAGCAGCATGGGGCCAGCCAGATCCGGGCATTATTGAAACAGCACTTAGGGCTGCTGCTGCATGCCAACCTGCCAGGCACCCCAACAAGGATGCCAGCAGAGGCAAGCCAATGTCAACTCATAAGTAACAGCAGAGAAACAGAAAAGTAGCAGCAGATACGTTGACAGAAGATTATCAGCAGATTTCTGTCAGGGTCCATGCGGCAGTTGCTCAAACCCTGACACCGCCGCTGCACCGAGGCGAGCTGCTTCCAAATTTGCAGATAGGAAAATTTGTTAAGCTGTGGATCTAAGGATCCAGGCATCTGGGGATTTGTGAATGTGTGGATTTAAAGAGGTGTGGATTCATCTCACTCACCATTCCATGCGTAGGTACCGAGGCACGGCTCCGCCATATCATCGTACTGTAACGGCGAGTAGCTCATGTCCCCATCCGACCTGATACAGGGCATACCAAATTAGTAAAAAACTGAGGACAATGCATTAGCACATGAGGACTGCCATGATGCCCATGTCCCAGTCCACCCTGAAGCAGTACAGGACAAAGGGCTGAGATATAATGCAAGAGGAGTAATATAGTAGCGCATGAGGAGTAATAGAGTGTTGCATGAGAAGTGGCTTATACGTCGTGTCACCTGTAACTCTGAAGCAGTCCATAAAACAAATAGTGGATAACTAAGTTTAATAAAAAAAAATGCAGTGCATACCAGCAGGCAATAGGACACGGCCACCAGATACAGGTAGGCGCCCATGGCAGCGTCAAAATGAATGCTGGTCAGGAAGCAGTGCACCATAATTGAATACACACATTGGACGTGGTTTGGGGTTTAGGGTTTAGGTTGTTTTACACAGCCACCAAACGCAGTACAGACCATGCCATGGCTCCGATTCATTCATATTGACAAAAAAATATGTACATAAATGAATCAATTTTCCACATGTCACAACAACCAAGCTACCTTCAACAAAACAGGTCAGTTCCCATGGCTACGCTGATATTCATGCGGCACAGAAGCTCTGTATAAACAAATGGTTTATGACTACCTGAAGCAGTACGTGTACACGCCCCAGGCTGCGTTGAAACTCAAGGTGATAAGGAAGCAGTCCCCAGCATCGATGCACAGGCCGATGATGTCGCTCCAGGACAGGTTCCCGACCGGGCGACAGAACCCGGGGCCACTGCAGGGGTCAATAATATAAAAAATATTCCTGATCAGTGGTGATTAATACTGCCAGATCAGTACACCAACTGGGTGACAGAAGCCAGTGCAGACCTGGCCAGGGCTGACTGTGATCCTGCAGTGGGGCTGAGAGAGATTTATTCTGACTCAATGAACCTCAAACCCTCTAAGAAACCCCCGAACTGTACTGGGCATGCCCATGTGACTGCGGACCTCCACGCCCTGCTGGATCCAGGTACATTTCCAAATCCATACCAGGTCTCAGCTTTTACACCCAAAACCACAATGGGCATGCCCACGCACCCGCCGAGATCCACCCCCTGCTGGAACCAGAAGCCTCTGTCGCTGACGACAGGTGGGATGAGGCAGGCCGGGGACTGCCCTATCGCAAGTCCGCTCCCGATCAAGCCACACGCCATCATCCTGTACGAGTTGGCATCTGAGGCGCATGTCCTGGGGTTGCAAGATTCGTCCATGCTGGAGGTGCAGTCGAGACCTAGGGACTTGCATGCCGTATAACCCGAGTTGCCCTGCAGGGGGGGCACCACACCGAGATGCAATGAAATCCAAGATGCAAATCAGTCAGAGTTTAGCTCTTGCCCGTAACACTGCACTCAAGACCCATCACCATGCATCCCTCTCTAGCCCGTAACACTGCACTCAAGACCCATCACCATGCATCCCTCTCTAGCCCGTAACACTGCACTCAAGACCCATCACCATGCATCCCTCTCTAGCCCGTAACACTGCACTCAAGACCCATCACCATGCATCCCTCTCTTGCCCGTAACACTGCACTCAAGACCCATCACCATGCATCCCTCTCTTGCCCGTAACACTGCACTCAAGACCCATCACCATGCATCCCTCTCTAGCCCGTAACACTGCACTCAAGACCCATCACCATGCATCCCTCTCTAGCCCGTAACACTGCACTCAAGACCCATCACCATGCATCCCTCTCTAGCCCGTAACACTGCACTCAAGACCCATCACCATGCATCCCTCTCTAGCCCGTAACACTGCACTCAAGACCCATCACCATGCATCCCTCTCTAGCCCGTAACACTGCACTCAAGACCCATCACCATGCATCCCTCTCTAGCCCGTAACACTGCACTCAAGACCCATCACCATGCATCCCTCTCTTGCCCGTAACACTGCACTCAAGACCCATCACCATGCATCCCTCTCTTGCCCGTAACACTGCACTCAAGACCCATCACCATGCATCCCTCTCTAGCCCGTAACACTGCACTCAAGACCCATCACCATGCATCCCTCTCTAGCCCGTAACACTGCACTCAAGACCCATCACCATGCATCCCTCTCTAGCCCGTAACACTGCACTCAAGACCCATCACCATGCATCCCTCTCTAGCCCGTAACACTGCACTCAAGACCCATCACCATGCATCCCTCTCTAGCCCGTAACACTGCACTCAAGACCCATCACCATGCATCCCTCTCTAGCCCGTAACACTGCACTCAAGACCCATCACCATGCATCCCTCTCTAGCCCGTAACACTGCACTCAAGACCCATCACCATGCATCCCTCTCTAGCCCGTAACACTGCACTCAAGACCCATCACCATGCATCCCTCTCTAGCCCGTAACACTGCACTCAAGACCCATCACCATGCATCCCTCTCTAGCCCGTAACACTGCACTCAAGACCCATCACCATGCATCCCTCTCTAGCCCGTAACACTGCACTCAAGACCCATCACCATGCATCCCTCTCTAGCCCGTAACACTGCACTCAAGACCCATCACCATGCATCCCTCTCTAGCCCGTAACACTGCACTCAAGACCCATCACCATGCATCCCTCTCTAGCCCGTAACACTGCACTCAAGACCCATCACCATGCATCCCTCTCTAGCCCGTAACACTGCACTCAAGACCCATCACCATGCATCCCTCTCTAGCCCGTAACACTGCACTCAAGACCCATCACCATGCATCCCTCTCTAGCCCGTAACACTGCACTCAAGACCCATCACCATGCATCCCTCTCTAGCCCGTAACACTGCACTCAAGACCCATCACCATGCATCCCTCTCTAGCCCGTAACACTGCACTCAAGACCCATCACCATGCATCCCTCTCTAGCCCGTAACACTGCACTCAAGACCCATCACCATGCATCCCACTCTAGCCCGTAACACTGCACTCAAGACCCATCACCATGCATCCCTCTCTAGCCCGTAACACTGCACTCAAGACCCATCACCATGCATCCCTCTCTAGCCCGTAACACTGCACTCAAGACCCATCACCATGCATCCCTCTCTAGCCCGTAACACTGCACTCAAGACCCATCACCATGCATCCCTCTCTAGCCCGTAACACTGCACTCAAGACCCATCACCATGCATCCCTCTCTAGCCCGTAACACTGCACTCAAGACCCATCACCATGCATCCCTCTCTAGCCCGTAACACTGCACTCAAGACCCATCACCATGCATCCCTCTCTAGCCCGTAACACTGCACTCAAGACCCATCACCATGCATCCCTCTCTAGCCCGTAACACTGCACTCAAGACCCATCACCATGCATCCCTCTCTAGCCCGTAACACTGCACTCAAGACCCATCACCATGCATCCCTCTCTAGCCCGTAACACTGCACTCAAGACCCATCACCATGCATCCCTCTCTAGCCCGTAACACTGCACTCAAGACCCATCACCATGCATCCCTCTCTAGCCCGTAACACTGCACTCAAGACCCATCACCATGCATCCCTCTCTAGCCCGTAACACTGCACTCAAGACCCATCACCATGCATCCCTCTCTAGCCCGTAACACTGCACTCAAGACCCATCACCATGCATCCCTCTCTAGCCCGTAACACTGCACTCAAGACCCATCACCATGCATCCCTCTCTAGCCCGTAACACTGCACTCAAGACCCATCACCATGCATCCCTCTCTAGCCCGTAACACTGCACTCAAGACCCATCACCATGCATCCCTCTCTAGCCCGTAACACTGCACTCAAGACCCATCACCATGCATCCCTCTCTAGCCCGTAACACTGCACTCAAGACCCATCACCATGCATCCCTCTCTAGCCCGTAACACTGCACTCAAGACCCATCACCATGCATCCCTCTCTAGCCCGTAACACTGCACTCAAGACCCATCACCATGCATCCCTCTCTTGCCCGTAACACTGCACTCAAGACCCATCACCATGCATCCCTCTCTAGCCCAGCCAAAAAATAACCCTTAGAAGACTCTGGAGTGGAGCTCTTAACTTAAACCCTACACCCTTGCCCCAATCTTGCACACCCTAACCACTACACTGCAACACCCTAACCTCTTCACATACCACATGCACAAACCCCAGGAGGAACTGAAGTAGACCTCTCACCCTTTGCCCTTCACCCTGTTACCCATACCCTACACCGCAACCCTACACCCCTACAACTCCCAGCCACCCACATGACTGAACCCCCAGGGTGAACAGCAAGAGGGACTGGAGCAGAGCTCTTGCCGCACACCCTGTGTCCTAGCCCCTCAAACATACACTAAAAGCGCTGACCCTGACCCCTCTCAACAGCCCACTGAGATAAAATAACTGAAGTCGTAACTCATAGCCCTACACTCTACCCATACCTTATTGCTACACACTAACACCTCCACACTTACCCCCTACGTCATACTCCATTCTTACACCCCAATCATACACCCCCCTCCCTACATGCCAACTCCTACACCTACCCTACATCATTCATTCATCATCCCTCACACCTTCTCCTTACACATTAACGCCCTCCTTCCTATACCCTTATTTCTGCATCATGAACCCCAATTCCTTAACCCTAACTTCTACATAATACTCTGATCCATCGTAACATGTACACCCTAACTCTTACACCATAGCACTAAATAACTCTTACGTCCAGGATGAATCATCCTTAACCCTATACCCCAGTCCTACACCTCTTCAGCGACCTGCATAAATAAACACCCAGCACACGTTGGACTGTTGAGTTAAGTACTCGACCTACACCCTACGCCTTACAAGAGCACCAGTCCACCCTTACCCTGGACATCTCAGCAGCCCAGTGGAAGGAACACACACACAGCACTAATCAAGAGCTTGCACCCTCCATCCTCCACCCTGTATCACAGTTCCTTCACCCAGCACCGCTACCCAGGCCCTATAGCGGCCAGCATAAATGGAGATCCTAGAGATGCTGCTGTACAGCTCACCCTGAAACCTACACCCTGACCCCTCCATCGTACACCCTGACGCCTTAACCCTTGAACATACCCTATCAATAACCCCTAGAAACCATTGAGGTACACTGCTTGCCCCATACCCTATATCCTACACCATGACCCCGACAACCAGAACCCCAACACGGTTCTTCCCACACATTGATCCTGCACGCATACAGTGCAAGCCCTTTAACCTAACCCTGCGCCCATTCACCTCGGAACAGGACAAATGAGTGAACCTCCACGAAACTTGGGTGTGGAGCTTATGGCCAACACCGTCGACCCTATTCTGTAACCCTACACCCAACACCCTGAACCCTTCACAAAAGCCTGGCAAAACCCTTAACCCTGGCAAAAGCCACAAAAGCCTGGCAAAAGCCTGGCAAAACCCTAAACCCTAACCCTCCATCCTAAACTCTAAATCGTACAGCAGACCAGCTGAATGATCCCTCACAAAACACCATGGTAAGGTTCTCGTCATACACACAGCCCCGCCCCTTTGTCCCTCAGATTATGGAGTAGAGCTCTCTCCCTACACCGTAACCCTGACACCATTACCCTTACACCCTTACTCCTGATCCCTGTCAGCAGCGCACCGAGATAAACGTCCAGAAAACATTCGAGTAGAGCTGTTGCCCCATTTGCGTTGCACATGTCTCGAGTGAAGACTGGCCGAGGAGAAAAGCCATCCGGTAGTAGCTGGTCATGGAGGCTGCAGAGGGGTGCACATACAAGGTTACGAGAGACCTGCATGGGGCTGCGGTGGTGTGGTAAAGGAGGGGTGATGCTGCACTTTTTTGGAGTCATGTCTGGACTAGCTGTTGATGCAGGACTGGGCACCACAGGGGCAGGTGACCAGTGGGGGCTTGTCAAAGGAAGGATGGAAGGAAATGGGCCATGGACTGAGCTGGTTGCTGCAGGGGTGGATATGAAAGGATTGTGGAACACTGGACATTGCTTAGCTTGATACTGTGGGGCGGGTATAGCAGGAGCAGGTGCGCATTAGGGGCTGAGAAAGGGAGGGAGAGAGACATTTGAGAGGGATAGAGGCGATTAGAAAGGGAGGGAGAGAGGCAGTTAGTCCCTTAGGGAGAGAGAGGATGGTCAAAAGAAAGGGAGAGAGAAATGGAAAGGTGCTTGTTCTAACAAAAAATAGGCACTTCTTCATCAGGTACCCTTCAATGTAAATCTGACTGCATGCAAAGGACCCCGTTTGCTGCCTGGTGAAAGAGGGTACACTGCTGGGGCACCCTCAGCCCCCGGTAGTTCAGGGAGAGGCGATAAAATATGCCACACAATGGTCGGCGCCCTCTTTGGTCAAATGCTAAGTGCATCTAGGTGAAGGCTTTGCCAACCAACTTGGCAAGCAGGAGTTGCTGCAGTGGCGACTCCGTCCCAGACATAGCATCAGCATGGCTATAACAGAAGACACTTCACACCGGCATGCCATGCAGGCCAACATGTACAATCTACCTCCTTAGGAGCAGCATCAGTCGACCCCTAGGCAGGATAGGCGATGAGGGCTACACTTACCATAGGGTGCAGGAGAGGGTGCTTCAGGAACAATCCCCGTTCCAGGAGATGGCGGCTGAGAAGTGATGAAGGACGCGCCACACGGGTCCGTGCCCTCGCCTGTCTTTGAGGTCTGAGCTGATTGGTTGCAAGCATTCCTCTGCTGTACCTCATTCATGGCGTAGCAGCAGGGGGGGACCTGAGGAGTGCAAAGATGATACAGATAAGGCTATGCTCGTCCTACCTCCATTCCCTATTCATGGCGTAGCAGCAGGGGGGGACCTGAGGAGTGCAAAGATGGTACGGATAAGGCTATGCTCGTCCTGCCTCCATTCCCTATTCATGGCGTAGCAGCAGGGGGGGACCTGAGGAGAGCAAAGATGGTACGGATAAGGCTATGCTCGTCCTGCCTCCATTCCCTATTCATGGCGTAGCAGCAGGGGGGGACCTGAGGAGAGCAAAGATGGTACGGATAAGGCTATGCTCGTCCTACCTCCATTCCCTATTCATGGCGTAGCAGCAGGGGGGGACCTGAGGAGAGCAAAGATGGTACGGATAAGGCTATGCTCGTCCTACCTCCATTCCCTATTCATGGCGTAGCAGCAGGGGGGGACCTGAGGAGAGCAAAGATGGTACGGATAAGGCTATGCTCGTCCTGCCTCCATTCCCTATTCATGGCGTAGCAGCAGGGGGGGACCTGAGGAGAGCAAAGATGGTACGGATAAGGCTATGCTCGTCCTACCTCCATTCCCTATTCATGGCGTAGCAGCAGGGGGGGACCTGAGGAGAGCAAAGATGGTACGGATAAGGCTATGCTCGTCCTGCCTCCATTCCCTATTCATGGCGTAGCAGCAGGGGGGGACCTGAGGAGAGCAAAGATGGTACGGATAAGGCTATGCTCGTCCTACCTCCATTCCCTATTCATGGCGTAGCAGCAGGGGGGGACCTGAGGAGTGCAAAGATGGTACGGATAAGGCTATGCTCGTCCTGCCTCCATTCCCTATTCATGGCGTAGCAGCAGGGGGGGACCTGAGGAGTGCAAAGATGATACAGATAAGGCTATGCTCGTCCTGCCTCCATTCCCTATTCATGGTGTGGCAGCAGGGGGGGACCTGAGGAGTGCAAAGATGGTACGGATAAGGCTATGCTCGTCCTGCCTCCATTCCCTATTCATGGCGTAGCAGCAGGGGGGGACCTGAGGAGTGCAAAGATGGTACGGATAAGGCTATGCTCGTCCTGCCTCCATTCCCTATTCATGGCGTAGCAGCAGGGGGGGACCTGAGGAGTGCAAAGATGATACAGATAAGGCTATGCTCGTCCTACCTCCATTCCCTATTCATGGTGTGGCAGCAGGGGGGGACCTGAGGAGTGCAAAGATGGTACGGATAAGGCTATGCTTGTCCTGCCTCCATTCCCTATTCATGGCGTAGCAGCAGGGGGGGACCTGAGGAGTGCAAAGATGGTACGGATAAGGCTATGCTCGTCCTGCCTCCATTCCCTATTCATGGCGTAGCAGCAGGGGGGGACCTGAGGAGAGCAAAGATGGTACGGATAAGGCTATGCTCGTCCTGCCTCCATTCCCTATTCATGGCGTAGCAGCAGGGGGGGACCTGAGGAGTGCAAAGATGGTACAGATAAGGCTATGCTCGTCCTGCCTCCATTCCCTATTCATGGCGTAGCAGCAGGGGGGGACCTGAGGAGTGCAAAGATGGTACGGATAAGGCTATGCTCGTCCTGCCTCTATTCCCTATTCATGGCGTAGCAGCAGGAGGGGTAATGGATTGTTATGGGAATACTGGCCAGGAGAGCTCCGTGTTTGTTTTGATATCTACCTGAGCAGTCCTGAAAGTTTGCCACACACAGCTTGTGTGGATGGTGTCCTTTGATTGAAAAGAAACATTTGTATGATTATGGAAGTAGATCTGCTTTGACTTCATAGTTAGTTAAGGTGTGAAGGGTACGTAAACACTACTGGTATTGATCAATAGTCGGCGCCAATATGGTGGCTGTTAATATAGTCGGTGTCGGTTTCCTGTCGAAAATTGAGAGTTTTAATTGGTTTTGTATTGCGCATCATTAAAATAAATACTGGTGGTTGTTTTTATCGGAGGGAAGGCGATTTATGTCTACCTTGTAGTCACTCTACTTAAATTAAATGACCATATGTGTTATCTCATTCAGTGGACCCAGTGAGGCACTTACGGCAGGGAGCGTGATGGCTTTGTTTGGTTCCCTGGTGGGCGGACTTCCGCCGATGGTCCCTCCGCCGCCGCTGTTGCTCGTAGAGCTGATGGTGGATCTGTTGCCAATATTCGCCCGCCCATCACTGGCTTTACAAGACCATGGCCTGGACTGTGGGCAAGTCCGCGAGCCTCGGTCTGAATTGAGGTATGTGGTCCCAGTGGCGTCGTCCATATCCAGGGCAAAGTAGGGGTTGCCAGGTCCGGGAAGCAGGCATAGCAAGTCGCTGGCGTTGCTGGGGTTGGGGGTGCAGGTGCCCAACAAGTCTGGAGCCAGGCTACTCACACGGCAGGCCTGGCCAGCTGAGCGTGGGAACGGGCAGGCAGAAGCTGCAAAGGGGGGGGATGCGAGGACGGGGTGGGTGTGTGATTGGGAGGGGGTGAGTGGGCCTGCATGCAAGGGCATGTGATTGTGGGAATTAGTGGGTGGGGGAATGGCGACAGACAAACAGAAGTCACAGAACCATGCATGGAGGGGGTGAGTGGGAGGTGAGTGGGCAATGTGTGTAAGGATGGCCAAGGTGTGGGCAGAGGGGAGAGGGTGGTGTGAACTTGTGGTGGGGAGGGGCCGGGAGTGGACAGGGTTGTGGAGAGGATTTGTTTGGGGGGGTAGGGTTGAATGGGTAGGTGACTACACAAGGCGCCTGGAGGTGTGTTGGGGTGGGGGGGACAGGTGGGGGGGCTGAGTGGACGGTGAATATGGCAGCGGATGCACAGGAACATCAATGCCTACACGCTGCAACACCAACTCAATGAATCCTTTAACAACACCCACTCACCTGGCCAATCACGCATAGGCCCCAAGGCAGGGAGGGTCCATCTGCGTGTTGAAATTGTTTTTCACAGTTGTCAGCAAGGCTCTCTATCCTAGACCATTCCTTGCGATGAGGTTGCCACATCGGTCACAACGACCTTTCATCCATCCATACGGACGCTCTACAGCAGGGCACATCTATATAGGTGCCGCTCATGGCTCAATGCAGACAGAATAGCTCCTCTTCCTCACAGGCAGTTTGTTTGGATCACAAGTGATGGGCTGTTGAAGGCCTTGGACATCCCAGACTCACTCACCCATCCACAAGTAGTTACTGGGCAGGGCTGGTGCATCCATACTTCGTTCATCAGCACTGAAAGGTCATTATCCTGACCTCACAATTGCTCTCCTGGAATAAATCATCTTGGCCGTAAGCAATCATCATCCCACCCAATATGAGTCTCAAAATTGGTGGATCCAGACTCACGTCGTTCATTGGCCCTTTTAGGTAATTCTCCGGGTAAACCGCTTGACAATCGCTCCATGGGCTTTAAATAGAAACAACATCAACAGCAAGAACCCACCCGCTCATATCTGTCAGTCCCAGGTGGGTATGGTCCATCGATGCACAGTTCATGGACCCTGCTTACCACCGGTTGCAGTATAACCCCCCCCACACACACACTCACCCATTCACACGTGTGTCCCAGGCTATACTGGTCCATCCATGCGCCGTTCATTGGTCTCTATCCACTCCGTAACCCCCTGCACCAGTCAGGAGCCTACCCACCCGTCCACACGTATGTGCCGAGGCAGGGCTGATCCATCGATGCGCCATTCATGGGCACCATGAGGCTTTGATCCGGATCCACCACGATGCCTCCATCAGTCTTAAAGCAGAAGATGAAGTTGCCGTCTTGAAACATCAGGCTGATCCCAAAGCAGAGCCCGCCCTGCCTGAGTAATGGGCAGAAATGGGGGGGGGCAGAGTGACTGGGGGGGGTGAAAAGACAGGTCTGCAGCTGAAACATACATTCAGTTGGTTGTATTCGTACATGCTGCAACACTACACGTAGCCGCAATCCGTGGGCAACAGTCTGAAGCAAATCACTATACATCATGCCCAATTAAGTGGGAGAGGTGAGTGGGAGTGAGTGGAAAGATGAGTAGACAGGTGGGTGGAGGGATCAGAAATGCAGATGGGAGTATGCATTGATGTCATAACACAAGACAAAGCCACTATCCATGAACAGCCGGCTGATCCCTAAGCCCACCCCGCCTTGCCTGAGGCATGCTGTGACCAGGTCGGCCCACTCTAGTCCCAGCAGTGGCTGGCAAGTGCCCAAGCTGCCATTCACGACATAATCACGGCCCTGAAAGAACTGAAAGCCCCGGTCGTTGGCGAAGGGTTGCAGGCAGCTACCAACGCTTGAGTAGCCTGCGGGATGGGGAGGGAAAGCGGGCGGAGCGTGTCAGGGGCTATGTGGGGATTTAGGTGGGGTTTTGAATGCATGTTTAGGGTTTCAGGTGTTTGGATCCCATCTAGTATGAGAGGAATAGGCTTTCGCATGGACGCATACATTGAAACATGCATGGGCACTCAAATGGGCACTTATATTGACTCATGCATGGGCACTCGCATGAGCATTGACATGAAGATTGGCATGGAGACTGGCATGAATCCTCACCTGAGCACAAGACAACTGTGAGCGATGTGCCGATGACCTGGTCGTTGCTAATCCCTGAGCAGCTGACAATGCGGCACGGGTAAGTGATCGTCAGCTCGCAAGTCAGGCCCATGGAGGCACATGTCGCGTCGCCGTACGGAAGTAGCGGGTAGCCATCAAAGCGTAGGAAGTTCTTTGTCCAGTAGATTTGGACGTTCGGACGCATGTCGTAGGCGCAGGCTGCGATACCGACGCCGCCGTGCATCAGGTCGAGGTTTGCGCTGAAGAAGGCGGCGATTTGGCCTGAGTGTGACGATGTGGCAGGGAACAAGGTCGTTTTTACGCAGCTTGGCTACACTTGGTTAACATAACTCCTGGAAACGGCCTATGCCCCATGCAGCAGGTACATGCTAGCATTGAAGAATGCGGCCATCTGGACAGGGTGGGGAATCCCGAAACGGCCGCATACTGGGGATGGGTGTGTAAGCAGCGAGGTGGTGTTGCAGAGACAACCACACGCCCAACCATGTTTTAGAGGCAAGGCAATTCGTCCTGGGCGGGCATGGGTGCAGCAGGGTGAGGGTGTCTGATACATACAGCGTAGCTGACTGCTGCTGTCACATAAAGCAGGCCGTGGTGCAACAAGCCCCTTCCCAAGCCGCATGCCATGATGAGGATCTTCAGCACTCTGAAGAAAAATAAATAGTGAAGCACACTTGGCAGCCTGAAGGCCGCAGTGGGACAAGAAAAGGACGGTGGCGGCAGCTCCGTACCTGCTGCGCAGCAAACCAACAGGTCGCTCAAAAAAGTGTACAACGGGAATGTGAAGTTTCCCACAACCCCCAGCCGTAGGCTTTAACAGCATAACCATGGCTCAAGTAACCAACAGAGGATAAAAACAGTGGAACCGTACACACCTGGCGGCCTCTGAGGTGGCGGCGGGACTGTGAAGGTTAGCGGAGGCAGATCTGTTAAGTTTGCGCCGCAAACCAGCGGGTCGCTCGAGGACGCAGGAGACGTTAAGGAGACGTTGTTAGCTCTCCTCAAACAGCTGGCGAGATTGACCAGCGTGTTTGTTTCAAAGCAGCAGGCTCCAGGGAGTTGGCAAGACCACGGACGAGAGCGGGGGCAGAGCCGAAGCTGCAGTTCGACACCACCGGGCACGATCGCCGATTCCAGGTGACGCCCAGTTGCCATATCATACTGCATCGGATTGATCAAGCAACAAAGCAGGCACTGAATAATATGTAGGGGCTCAGGCAGTGGCAGAGCAGCAGCAGCGGGGCAAGGTGTCTGGGCGTGAGCAGGGTTTTCAAGGGGCTGCTCCCATTGGCCGCAGCTTACTGCAACCAATCCGTTTAACAATCCATCACAGGCTTCAGGGCGGACAGGAGTTTGTCCCCATTGGCCCGGGGGTGGTTTGATGCGCACCTAGTAACACTGCCCTCGACCAGCATATCCTACCCTTCCAAGGCTCCTCAGTCCTCCCACCCTCATGTCATCCACCATCTTCCCTCATATGGCTCCTCCCACCCTACCGCAAACGTGCTGACGTCAGGCAGGCAGACCACAGCCTGGTCCACGCTGCTGTTGACCGGCGTGTTAGGCGTCTTAGTGCAAATGCCCGCGGATGGCATTGGATACAGGCACTGCTCAGACATCGACAGGTTCCCGCATGGGCTGATGCAAGGCGTGCCGATCATATCCAGTCGGGTGAGCGGCGCCGAGCTGTTGGTGCCATTGCTGGCGGGTGGGGCACAGCCAATCCTGTTTGCCGCAGCCACCTGAGCCATGCGCCTGTGCGCCTGGGCTTCCGTCAAGACAGCATGGGCCGCTTGCTCTGAAACCACGCGGGCAGTGATAGCATGAAGAGCGAGGGAAATAGTCCTTTCGATCAGTGGCGCGGATGCATGAAGGGCTGCCTGCGCAGCGGAGCTCTCTACGGCTGCACCATCAAATGCAACAGAAGCTACAGCCCTATGGTGTTCCTGATGCTGGAGGTCGCTGTTGATGTCAGTTGCTCCTGTCGCAGCTGCTGTTGCTCCTGATGTTGCTGCAGCTGCTGCTGTAGCAGCTGCTGCAGCTGCTGCAGCTGCTCGAGTGTGTGTTCCATGCAGGTGTGCAAGGTTCTCAGGCCCATGCACTGCCAATGCAGCACTGATGCCTCCAGGAAGCACCAGCAGCATCAGCAGGGGCAGCAGCATGCATGAGCGGTGCAGATGAAGGCGCAAGTAGTGGCTATTCTTATGCCGGACACCTGTTGCCAAGGAGGCCGTCGTGACCTTCCAGATGTCAGTGACAGTAGAAGCAGATGCTAAGCTGAATGAAGCCATGGCGAAGGTCGCCTCAGACCGACTCGAGTGGAAGATTGAGAAACGGGGAGACATACGTCAGCAGATATGAGGTGCATACATTGCTTCGTTTCCTGCACTCAGCACTGCGCTGCTGCTGCTGCTGCTGCTGCTGCTGCTGCTGCGTGATGCAATATAGACGACTACTGGCGCTGTTGGCCTGCTGGCTGCGTTCGGCCTTTGCAGCCTCAACGAGTTTCAATGTTCAGGATGAAGATCGATGACACTCGATACCGGTAGGCAGAGGAAAGAAGCGAAAACTGCGAAGCTGTGTAGAGTTGTTACGCCTACTATAATAGAAAGTCCAAATCGTCCGCGTGTACCGTACAGGTATATACCACAGGGAAAGTATTGCAGCAAAAAAAGGCAGGCAGTCCCCACAAGAGACGCCCGCGCAAGTGTACCTCTCCTGTGGACCAACCACCAGGCCCACACGTTTTCGGCGATGGAAGCCAGGCAGGGATTGTGAGAATCGTTGGTTTTAAAGGTAGCAGCGCCGAAGGAAGGGTCGGGAAGGAGTAGTCATTGGACAAGTAATCAGAGGTGCTGCTGCGCAGCACGAAAAACGGCAGAGCAGTCGGGTACGTGACTTACAGCACGTTTCTGATTGGACCCCGGAAACTTTCCGGGGTGTTTCCGGTGTGTTTTGAGCTGAAACACTGGACCCCGGAAAATCTCCGGAGCCTTTAGACGACCAAGAGTCGTACAGTACGTCTCTTGTTTTTCCGGGGACCCCCCCCCCTCCCCGGAAATTCCAAAGACCCCGGAGAGTTTTCAGGCCTTCGAATAGCTTTTGTTTATAAATATGAATCGCCGCATTTTTCTTCACATGATCTCATCGGGCGGTAGTGATGGGGGCGGCCCTGCAGAAAGGCCGCGGGCCGCCTCGGCCTTGGTCACTCCGCGAGCGAGTCGTCCCTATCATCATCATTATCATCAGCAGAAGAAGCAGAAGCAGCAGTAACAGCGCAGATAACATATAGACACACATTCAGCAACATCGTAGTAAACCCTGAACCACGCAAGATGACGTGGCCTCACGTTCCGGTGTGTGGCTCCGGGGTGTTTGCAGAAACACCCTCCCCGGAAATTTCCCGAAGACCAGAAGACCGTCGTACACGTTTGTTCCGGGGTCCTCAATCGGAAACGTGCTGTTACAGCACGTTTCTGATTGGACCCCGGAAACTTTCCGGGGTGTTTCCGGTGTGTTTTGAGCTGAAACACTGGACCCCGAAAATCTCCGGAGCCTTTAGACCACCAAGAGTCGTACAGTACGTCTCTTGTTTTCCCGGGGACCCCCCCCCCTCCCCGGAAATTCCAAAGACCCCGGAGAGTTTTCAGGCCTTCGAATAGCTTTTGTTTAGAAATATGAATCGCCGCATTTTTCTTCCTATGAACTTATCGGGCGGTAGTGATGGGGGCGGCCCTGCAGAAAAGCCGCGGGCCGCCTCGGCCTTGGTCACTCCGCGAGCGAGTCATCTCTATCATCATCATTATCATCAGCAGCAGAAGCAGAGGCAGCAGCAACAGCGCAGATAACATATAGGCACACATTCGGCAATATCGCAGTAAACCCTGAACCACGCAAGATTACGCGGCCTCACGTTCCGGTGTGTGGCTCCGGGGGTGTTTGCAGAAACACCCTCCCCGGAAATCTCCCGAAGACCAGAAGACCGTCGTACACGTTTGTTCCGGGGTCCTCAATCGGAAACTTGCTGTTAGTTTTCAGAGGGCAGGGCGGCAGGCTCAGGTGTGGACGGGGTCACCAGGACCCCATCCATGCAAACCTCCTTGTCATGCTACAGGATTTCAACATATTTGTCGCAACTCTATCACTGGCCAAGTGCGTGTTGGGAATGATGCGCATCGAATTGCGCATAGAGAAGCGAAGGTGCAGCTGTCGCGTGACACCTCACGCTGACGTCATCCGCTGTGAGATCCAGCCTTGGTAGCTGAGTTTCTCATTTCTGCACCTCGGCCTTTGAGGTCTGACAGGAATAACCTTCATAAATACAGCCGGTTGATTTGCGCTGTAGCGCATAAAGTTTCCGTGACGTTCCAGAAACATCAGGCGGACGGACGGACGGACGGACGGACGGACGGACGGACGGACGGACGGACGGACGAACGGAAACGGGTGGAAACTGGGGGCATCGCCCCCGCGACCTTCGGCCGCCCGGGGGGGCTCTGCCGAAAAATGAATCGCCTCGAGGTTTCCATCCTTTGACCTGACATGAGTTCAAGGGATGGACAATGGAACTATGGCTCTGATAGTCCGACCCAAGTATGGCCAAGTATGCATCGGTCGGTGCAAGGCAGGTATGGATCGCACAGTCAGGCAGGTGTGGAGATGCAATACTTGGGTGTGAGGAAATGCATCGTCCAAGAAATGCATCGCACACTCCGCAGCCCCAAAATCGCGTCCCACACCGCCTAGCTGTGTCGCAATCGAGTTCAGTGAATCAAACACAAATCCTTCCCGAGCCCCCCGCGATGGGGATCGCTCCTGCCGACCCGTTTTTCAAAAACGCCTGGGCGACAGGTGCACACCGTGTACGGTTCGACGCGTTCTGTCATCGCCTCGACCCAATTAGATTACGACAGCACCTGAAGGAAGGACCACTTGCCCACCATAGCCCAGGCAGGCAGCGCTCGCCCTCATCTCAGCCAGAGACCCCCCGGAAGGGGGTCTCAGCGAAGCGAGTCTGGGGGCGCGAAGGGCGAAAGGTCGAGCTGGAGCAGCCGGTCGACTGTCGCTTCCCTGTGATCACAGCTGTGAAGACGAGGCTGTATTTTAGCGAGAATGTGAGTGCACCAAACCATAACACAGCATTTTGGTGGCCTGCATGGGGCCCTCCCACTCTAGCAGCAGCAGCAGCAGCAGCAGCAGCTTGGTGGCCTGCATGGGGCCCTCCCACTTCTGCAGGAACAGCAACAGCAGCAGCAGCTTGGTGGCCTGCATGGGGCCCTCCCACTCCAGCAGCAGCTTGGTGGCCTGCATGGGGCCCTCCCACTTCTGCAGCAACAGCAGCAGCAGCTTGGTGGCCTGCATGGGGCCCTCCCACTCCAGCAGCAGCAGCAGCAACATCAGCAGCAACCTGGTGGCCTGTATGGGGCCCTCCCACTTCTGCAGCAGCAGCAGCAACAGCAGCAGCAGCAGCTTTGTGGCCTGCATGGGGCCCTCCCACTTCTGCAGGAGCAGCAACAGCAGCAGCAGCAACAGCAGCAGCAGCTTGGTGGCCTGCATGGGGCCCTCCCACTCCAGCAGAAGCAGCAACATCAGCTGCAGCTTGGTGGCCTGCATGTGGCCCTCCCACTCCAGCAGCAGCATAAGCAGCAGTTTGGTGGCCTGCATGGGGCCCTCCCACTTCTGCAGCAACAGCAGCAGTAGCAGCAGCAACAGCTTGGTGGCCTGCATGGGGCCCTCCCACTCCAGCAGCAGCAGCAACATCAGCAGCAGCTTGGTGGCCTGCATGGGGCCCTTCCACTTCTGAAGCAGCAGAAGCAGCAGTTTGGTGGCCTGCATGGGGCCCTCCCACTTATGCAGCAACAGCAGCAGCAGCAGCAGCTTGGTGGCCTGCATGGGGCCCTCCCACTCCAGCAGCAGCAGCAGCAGCAGCAGCAGCAGCATGGTGGCCTGCATGGGGCCCTCCCACTTCTGCAGCAGCAGCAGCAGCAGCAGCAGCAGCAGTAGCTTGGTGGCCTGCATGGGGCCCTCCCACTTCTGCAGCAGCAGCAGCAGCAGCAGCAGCAACAGCAGCTTGGTGGCCTGCATGGGGCCCTCCCACTTCTGCAGCAGCAGCAACATCAGCAGCAGCTTGGTGGCCTGCATGGGGTACTCCCACTTCTGCAGCAGCAGCAGCTTGGTGGCCTCCATGGGGCCCTCCCATTTCAGCAGCAACAGCAGCAGCAGCAGCTTGGTGGCCTGCAGGGGGCCCTCCCACTTCTGCAGCAGTAGCAACAGCAACAGCAGCTTGGTGGCCTGCATGGGGCCCTCCCACTTCTGCAGCAACATCAGCAGCTTGGTGGCTTGCATGGGGCCCTCTCACTTCTGCAGCTGACCAGGTGGACATTGTGGGCTGATCAGGCTATGGACTGTGGGCTGTTGTGTGAATTGCATACTGAGGTGTGAAATGTGGGCTGGGGATTGAGGTGTGATCTGAGGTGTGAAATGTGGGCTGATAAGGGGTGTGCTATGAGATACTGCACCTTACTAGGTACTTTCACTCCACTAGATCAGCATACAGGGTTTAGTGTGGGGGAAATCCCTGAACCCCCACCTCATCCAGGGTTTAGGATGGGGAAAATCCCTGACCCCCCTTCCTCATTCAGGGTGTATGATGGGAATTATCCCTGAACCCAACTTAATCCAGGGTTTGGAATGGGAATAATCCCTGAACCCCCACCTCATCCAGGGTTTACAATGGGAACATTACCTGATCCCCCACCTCATCCATGAACTGTGGGTTTTTGTGTGAATTGCAGGCTGGGGTGTGAACGGTGGGTTGGGGTGTGAACTGTGGGCTGGACTGTGAACTGTGGGCTGGGGTGTGAACTGTGGGCTGGGGATTGAGGTTTGGGCTGATAAGGTGTGAGGTGTTTGTTGAGCTGGATATGACCTGTGGCTGAGGTGTCTTCCCCATTCAATTTCCTTTGTCGCAGGGTGAGACACCAAGCTTGTGCATGCAGCTCATTGAGGCAACACCACAGCTTGGCACAGAGGATTGCAGCTGCTGCATCTACATGCATGAGGTTGACAAGAAGGGACCCAGCCCAGCAAAACCAGCCATTCAAAATTCCAGTACAGCTGGTCTGGAACTCTGGAGACAGAGCCCTGCTCTAAGGGTTGGCTTTAATAGCCTCAGATGAAAGCATGCCCAGAATTCTGAACTCGGTGGACTGAAACGGAACCTGCTAGGAGATTGTGTGTCTGATGTCCAAGCGAACAAGCCCAGCCAGACCAGCCACTACAAATTCCAGAACAGTTGGTCTGGAACTCTGGAGACAGAGCCCTGCTCTTAGGGTCAGCTTACATAGCCTCAGATGAAAGTATATCCTGAATTTTGAACTCGGTGGACTGAAACAGAACCTGCTGTGAGATTGTGTGTCTGATGTCCATGTTATCAAGCCTAGCCAGACCAGCCACTCCAAATTCCAGAACAGCTGGTCAGGAACTCTGGAGACAGAGCCCTGCTCTTAGGGTTAGCTTTAATAGCCTCAGATGAAAGCATGCCCTGAATTTTGAACTCGGTGGACTGAAACGGAACCTGCTAGGAGAATTATGTCTGATGTCCATGTTATCAAGCCTGTCACGGTATATTACCGTATACGTGACAGAACCGTTTAGACCGCAGTTAGCGGCCTCGGGGCCTCCGCAGCTTCTCTGCGGAGTCTCCGGATTTGAACTGAGACCTAGAAACCCGCTTACGCAGGATAAGTTTGACAGGTTCTACCGTACTCTGTATTGGGCCTGCCGGGTCCCTGTATCCCGGCAATTGCCTTGGCTAGTTACTTCGTCCCTTTCTAAAGGACAGACCTCTATTTGTAACAAGCACCGGCCGTCTTCGAGACCAGCAGCTTTCATATAAGTCAGTACCTCAACCCGAGTCAAGACTAGCTCAGCCTCAGCTGATCTAGCTGGAGACAAGAACCCCAGTAGAGAACCGAGACCATGCCGAAGAAGAAGTACGCAGTCTACGTCCCGTCTACCTCACCGCGAGTCGCGCGGTAAGTGCCCTTAACATAGCCCAGCTGGATCGCGCCCAGACGGCCAGAAGGCCTATGCTACCTAAGTCAATTGCCATACATACAAACAACCAGTTAGCTGCTTAACTCGCTGAGCACTCGCAGCCAGTGAAGAGTCACTGAGCCTGCCCGTAGGCGTCCATCACTGCCGTGAGGAAAGAAGTCCGCCACGGACCTGAAGCGCACATCGCGTGTCCTTTAGAAAGGGACGAAGTGGATTTAGCCTGATCAGCTTAATTTGCCAATTCCTGCTAAAGGTGCTTGTGCAGCGAAATTGGAAATTTGTTTGCATGCAAACGACCTTGGACAGCATTTGAACTGCACTTTGCTGTGGTAACCTCCATAGAGAGAAGTGCCAAGTTAAACCCTGAGAATCACTGAGCTTGGCAGCTTAGTGTTGAGTCCAGGAGTGGCTTGAAGATTTGGCTGTGGATTTATACACCCAGCAGATAATTTCCTGTGTGACTGCGGATTGAGATCAGGTGGATCCAATTTTTCATCATTGACAGAAGTAAACTTGTGGATAGAACATCCAAGTTTGAAATCTTGTGGGTGTGCCAAAGGATCCCCGCAGGAACGCAGAGCTGAGCGGACAATACGCAAGAGGCAACATCCACGCAGGGCGTGTGACATCCACGCGGGACGCGAGACATCTAGAAGCAGCCCTACCAGCAAGGTGGGAAGATCTGAAAGGGCGAAGGAGGATTCCGCCAGATTAAAACTAGTGAGCAGAAAAGCAGGAAGGCGAGGCCTAATCTGCATAGTGCTGTACCTGCCGTCCAATCTTGACTTGCGAGCCCTCACCAGACTGCAGTAGGAACAAAGGAGCAGAAGCCTAGCGTTAGCAGATCTTGTAGAGGGTGTTGCCAGCACGCTTGCAGGACCGTGCGGTTCGTTAATTGCCTGTAGAATGACAGACGTAGATCTAAATCCCGATAGGCACCAGCACCCTGATGCCCAACGGAGAAGTGGGCGTCTGAGGGGGCTGGAGCCGGGTGTAAACCTAATGGAAGCTAGTGATGAGCTAGCTGCAGAAGCCCTGTTAATGGCGGAGAAGCTGGCAGGGCCAGCGGAACCATTTGCAGAGGACTGCAAGAAGCCTGAGCCGGGCCGCGTACCGCCCAGAGAGGCAGGGGCGCAGGCAGATAGTGCGGTGCTCGTAACGCGCAAAGGCATTGGTCGGGGGGGTCCATTGCCCGCTGGTTCAGACAGCAGTCTGAATTTCGAGCAGGGGCAGACTCAGGCGGGAACTCCAGAACTGATCTTGGATCAAGCAACGGAAGCGTCCCAGAGCTGTGACACGCGACAGAGAGGTGAACCTGAGGCCGCGCCGCAGCAGAGCCTGCGCAGGGTGGCAAGTGTTGCACAAAGGGTTAAGGAAGAGCCCAGCCAACAGGATCCAAGGGCCAAGGTAGCCGCAGCCCCAGGCGGGTTTGCAGGCAAGGATAAAACCTGCCCAGACAAACAGCGAATGGAAGCAGAGGACATGGAAATTGAGAATATACTTGCAGAAGTCACGCGCATGGAAGCTGAGGTCCAAACGGCGGGAGCCAGGCAGGCCCCGCGGAGCAGCAGAAAACCACAGTCAGCTGTACCAGTGGGAAAGCCGTGGACTGACCTAATATCTGAGGAGGCGCTGCCTGAGCCGGTGCAAGAAGAAAAGGAGCGGCAGTCAGTGACAGGACTGCGCACAAGACAGCCAATGCGACCACGCAAGGTGCTGGTTAAAAGAGGGGTGGGATCCACAGTCTACGGGACACCGCTGTCCAAGTTTGCGCCCAGTGTGGGCAGACCTGCGCAGACACCCAGGGAGGGATCTAGCAACCAGATGCAAGGCGGCAGCAACGAGGGAATCCGGCGCGGATTTTTTCCAAGACCAGCGCAGGCGCAGGATGCCAGACCTAGAGGGCCAGAGCGCTCCAGGGCAGTGGAAGAGGTCAGCGTCGAAAAGGAGTCAGAGCAGCAAATGCAGCCGCTCGGTTGGGCAGGACTTTTGCAGTGGGCAACCAACTTGTGGAAAGAAGTATGCGCCAGGACGTTCTCGCAACTCCAGGATCAAATCGCAGCCATTGAGGAGTTCAGGGCCCATCATCTGCAGGGATGGGCAACAAAGGCCATGATGGGTATGTCCCACACAGGGCAGGACAGAGCAGTGCTGTTGGCCGCCCTTGGACAGGTGTCCAAGGGAAGGGTAGGACGTGAAGCAGCTCTAGCAGTCAAGGCTTTTGCAGACGAGTGGTATGATGAGGTGACAGGACATCCAGTGGAGCACGCTTCCGAACCAGAAGATGAGGAGGACCAGGTGTGGGAAGGATTCGAAACAGCAGCGCAACAGCCTGCAGATCTCAGGGAAGTCCAGAGGTGGCAGCAGCAGGCCAGGGCCGCGCCAACACCGACACCCAGATCGGAATTTTTTGAGGTCAGCAGTGAGCCAAGCCTCAGGGGGCGGCCAAGGGGCAGGGAAGAGCCCAGGGCCAGTAGCCCAGCCGCCAGCGAAAGAGTGGAGTTGACTAGCCGATCACTGGCCAGGATGGCTGAGCAAGGCGTAGCAACGCGCAGAGCAACCAGGCAGGAATCATATGCACTCCTGCGCATCGTCGAGGACAAAGAGAACACATGCCAGGAAACCCAGTTGGATAACATTGAGGAATTCCTGAGGAACAGGCAAGAAGGAGCAGTAAGAGGAGCACAACAGGGTGAGCCAGCAGGCAGTGTGCGCAGCAGCGGATCAAGAAGGCAGGAAGCCAGAGGGGAAACGCAATCTGATTCCTTCGCCAGGAATTACACAGGAGGAACGCAGCCAGGAAGGCAGTACAGAGGGCAGCCCAGGGGGCAAGCAGGCAGTGAAGGACAGCAGTACTGGCAAAGCCAGGAAATACCCAGAGAGCGGGGATACAACAGGGAACAGCCAAACCAGCAAGGCCAGGAGCCGCCCAGGGGGCAAGCAGACAGCTGGGAACAGCCAAGGCAGCAAGGTCAGGAGCAACCCAGAGGAGCCGATGAATGCAGCAAGGGAGCACAGCAGGAGAGGCAAGACCAGGAGCCGCCCATGGGGCAGGGTAGACAGCTGGGAACAGCCAAGGCAGCAAAGCCAGGAGCAACCCAGAGGAGCCAATGAAGGCGGCAGGGGAGCACAGCAGGATCGGCAAAGCCAGGAACCGCACAGGGAGCAGGCGGGCCCAGGCAGAGCACAGCCTTGGAGACCCGGGTCAAGCGACAGACCAAGCATAAGGGAGACCGGGAGGCAGCCACGCGATGGGAGTCGAAGCTCCGCAGGAAGAGCAGGCAGGCAGCCGTCAAGGGATGATCAGGAAGACAATGACAACAGATTCGACAGATACCGTCCAGGATACAGCCCGTCAGGAGGCAGCGGAGATGGATATGGATCGCGCGCAGAATCACCGAATTCAGATTCAAGGGGAGCGGACAGGCGCAGGCCAAGAACCAGGCAGGAGTCCAGCGACCAGGAAATGAAAAGGCTCGATAGGGAGCAGGCAAGGGTGAACCTGCAGCTGCAGCAGCAGATGGTCCTGCAGCTGGCAGGGGTAGCCAAGGTCGCCAAGATCCCAGCCATCCAAGGCAACGTACCAGTCCTGGATATGTCACACCCAGGCGCAGTTGCAGCCAGGAAGTATTGCCAGGCGTGTGGATACTGGGGATCGCACAACAGGCTGGCAATGTCGGATGACCAGCCAGCGCTGGCTGTGGTGGCCGGTGAAATAGCTGGATCATGCCAGTCGCCGTCAGCTATGACGTTGCTGCTCAAGTCGCTGGTCAAGCTGTGGGACAGCAAGCCGGCCAGCATGGGGCCGCTGATGGCAGCCATCAGGGCAGCGCCCCACGCAGGAAACAGAATTGCCAGAGAAGTGGAGCGGATCGGGCAGCAGTGGATCGCCCCAGCAGAGGGGCAGGGTAGCGAGGCCTCGCTGCTCACTTTGTGGATCAGGGTGGTCCAGGCGGAAGTGGGAAAACCAACTTCAGAGGAGAGGACAGCCATCACCAACCTCAAGCTAGGAGTTAAGACCACTCTAGATCCAGACGTCAAGCCAGAAGAGACGGTGGAAGCATTTGCTCACAGAGTGCTGACAACGGCAGAGCTGCTGCAGATCTCAAGGGATGCAGTAGATCACTTCGGCAGAAGTCACTCAGTCTCGCGCATGTTCCACGACGGACTCCCAGCTGTTGCCAGAGCCAAGCTGAGCAAGTTCGTCATGACGGTGCCAGGGTACCTCAGCATGAACGATGAAGACCAGATCGCAGTACTCACACAGCAGGTGGTGCTGTGGGAGAGGTTTGCCCTGGAAATGGGTGACCTAGGAGGAACCGGCTTCAGGCAGGTAACCAACAGTGGGCCTGGCCAGGGAGAGGCACAGCCCAGCAGGGGCAGAAAAGAGAGAACGGGACAGTGGGAGATGCGGACACGCCTTGAAGGGGTAGTGCACCCCGCAGGCTCAGCAGCAGTACCACAGTTGCGGGTGGATGGTAAACCCAGAGGAGTTACCTGGGCGGACCAAACAGGGACGGCAAATTACAGCGCAGAGGGCGCCGCGGGAGCTCCCAAGGCATGCTACCAGTGTGGTAGCACGGCGCACCTGGCCAGGGATTGCAGGACGCCCAGGGCCAGGGATGAGCGCAAGCCTATGCCCCTGGTTACAGACATTACACCTGGACCGGCCAGACAGCTGCAACAGCAGCATCCGCCGCAACATCAGTACCCGCAGCAACAGCAGTACCCTCTACCGCCAAGGCCGCAGCAGGGACAGGCTGCAGGCAGGCCGTATGACAGGAATCAGAACAATAGGCAGTATCCAAGGCCTGGGCCTGGCCAGGGGGGTCAGGCGCAGCAGGCAGCTCACGTGTCGCATCTCAGCAATGCAACGGTGCAGGCTGAGCCGGAAGGCTGGCACCAGACCATGGCAGAGATGCTCAGCGAGTCCGTAGCACTCATGACGCAGGTTGGGCTGGTACCCAAGCCTGAGGGTTTCAAACAGGCGGTTCATAACGCCCGTCCTAAGTCGTTTAGGCCAGAACCTTTTCAGGAGGAGGAACCAGTGCCAGGATTCGTGGAACCTTCCTCCAGGAAGGGGGCAAAGAGGCTGGTATTGAGTAAACTAGCTGACGATATGTCTGACATCCGCCTACAGGTGTTCAAGCTGAACGAGAGGCTCTCAGCGCTGTCTTTCAACACGATGCCTATGGGAGCAGACAACTACGACTACCAGGGTGAGATCAGTAACGCCAGGCCAGAGGGTAGAGCGATGACAGCTGCACCCCAGCTGCAGTATTTCAAAAATGACAGAAGCAACCTGGAGCAGTGTGTGGGACTTATGGTCAAAGGGAAGGTCTTGGTGGCTCAGAAAGCCCTCGTGGACTCAGCATGCACGTGCCATGTCATCACCGTCAATATTGCAGAGCAATTAGTTGCCATGGGGGCGGAACTGGTGCGTACGGATGAGAAGATACGTACCACAGACAATGCAGGGGCAGATCTGTATGGAGTGCTGTTCATTTATGTGGTGTATGGATATGGGGGGCCCAATGCCATTATGGAGCCCACGGTGGTCAGGGTCGTTAAGACGCCACCAGACGCATATGAGCACTTGGTAGGGAACCCGGAGTTCCTCAAGTATAATGGGGTATTAGAGGCAGCAGGAAGGCTGACCTTACGGCCCAGAGAGGGCACACAGAGAACGCAAGGGGTCAGGGACCTTACGCTGCCGCTAATACGGGCATCTCCAGCAGGGGGGTACCAGGCAGCAGCAGTGGCATGGGCAGGAATCCAGTGTGGATTCGCAGAAAGAGAGGGGTGGCCCGCTGCAACAGTTGAAACAGAGCACGAACCGCTCTTACAACATGCCATGGCCACGCGCGCAGGTGCCGCTATGAGAGCTGGACAGGACGCAGGACCGGGCAACACGGTCAACCCCAGGCTACAAAGACAAGGGACGGTGCCAATCGAGGCGGCAGGGGCAGAGGCCGCCGCAGCAACCTCAGAGGAGGTGACCAGAGCGCGCAGAGCCGCGGGAGTCTCTGATAAGGAGAGAGAGTTAGTCAGGGGCTTCTTGCCAGCATGCCCTAGCCACCCGTGCGCCTTGTGCGGAAAGCCAGACAGTCACTCGGCAGAGGAGTGTGAGAGGAGGATTCAAGTCCTTGCGCGGATCCCAGAAACAGCGCCTGCGGTGCAGGCAGAGCCGCCTGCAGCAAGGCAGAGGAAATATGGCACAGCAGCAGCCGGCAGAGCTGCACAAGCAAAATCGGCGCTCGGCAAGGGAGAGCAGCAGCAGCAGCAGCAGCTGCAAGGGCAACAGCAGGTGGCAAGGCCTAGGGCGCAACAGGCCAGCGACGGCGATGGCAGGCAGGCGCAACAGCAGCAGCAGCTGCAAGGGCAACCGCAGGTGGCAGGGCCTAGGGCGCAACAGGCCAACGACGGCAACGGCAGGCAGGTGCAACAGCAGCAGCTGCAGGGGCAGCCAAGGGCAGCAAGGCCTACTGCGCAAACAGCAAGCGGCAGCGCTAGCGAGGCGCAGGAGGAAGAAGTGGAAGAGGAGGAAGCAGGAGTGCAGCGTCAAAAAGGTTCCAGAGCCAGGGACCAGCAGTCAAGATACGCACGTTGGCCGGCTGACCGGGCGGATTACAGGGCTGGAAAAAGCTCTCAAGTGGAGAGAGGACCAGATGTGGAAACAGGCAGCGGGCATCATAGACTACCTTGGAGGCCAGCTGAGCAGGTGGAAGAGCATCCAGGATGCTCAGCAGGCCATGGCAGAGGTTCATCGGCAGTACATCATGAGGGCAGATGACCTGGTCAAGCTGCAGGAGGCCCTGGGAA
Organism: Limnomonas spitsbergensis; assembly: GCA_037349105.1. Taxonomy (NCBI): domain Eukaryota; kingdom Viridiplantae; phylum Chlorophyta; class Chlorophyceae; order Chlamydomonadales; genus Limnomonas; species Limnomonas spitsbergensis. The sequence continues at coordinate 1,000,671 of JAYJMM010000078.1, read as the reverse complement.
CACAGCACTTGGGGGGGTTGCCAAACCACGGGCAGCCGCTCCCAGTTGCAGGGGACCCAGCGATGGCGGGGGCCTTCGAGAAAATGATGGAGCTCCCGTCCCCGTTATCAAGCGTAAAGAGCGAGCATTCCGACCAGGGGGAGCCGCAGGGAGAACAGCAACAGGCCGCGTATCAGCACGGTGTTTCTAGCAGTGACGAGAGCGGCTCAGGGAACAGAAGACTACGACAGCGCAGCAGGAGCGCGCAAAGGGCCACCAGTGAGGAGCGCCACGGGATGGTGCCAACGCCGGCAGCCAGGACCCAGCGGCAAAGCGCGATGCAGCGCAGCCCCAGTGAGGGGCGGAGCAGGGACCGCAGGCAGCGGTCACCCAGCAGGGACCAGCCCAGGGGCAGGTCCAGGGAGCGTCACCCGAAGGAATTGGCCAGGCCTTACAGGCAGGGGCCGGGGTATCAGCGAGGCCCGGGCCTGAGTCCTCCGGGCAGGGCCCAAGCAGGGGGCAGTGGAGCAGCAGAGCCTAGGCGTAACCTAGGACCCCGCCATGGTGGACTCTGTTTCAAGTGCGGCGAGCCTGGGCACTTTGCCAACGAGTGCACCAGCCCTGAGCAGGCAGGGCTAACAGGCGACAGGGCAGGGGCGCCTGCAGGCCCAGCGCGGGGCTATGGAGCCAGAGGGCCAGGCAGGAACCAGGAGGTACCCGGGGGGAGCCGGCGCCGGAACTTCGAGGCGGCCATGGGGACACCCCGCGCAGGGGACTTCCAGCAGACAGCAGCGGGCCCAAGCGCGTGGCCAGGTCCGCCAGCGCGACAGGAGCCGCCAGAACAGGGCGAGCAGCCAAGGTGGGGTGGGGCCAGTAACCACACGTGCTTTATGACAGGCCACATGGAATTTAGCCAGGACAAGGGGGCCTACCAGGCTGAGGTCAGTCAGGCAGGACCAGTTCAGGTGGATCCCCAGAGGGTGCCAGAAGGGCAGGTGGCCAGTCAGGTAAACCACTGGACGATGGCAGTAGAGGCGTTGGCCATGAACCATTATGGGACCATGCCAACAGGGTCGGCCAGATCGGTGACACATGCGATGGCATTCTTGAAGGATCTCCAGAGAAGGGGGTGCCCAGCCCCGTGTGAAGGATGGCCAGGTCTGATGCAGAGGTTCCTAGACAGGGAATGGGACGCGTATGATGCACAGTGGGATGAGTTTGAGAGACGCGAGCGGGAGGCAGTACCCCAGCACAGCGTAGACGAGTGGGAGACCGATTCCGGTTCCATCTTGTCAGCAGGCAGATATGAACCTAGAGAACCGTCACCATTGCGTGAGGCAGAGTTTGCCATGTTATGTCCAGGTACACCGGAGGGCAAACAAGGCACAGGCAGAGGGGTAGCGGGAGCAGCCGCAGGGACCAGGGAGCCGACCAGCATGGTGTATCGAGGTCCAGCAGCCAGAAGGGCCGCAGCAGGGAGCCAGCTGGACGATCTGGCGGGGCCCGTTAGGACCCACAAAAGCACCACCTCCAGGTGCAATGCTTGGGGAGGAGTAGATGAGGACGAAGAGACGCAGCACAGCAGTGAGAGGAGAGGGAGGTCTGGTGCAAGGGGCGGGAACAGCCAGCTTGACCAGCCCTTCAGCAGGGAGAGATCTTACAGCAGGGAACGGACCTACATAGAGCCGTATCCGCCAGCCCCACCAGAGAGCGAGCCCTTTGTGCAGTATTACCGCCTGGGGGAAGAGATGCCAGAGGCGTCCACCTCCATGGCCATGCTCACCATGCCAGCAGATTGCTTGGACGGGCTGTGTAGGGTGCAAAACCACAGGCTCCGGGAAGGCGGCGTGCAGATGTGCATGAACAGGCGGGCAGCCAGCCAGGCGGTAGCCCGGATGATCTTCCCGGGGGATGCAGTGACTGCGGTGCTACTGTCGCCAGCGTCGGGAGCCATGTGGGAAGGAGAGGAGGAGCTTGCGCGCTCACCGTTCGCAGTGGAACAGCTGGAAGCATGCGTGCTCCAGTGGGTGCGTCAGGAGAGGAGAGCGTGGCACGACAATAGGGCGAGCAGCGTGCTACCCTATTGGCAGGCAGACGTCATCACAGTGCAGTTGTGGAGACAAGCGCATCCGGCAGGGGTGCGCACGCTGCACCCCCTGTTCAGAGGAGCAGGGGAGGCCGGCATTGAGGAGGAATTGGCAGCCCTGGGGGACCAACCAAGGATAGGACGCGGGCTGGTGGACAGGCGCGGTCCCGTCTCGGAGGAACCCGCGGCTGCCACCGACGGCCCTATCCTGGCAGAGGAGCCAGCATGGACCCAAGCAGCATTCGTCACCACATTCGGGGCAGCTGCATCCTCATGGGAATTGCTGGAGCCCGTGGACGCCTTGGAGCCGTCAGCACTGGAAGCTGAGCCTAGGGGACGGGCAGAGCCCCGGGCACCCCAAGACAATGCCAGCAACCAGCTCACGGAGGACGTTGACAGCAGGAACCCGGAGTTCAGCGACAACTTGTCGGAGGGTCCACCACCGCTGGTGGAGATCACTGAGTCAGATGAGGAGTGGTACGAGGGAGGAGCCATGCCCCCGGACCAGGATAGCGTCGCCAGAGCAGAGGCTCGAGATGCAGAGGGCAATTATATGCCTGCCAACAGCGGCCCGGGACCAGGGAGCCCAAGGTACGACCTGGTGGAAGAGCTGCCACAGCTGCGGCGCGCGCGGATGCGCAGCGTCCTTCAGGAGCACGCAGCAATGCAGGAGCGCAGAAGCAGGCGGGCCGCTATAGAGCTCAGTAAAGTGATCACCTTGGAAGAGAAGGCACACCAGGTCGCAGTGGGGGTCAGCCAGCGGCAGGCAGCGGACCGGCACGCTTGCAATCTCCATGGGGCAGCAGCAGGCGAGGCGAGCAGCAGGCGCCCAGGAGGCGCCCAGATCAGCCCACCAGCACAGGCAGCAAGGGAGCCCTGGGGTGATCCGGCAGCATATAGCACAGGACGCTGGGTGGCAGTGCTCAGGAACTTCGTGGATCAACTGGACGTGCTAAGAAGGCAGGAAATGGGGCAGCAAGAGGCAAGCCAGGAGGCTAGCCTGCTGTTCCGACTCAGAATGCTGCCACAGCCCGATCCGAACCCCAGGATGGGAGGTTACAGCAGGGCAGTCAGGGAGCTACAGGAGGAGCTGACGGAGAGAGTTTCAGCCCTCAAAACGATGGAGGCAAAGGGAGTGACCGCCCAGCAGCCGTCGATGAGTCGCAGCAGCCAAGCCCGTACCAGCAAGGGGAAGGACCTTAGGCAGGCCGACAGCGCTCAGGAAATCATGCGACAGGGCCGTGGGCCAGGGGAGCCCGCAGGTGCAGGCAGCAGCAAGGCTGTGCAGCGCGCTACTCACAGGCAGGAGCGGCTGGCACAGGGCAGCACAGGACAGACCCCAGGAGCAGGGCCAGAGAGGGCCGGTTCGGTTTGGGCTGACACTGCCGAGCTGCGGGGGAAAAAGTCAAAGAAGGCTAGGCGACGCGCAGGAAAGGCGTAGAGGGCAGCCGAGGACAGGAACCGTGGCAGCAGACCAGGAATGGACTGCCCAGTCCTGCCACTCAGGATCAGCCAGGTAGACCTGGAGATCACATGGGCCAGAGGGCAGCAGAGGCCAGCGCAGAGTGCAGAACCATGCGTACAGCCCACAGAGCACCTACAGCAGCAACCCACGAGGAAGATGCCAGCTTGCAGAGGACTCCTCACCTGTACAGCATTTAAGGGGATCCTTACGGGGACGCTCCAGCTGATACTGGTGTGGCCCCTGCTGTCGGTGTGTGTGCCGGGGGCGCGAGCCTCCGAGCAGGGGGTGCGAGGAGGAGGATTTACAGCAGGCCAAGGGGCTTTCGTGTCGGGACAAGAGGCAGCAGCGAAGCTGTCGTCTGGATGGTTGCGCCCGCCAGCAGTCATCCCCATGGGGGGTGCCAGCAGGAGGGGTGCCTGCAGCCAGCAGGAGAGCTGGCACAGCGGCAACACCACTGGCAGGGAAGAGCCACCCGCGGAGGACGACCCGCAGGCGGCTGAGATGATCGACATGTTCCAGCCGGGGGGAGTAGTGGAGCCGCCCGCAGAGTACGTCAAGACCAAGGAGGGGTGGCTGCTGGGCCAGCACCCCGACTTCACTGCGGAGCAGCAGGAGAGCCTGGAGCAGAGCCTCCGGGATCGCCAAGGAGCGTTCGCTTACTCCATGGAGGATCTACCAGGCTACTGCGGCTCGCAGGGTGAGTTTACGCTGGCTTTAGAAGACGAGGTCAGTTCGTGCTTTCAGAAGTCCAGGGATATGCCACCGCCTAAGGCGGCGATTTTTAAGGAAAAGTGTCAGCCGATGATTGAGGCAGGCATCATAGTCAAGGTGCCCCAGGGGGGGCCTATCAAGTTTGCGGCCAATTCAGTAGTAGCAGCCAAGAAGAGTGCTGAGACTGGGGAGTGGACTGACCACCGGATAGCGCACGATATGCGCAGGTTAAACCTGCGTACGGCTAAGCAGGAGTTTGCAATCCCCAGGATGGAGACTATTTTTCAGAACCTGGGAACTGCCAAGATATTCAGCAAGGTTGATCTCCGGTCGGGGTTCATGCAGATCCCTATAAAGGTCGAGGACCAGCCTAAGACAGCTTTCTGGATGGGACCTGAGCTTTGGATGTACACAAAGCTCAACTTCGGTTTGCGCAATGGGCCCCCCTTCTTTCAGCGTATGATGGAAGAGGAGATTGCCAGGGCAGGCCTGAGTGCGTTCTGCGTGGCATTCATTGACGATCTGCTAGTGTACAGTGACACGCCGGCAGAACACATCAGGCATGTGGAGCTGATGTTGGACATGCTCCACAGTGTAGGATTAAGGGCGCACCCCGACAAGTCCCTGTTTGGGTGTGCAACAGTAGAGTACCTGGGTCACAATGTGTCGGCCCAGGGGCTCACGCCGCACGCAGCCAAGATAGCAGCAGTTATGGCGCTGCCAGAGCCCACATCGGTGTAAACATTCAGGAGGTCATGGGATTCTTGAATTTCTACCGGTGCTACGTCCCGGATTTCTCGAAAAAGGCAGCATGCATCAACGCATTGCTGGTCAAGGGGGTCCCGTTTGTGTGGGGGCCAGAGCAGTCGCAGGCGTTCCAGTTGATCAAAACAGAGATGTGCGAGGGCGGAAGAGTCCTGCGCAGACCAGATTACGGTGGGACAGGGCCAGACGGCAAGGGGCCGCCAAGGCCGTTCTTGTTGTACACAGATTTCTCTAAGCAGGGCATAGGCGCAGTGCTAGGGCAGTGTGACGACAGCGGGCGGGAGTATATGGTGGCATGCACGTCCAGATCCCTGAACAAGAGCGAGAGGAACTATTCCTCGTTCCAGGGGGAGATGCTGGCTGCAGTGTATGCAGCACGCACATACCGCCACATGCTGTTTGGGTGCAAGGTGCATCTCATCACTGACCATGAGCCGCTCACTTACCTCATGGACAATCAGACGTTGGTGGGCCAGCATACTAGGTGGGCTCTCATGCTTCAAGAGCTCGACATAACCATTGTCCACCGCTCAGGGGCATGCCACCAGAATGCGGACATCCCGTCCAGGTCGCCGCTCCCATCCTCAGCTGACCGCACAGGGGCCAGGCTCGACACAGCCGCTCCCGAGCCAGCAGTCCAGAAGGAGGCAGGTGGGAAACAAGTAGCTTTGCTCACGGGGTTGGGCAGGGTGAACCAGTGGCATGCAGACCAGATAGTGCGCATGGCGCAGGAGGGCAGAAGGAGAGTACAGGTGTTGCGAGCTGCAGAGGCAGCTTGCGTGACAGCACAGGTGGGGCAGGAGATATCCTCTGCCGCCACTGACGATGATGAGCAAGCGCAGCCTGTCAGTACAGCAGAACAGGCATTCAGCAACAGGAAGCGGGCCAGGACAATGATCAGTGATGTTCTTGCTGACCTGCCTAGGGCGACACCCCCTCATTCACACGCAGGCCTGGACACAGCTTGCCTGGCGAGTGGGGCGGTGAGGGCCATGGAAACCAAGGGAGTCGTCCTTTTCGAGCCCTTTGGAGGTATGTGCTCAGGGCTGGAAATGGTGCTCAGGGCGGGTATCCCAGTGGTGCAGTACTTGTATGCTGATATCAGTGAGGAAGGCAGAGAGATCGCAGGGGGTCGCCTGTTGCAGTTGCACAGGAGATACCCTCAGTTGCTTCCAGTCAAAGCGTTTGATAAGGCTTTCAGAGCGTTGCCCCAGGATGTGTATGCCATTACGGCGGAGCACCTCAAGGAGGCGGGCGCCCAGGATGGGCGCCAGTGGTTCATGGTAGCAGGCTGGGAGTGCCAGGACCTCTCGTCAGCAGGCAAGGGGCGGGGGCTCGAGGGAGAGAGAAGCAAGTCTTTCTTCCCATTAGTCAAGCTGTTGGGTACACTACAGTTCCTGCAGGGGTCTAAGCCGCCAGCGTACCTGATTGAGAATGTGGCAATGCAATTGAATCAGAAGAGTGTGAAGGCCAGTGTTGAGGCTTTTCAGGAGGTGTGCAGGATTCTGGGGACACCGGCGTTGTTTGACGCAGCGCAGGTGGGGTCTTACGCCCACCGCACCCGCAACTATTGGGGGAATATCGCCCCTGCAGCAGATATTGAGTTTGTGATTCGTGCGTCGACCAGACCCCACGAGGGGATAGTAGACGACATTCTGGACAAGGGCAGCAAGGCCCAGGTAGTCTCGTGTCCGGACAATGGGGGGTACTGCATCAACGTAACAGGCCAGCCCAGGAAGGTGCTGCCATGTCTGATGGCCACGCCCTCATCATATTCTTTTCGGAACGGGCAAAATGGGATGGTGTACAGACCCATGGGGGACTTGCAGGAGCCCAATGCAAACGAGCGTGAGCGAGCTATGGGGTACGCTATGGGGTCCACATTGCCGCGCCCAGACTTCCCAGAGGCAGCCAGGAGGGCAGCCTTGGGCAGGTGCATGGATTCGTGGGCACTGGGTGCATGGTTCAATGTGGCACTTGAGTGTGCTAAAATCATACCAGAGGAATTGAAACGCAGGGCAAGGCTGCCAGGCCCGGACAAGGACCCAGTGATGGGTGCAACTTTAATGTCCAGCCACTATGCCCTTGCTACTGCAGGAAACGCATGCTCTGGCAGCGGAGAAGTGGCCGCGTCATACAGGCAATGCCTGGGAGAATCGGCTGCGGCAGACTGGGCCGACGCGGCACAAGAACCAGGTGGGAACACGCCTGAGGAACAAGTTGAGGTTGAAGTCATGGTGACCAGGGACACAGAGGGTGAGAAGGACCCGCCAGGATGCCCTGCAGGACCATCGGTCAGGGTTGATGTGTGGGCAGATGAACCGGTATTGAGGTTTCTCCGTGAGAAGGCATTTGTTCCGGGAACAGAGCTAGGAGAACAGACCAGAATACAGCGCAGAGCTGCGCCATTCCAGTGGGAATCAGAGAGGGGAGGAGTGCTGATGAGACTCATGCCTGACGGTAGACGTTGTGTGGTGCCCAGGCCAGAGGACAGGCTTGCAGTGATCCAGACAGCCCATGCCGGTACGGGCCATTTTGGCAGCCACCGCACGGCCTTCATGGTCATGCAGCAGCATTGGTGGCGGGGACTCAGAGCAGCAGTCAAGAAGGCAGTGCAGGAATGTGGTGTGTGTGACAGGGCCAGGGCGTCCACATTCAATCACATACAGCCCAACCTGCACCCACTACCCATTGAGGGGTTGTTTTTCCGGTGGGGAGTGGACCTGTGTGGTCCATTTACGACCACTTCCAGGGGCAATCGGTTTGTGATGGTTTGTGTGGAGCATTACTCCAAGTGGGTGGAGTTGATCCCCATTCCAAGCAAGGCGTCTGATGTGACGGCCTTAGCGTTCTTTCAAAATGTTGTGGCACGATTCGGGGGATGCGCAGAAGTGGTGACAGACCAGGGGACAGAGTTCCAGGGTGAATTTCAGGACATGTTGTTGGACTGCTTCATTGACCACCGCACCACTTCTGCCAACCACCCCCAGGCAGACGGGCTATCAGAGAGGGCTGTCCAGACCCTCAAGGCAGGCCTGCGCAAGTGCTGCAAGGAGGGCAGCAGCGACGAGTCCTGGGACAAGATGGTGCCCTGGGTAGCCCTAGGCTTCCGATGCTCGCCGCAGCAGGCCACGCGCATGGCGCCGTACGAGGTGCTGTTCGGGCAGAGACCCACCTTCCCCTCCAGGGTGGGGGCGGACCTCTGGAGCACAGCCAAGGTGGCAACAGCAGAGGAGGCAGCAGACCTGCTCTTGGCCAGAGTGGCCAGGATCAAAGAGGCACTGCCAGTCGCGGGTGAGCATCTAAAAATTGCGCAGCACCGCGACAAGCTGCGATATGCACGCATTCGTGGGGGAGGGTATGTCCCCCAGATCAGGCGTTTTGCGGAGGGAGATTACGTGTATGTGAAGTATTCATCAGAGCGACGCAGCCTCGATCCCAAGGCCAGGCCTGAGATCCTAAGGGTAAAAACACTGGGGGCGACGGGAACCTTGGTGTTGGAGGGGGCAGATGGCCTCACAGTAACAGAGAATGCTGTCAATTGTTCTCCATGCCACCTGCCCAACCTCCGGGGAGTGGTCGATTTCAGTGGAACCAGACCCAATAACAGCCTGTCATGCGAGGTGTGCCAGCTGCCTGATCGCGGAGAGGTGATGCTTTTGTGTGATGCCTGCAATACAGGTTGGCACATGGATTGCTTGGTACCAGTACTCGAGGAGGTGCCTGAGGGCGAGTGGTTGTGCCCAACTTGCGCGCCTGAGGACAAGGGAGCTGAGCCCGCAGCAAGGGCAGGACCCGCTGCAGAGGATTGCAGTGTGCAGGTCCAGGGGCGGCCGAGCCCAGCAGCCAGAGCGGCTGCCAGGACAGCCCAGGAGGCCAACGTCATGGACAGGCCTGAGGTGGAAGTCATGGCCACCAACCCAGCAACAAGGCAGATGGAGCGGGGCATCGCAAGACCAATGGCGAACGGATTATACGACATCTCGTACACCACTGGCCGGGGAGAGGCCAATGTCACCCCGAGAGCAGTTACAAGAAGGGCTAAGGTGGCCAAAGAAGCAGCAAGGGAGGAAGAGGAGTCAGCTCTTGAGGAGCTTACCGAAACCTGAGGCCGAGCCCAGAGCGGCAAGGCCGCTGAGCACGTGACGTCACCCACGCCGTAACTGGCAAGGAGCGGGCAGGCACCTACAGAGCAGAAATGCAGACGCAGCGCGACTTGTCCTAGTACCCGGCAGGCAGTGGGCCGGCAGCCAGCGGACCGAAGACTGAAGATGCAGGAGTGGAGTTAAAGCTATCGCAGCAGCATAGTGAAAATTTGTTTCTCAAAACACCATAGCAGCAAGGCTACGGTAGTACATATGTTATGACGATGATGAGCGAGGAGAATTAGTCAACTCGGGCAATGATACCACAGTAGGGAGCACATCACGCTGCTACGGCGCACAATTCCTGTGGCCATTGAAGACCAGGCGGCTATGGCGCAGTGGGGCGAGAGCAGCGGTTGTTCTTAGCTTGACCTGATAACTTTGAAATTTCCCTGTTTGCTAGCCAGTAGTGGGCTGAACAGCTTGAATTTGTAGGATGCCGCGCATTGCGCTTCGGCTGAGACTCGGTGGATTTTTTTTTCTTTTCGTTCTGATTGAAGAAGGCCTGAACCAGGCAGAGTTGATGAAGGCCTGAACCAGGCAGATTTACGGCAGATGATTTGAGCTTCTACGTACATATTTTTCCAGAAGTTTCTTTCAGTACCACCCCTTTTCCGGCTCCCCGCGCACGCCTGGAGGGCTTAACGCTGGGGAGCGGGGGGCGAGTAAAGTAGTAGGGGCGGTACCCACAAGACGGAGACTTCCAGGCAGAGATATCCAGTTAGGGACTTCCAGTTGCAGTTATCTTGTTAACAAACTCTTGTATGTAGTACAAGGAGCATGAGTGTACGGTGATGTACCGTATTTGTGAGTAGAGGACACCTCTCTAAGGTGTCCTGACCGGAGTTTACGGTATTTACCATATTAGCACGTTTACTGCTTTATGGTGCGACAGCTGTCACGGTATATTACCGTATACGTGACAGAACCGTTTAGACCGCAGTTAGCGGCCTCGGGGCCTCCGCAGCTTCTCTGCGGAGTCTCCGGATTTGAACTGAGACCTAGAAACCCGCTTACGCAGGATAAGTTTGACAGGTTCTACCGTACTCTGTATTGGGCCTGCCGGGTCCCTGTATCCCGGCAATTGCCTTGGCTAGTTACTTCGTCCCTTTCTAAAGGACAGACCTCTATTTGTAACAAGCACCGGCCGTCTTCGAGACCAGCAGCTTTCATATAAGTCAGTACCTCAACCCGAGTCAAGACTAGCTCAGCCTCAGCTGATCTAGCTGGAGACAAGAACCCCAGTAGAGAACCGAGACCATGCCGAAGAAGAAGTACGCAGTCTACGTCCCGTCTACCTCACCGCGAGTCGCGCGGTAAGTGCCCTTAACATAGCCCAGCTGGATCGCGCCCAGACGGCCAGAAGGCCTATGCTACCTAAGTCAATTGCCATACATACAAACAACCAGTTAGCTGCTTAACTCGCTGAGCACTCGCAGCCAGTGAAGAGTCACTGAGCCTGCCCGTAGGCGTCCATCACTGCCGTGAGGAAAGAAGTCCGCCACGGACCTGAAGCGCACATCGCGTAGTAAAGTAGTAGGGGCGGTACCCACAAGACGGAGACTTCCAGGCAGAGATATCCAGTTAGGGACTTCCAGTTGCAGTTATCTTGTTAACAAGCTCTTGTATGTAGTACAAGGAGCATGAGTGTACGGTGATGTACCGTATTTGTGAGTAGAGGACACCTCTCTAAGGTGTCCTGACCGGAGTTTACGGCATTTACGTTTACTGCTTTATGGTGCGACAAGCCTAGCCAGACCAGCCACTCCAAATTCCAGTACAGCTGGTCAGGAACTCTGGAGACAGAGCCCTGCTCTTAGGGTTAGCTTTAATAGCCTGATGTGATTCCATTGGCTGCTACTCTGATCCACTGTCATGTTGCTCAGTCCTTGACAGCATGGCCCCCAGCAAATTACTGTCGTTACATCTCTAGCCCTGCTCAAAATAATAAACCTCGGGCACGTCAACAAAATCTAATGCTGGTATTAAATGCATGAGCCAATGCTACCCTCCACTGTAGGTCACTGCAGGCTTGGACTTTGCGTCCAGTATGAACATGCTGGCCCTTCGCACGGACCAGGATGCCGACCGAGGCCGAGCCTGTCTTGGGCGAGACCTCAAAATTCTTCTTCATCAGAAAATCAGCCAAGAGCTTGTGTGCATCGTTCCGCTGACCCTGCATAAATGCAAGGTATGCTCTTAACGAATACAATGAATCGTAAATGCAAACTGCAAACCCACGCTGCAAACCCGTACGTACTTGCCTTGGGGCCCACGGGGCGGTTCCGGAGTCTCTTCACGAGTTTTCGCGTGAGCTTCCGCATCTCTCCTTGGGTGCGCGCCATCCTGCACATTACATATCATGTTCTGCATTGCAATCTTAAAATTACAGAAAGGAAGCCAGAAAGGATGATACTTGGGCTCCATACCTGAGTGACGAGTGACGCATATTTGGACGTATTTCACTGGAAATAATGGTGATGACATACATCTGCAGTGGTCGTATCGGCGGTCGGCCAGACTATCAGCCTAATAGGAGTACTTCCGTCCAGGAGCAAAACGGGGACAATGAAGTTGCATCTCCACAGAGATAGCAGCATCTACTAAACCTTCATAGCTTACTGACGAATCTTTTTTACCAGCATGCATGAAGATCAATGGTATATCGTCTGAGCCACCCCCGGGCCGGTCCTGCATTGGGATGGGAGCAAGCTCAGCAGGAAGCTCTCGCACAGCAGTTTTCTGCCAGCTCTGCCCGGTTGGCCTTATATAATTCTGATAGCCACTGATGTGACCCAGCTCGCGGTGAATACCGCGACGGGTTATAGCGTCGAGGAGGAACGCCTGCTGACAGAGACAGATAGAGCGAGCGAGGCTGAAGCCTCGTCCGGGGGCTCTGGGCGCACCGACCCGGAATTCGCTCAGACAGCAGGCATAGCAGAAGTCTACAGTGCCGCTTTCCGCGGTATCGAATCACAGGACAGCGCCATGAGGCGCCACGTCGGCGTAAAAATGACCTCTCTGCCGCACAACGCTCTGGATTTCCTCATCCACTTTTGAGAGACGCTCTTTGCTGCTGTGGAACAGCTCTTGCAGCACAGCAGGTTTACCTACCGTATACCGGCCCCAGGAGGACATTCGTGCCATTGCACACCACTAGTTCGTGAAACGCGGCACGGGAGTTCTGGAAGAGGAGATGGAGCGCTACCAGCAGCAGCAAATACCGCAACAGCAGCAACAACAGCTCAGGAGGCCAGAGCAGTCGCGGCAGCAGGAGTACGATGCCGAAAGCCGCGACAACATGAGCATGATCAGGTTATCTGTTGCAGCAACCGCAGTTGTGACAGTATGAGCAACAGCCAACAGCAGCAATAGCAACAGGAACTGCGGCAGCAGTTGCATCAGTAGCAACCACAGCAGCAGCAACAGCCACGGCAGCAGCAACGGCAGCATGAGGAGCAGCATTAGCAACAGCAGCAACAGCAGCAACATCAACATCAAGCAGAGCAGAAGCGGCAGCGCAAGGAACAACAGCAACTCCTGCCACGCATGGCTGCACACATAGCCCTGTTGGAGACCCGCATGGCTCAAGTGGAGGCCATCAGCGGCCGTCTGTCTCGAAATCTGCACTAACACAGATTTCGCTGAAAGCGGGCGCCTGACAGCTTTCAGCAGCCTGGCGGACAGCAGGCCCCGCCCCCGCCTCAGCCCCGCCTCGCCCCCGCCCCCGCTCTCGCCTCGCAACAGCCGGGACAGGGACGGCTTCGGCTGATCAGGCTTGGCCAAGGAATTGACCGGCACAGCCACCTGCCAGGCCGCTCCCTCGGCGACAGGAAAACGTCTAGGCCGGACAGTCGAAGCCCCCCACGGCGGTTTGAGGTTAGCCACCCTCAACTGCAACAGGTTGCGCGGCTCTGACATCAGAGCCACAGTCCAGGGTGCCCCCACCCCCAAGGTGGACGCCTTGCTCGGCCTCAGACGGCAGCATGAGATAGTGGCCATGCAGAAAGTCGCCGGTATAGACGAGGCGGCGGTGCAACAACTGTTGGCACCTAGCCAAAGTCTGTTTTGGGCCCAACAGCGGTCGGGCAAGGGACAGGGTGTGGCCTTCGTGTTGGCCAGCAACATTTCAGGACTCTGCAGCCTGAACAGCACCTTCAGCCACGGGGTCCATGGCATGGTTAGAGTGCAGCATAAGACTTTTTAGCAGCCCTCAGCCTACTTTCCAGGCATGTATTTACTTGCCCCCGCCCGGCGGCGGCCCCCGGGATGTTGCTGCTCAACGCAACGGCAGCCTCTGGGATGTTGCTGCTCAACGCAGTGGCGGCCTCCGGGATGTTGCTGCTCAATGTTCAGAGCGCCTATGCTGTGCTACGAGCGATGTCGCTTTGCAGTGCTCCAGGCCCAGAGCGTAAGTCTACCAGGCAGCGCTACAAGTCCACAACACGAAGACGTCGTCGTTGTTACACGTGCCATACAGCAGGGGAAGTAGCTGACAGACTGCATCGTCACGAGTACAGTGCTTACCAGGAGCAAATGCAAGTGAGGTGGCAGACCTCAGACCTGCCTCACCACGGCTGTCTCCTCCCTGAGGTGGGAGGCACACCTGCGGCAGCAATTCACCGCCACTACGCCCCCCTCTCCAGCGGCACCACATACAACGTTGCCCCCTACCACCGCTCATCCGGAGGACCTAGGAGTGTTAGATGCACAGCTTGCCTCTTGCTTCGACAGGGCTTTCTCCCGCATGCGTGTGCAAACTGCGGCCTAGCCGGGCCTAGTCGGTCTGACGGCACCCTTCACCATGCTTGCCATGGTAGAGGACGATTCAGAGGGGGAGCAACGACACGTGCGGATGGATTTGCGGCAAGACTGGTTGACAAAGATGGCGGTGCGGGGGGGAATGCCTAGTGCCTGGCAGCCAGTTAGGATTCAGCATGTTAACAAGAAGGGTGACCCCCTTGACCCCGATAATTATGTCACAGTTTAAACCCGTATACGTGACAGAATGGTGAAAACCGCGGATTGCGGCAGCAGACACTCCGTAGCTTTACCACGGAGTCTCCGAGACCCTGCAGTAAGCCCAGCACCCACACTTTGTGGGTGAGCGGAGGCATAGTTCATACTTATCCATAGGGCTTGCCGAGGGGCCTATGCTCTCGGCTGCACCTTTGATGTTAGACAGTCCACTGTAATCTAGCAATACCGGCTATATCCAAGATACTAGCCTGCGGATACAAGACAGTAACAACCAGGGAAGTTACAGCGGCCGAAGATTTTGGGACGAAAAGAAAATAGCCGAAAGCCCCGAAAAAAGTTATCGACAGCTGGGCTCGGCCGAAGGCCGAACCCTGACCGCGGTTTGGCGGAAGTTTTTAAACTTAGTCCAGGTGAAACAGCGGCCGACCAGTAATGTCGAAATGTCAGATTCAGACTTTGAAATGTTCGACGAAGTGCAGCATCTTGTAGTCGTAGGGGCTGCGCAACCGGGTGGGCCCTCACCTATCCTTCGCCAAAGTACCCTTCTCAGCACCTTTCAGCGATTACCACCGACCGAGGTGCAACTGGCAGCCCGAGAAAAGGCAATTGAAAAGATAAATGACAAGCAAATAGCCCAAGAACAGGCAGCTCAACAGGAGGCAGCCCAGGATACGGAGGTGCAGCCAGAAGACCATGCGGAGGAGGAAGGCGAAGTGGAGCCTGACGGCAATCAAGCGGCAACGGTCCACCAAGACTGCCGTGAAGGCTGGCACCGTCGCTGAGTGGAAGGAGCCCAAAATGAAGGGGATCATTTCCGAGCTGGTCGGGGATACACCCGACATTAAGTTCAGGGCTTGCTGGGTGAGGATCTTGTCTAATCCTGAGTCCGCTGCCCTGTTGAGCAATATTGCTTTGCTTGTGTCCGTGTCCATGACCATTGCGATGCTGACTGCCATGGTTGAACGTGGTTTCAGCCTGCACCGCTTGTTCAAGCACAGGCTGTCAAACCGTTTACAAGTTTTGACCATGGATTCTCTTATGAGGGTTAAAATGGCGTGCCTCAAGAAAGTGAAGGGTGCTGATTTCAATTTCCAGCGTATTCCCGAGTCTTTGCGCCATGAGGCTGTGCAAGTGATGATGAAGGCACCTCTACGAGAGGGTGGCTCTGCGCTGTTGATGGTGTCTGAGCTCAACGAGTCTGTAAATAATATCGTTGTCAAGCTTGTGGGTGCCACTTTGGCTGAGGGTGGGGTTGAGATTGCTGATGATGAGGATGGACTGAGCTCCCCTTGAGGATGCCGTTGAGGTGTCGGAGTCCGAGGCTGAGTCTGAGTGAGAAACAGATGATGATGAGGTCATCCTGCCCCTCGATCAGCTCAGCTGACTGAAAACAAGTGTTTGTGTTTACTGTTTTCATGAACGCCATAGCAATTGAACTCTATAAATGCTGTAGGTGTAGATATGTGTGTGTGTTCAAGTGATTTGTAACCAGTGTCCCACGATATAACATATAGAACATAGCCATCTTTGTTTGACATCAGAAAATCTAGAAACGTCCGAATAGAAAGTAGGACAGTTTTGGCGTCAGCCGGAAAACAAAATAGAGTTGGCCGAAAGAAAATTTTAGACCTTCGGCTGGTCCAAGTCTCCAAGAAACGACCAAGACGGCCGAAGGAAAAATGGCAGTTTCGGCGACAGCCGAAAATAAAAAAGATGACCTTCGGCTGGAGCCGAAACCTAAAAAAAGGCCTGTAACTTCGCTGGTACCAACCCTAAGAGAAGACAGGCTTGCTTAGCTAGCCAGGCGGAAAGAAGTACCGTACCCGGTTGCATGCAACCCAACAGGAAGACTCCTGAAGGTCGTCCTAGGGTGCAGCTTGTGTCGGGCATTGCTTAGTGCCTTGGAGGACCTGGAGCAAGGAGTAGTCGTCCCCAAACTGTGTCAGACTACTTAACTTAGAAGCCTCTTCCCGTGACAGAGGTTATGGCCCTAGTGGACGCAGCCTATGATGGGGAGCAGCTGCACGTACCGACCTAGGGTATCTCAGGGACCCAGCCATGGAGCATAGGTCTGCAGCCGCCTACCGCGCGTCCGCGCCTGGTTTTAGGCTACAGCGAGCGCAGGCTAGGGTCCGGACCAGCAAGAGGGCGTGTGCTTCTGTGTGCACAAACTTAAGGCTGCGGCTCGACGCAATCAGCACGGCCGACACTCGGGAAGGCGCTGCGGTCAAAAGCGTTATACACGCTGCTGTCAGCGATGTTTGGCACGGGAAGGTGACGGCGAGCTTGTGGAGGTCACATTGCATGCTTGCTTCCAAGTTCCAATGCCCCAGCGTGCAAGATCACCTTAGGGAGCAGGAATGGGCAGGCCCACCAGACGGTGCTACAGACTTCCACGCTTTGTACCAGGGTAGGCTAGGGTGGGATGCCCTGACTTTTGTGGAGCATGTGGTAGCTTTCGTTAAGGCTTCGTTTCAGAGGCCGGGGTTTCCTTTACTTGTTTTGTTGTCCCCTACCCATTTGTGTGTCCCTTAATTTTGCTTCTACTTTCCAGGTTTTCATGACCTTCTGTCTAGTATGTTTCTTTCTCCTTTTTGAGGGCAAGGATCTAGACGGGCTGGGGTTTCTTCGGACATCTTTCGCTTTATGGGTTGGTCTTTTTCCTTCTCCTTTCTTCGTCTGTTCTTTTCCTTTCTCCTCAAGCCTTTAGTTCATATTTCTCACGACCAAACAATTGGGCACCCATGCGGCCGAGCCTTTGCAGGATGGCCCAAAGGTTTTATGTCCTTGACTTTCCTCTACCCTCTTCGCTTACGTATCACACAGTTTTTACACAGACTCATAAAATTTCACTCAAACTTTCTTATTTCCTTCTCAATTAGAATTTAACGCTGTTCCTTACGACACTCACCTGTATTTCCTAGGAGGCGTCCAACCGAACTCTTTTGCACCCACGTCATGTTTTGTGGCTGGGGCTGATCTGTTGCACTATGGGGTTCATTCCCACGCTACTGCTCGGTGGTTGAGTGTTGGTTGCTTGCCCAGGGGGGTCACTGGTTTTCGCTCGCTGTCCTAGCATATTTAGTGCATGTACCGGTTTACGGGCACAAGTCCCATGCATCAAATGTGATGCCCCGTTGGACTGTAAAAACTTCACAAAACTTCACCACCGGCTGTAAAAGGTTTGATCACTCAGTTGCCCAAACGAAGGAGCCCACCGGCCGGACATACGTGGTCTGTCACCCGCTAAATAAAGTGAACACAACGTGCTGGCCGTCGTGGCACGATGATATGCGACAATGTGGATGACTGCTTTAAGGTGCAATGCATGGGCGCACAGCCTGCCTCAAAATTGCAGACAGGAAAATGACGTATTGACACATGTTATCAACTCTTCCAAAAAGCACCTCATGCAAACCTTCACTAAAATGGAACTCGGGATTCCCCCTCAAGCGACCCTTCCCTATCTCTTCGAAAATAACGAGAAATACCAGGCCCCCAGATGTCACAATCGAAGAAAACATAAAAGCGGGCTCCACCAATTCATTAAGAATGTCAATCACGATAATGACGTTACACTTGCCTCTATGGCTAAGAGCCATGCTTAACAGGCTCGGCCGTGGGTGCTCTACTAATCGGTTGGTAGAAAAAAAATAGCTGGTCAGAGAAAATAAAGAAATGGGGGGGGGGGGGGTAAAAGACACACAAAAGGCTGGGAACATATTGGCCATGCCCCTGAAACGTCTACGCCTCATCGCTAACAAACCTTCCACAAAGCCAATGTATCCCACCCTAGCATATCCTGGTGTAAAGCGTTGGTGTTTCTTGCACCATTTGGGGGACCTGTCCATCCCTGCTCCTTAATAAGTTGCGACTCTGAGCCCTCCTCATGGACCTCGCCGGCAATTGAACTGCATGCCATGCCAATGACAGAACAGCAACACACTGCTACTTCACTGCGTGACATGTACCGGTATGCATCTCAATTTAACCTTGCTTTCTTACATGCCCATCGTTTATTAAGTAATCTGCGTGTTGTCTCCGTTGGGACGGCTTACATGCCTTTCCGGTTCTACCATGCTCTCCTCGCCTCCCCCGGATGTTCTCGCCAAGTTTTCTTATCAGCCAGACTAGTTGCAGCTTACTTCCATTTCATAATGGATTCTTACTAACATACCGGTAATGACAGTGGAAACCCGCTGGGACCTGTCAAACACTCTCTTGCGTGGGGCTGGTTGGGAACAGAGAATGACCAAGCTCAATGCACAGCAAGGACCATGGTGCAGCCATGCCACCCTCCTATGTGCGCCTTCTGGCACTCATTGGACCGTACGCATATGATCATCTGAACATTGCTGAACACACGTGCAAGAGCCATGCACTCATGACCAATCGACCTCCTTCTCACACCCCGCAGGCCACACGAAACTGTGTAAGAAATCCTAACCCTCACCCTCATTGTGATCTTTCGACCCAGGTCGTTCTTTCCATCACATCTCCAAGAGTCGGGACTACTACTAATATCATGGCAGCGGTGATATTTTCGACAAGCCAGAACTGTGCCAATGTGTACTGATGCCTGGTTTGGATGGGCAGGCATTAGTACATGCATTGTACGACGCCAATGCAACGAGCTCCCCTACTGGAGGCCTCATAGTGGTATTTACAACCCAAACTGCATCAACTGCCAATACACATCACCTTCTTAATTAACCTCATGCTGGGTATTTGTTTTTGTCGCCACATGTTAAACAAAGTATGCGCACGAGAGCATAACAGCCCAGTTTTGATCACAAGCCCACCCCAAGAAAGCATTGACTGAAGGCAACAAACTGTCCTTCAGGTTCTACAAACCATGGTTTATAAACTATCCCACCCTCACACCATCAAGTCCTATGATACATTCCTGAAACCAGACATCAGTCTCGCAAGTCGGTGAAGTCCTTTCTATGCATGGAGCGACCTTCCTGCTCTGGCCAAAACATCAGCGGCACAAAGAGCTGGAAAGAGCGCGGCATCTGAAGACATGCGTGCCTCATACTATGAATGCAGTATGCAGAAATCCTCATAAGGGAGAGATACAGCATGTAAATATCCGGTGGGCAAAGAGCATGTCGTGACCTCCTGCTCTTGTGCCTGTGCGAGCGCAGGCGCGCTGGATGCAAGTGTTCATCCAAATCATGATAAAGCTAAAAACGAGTGCACCAAATGATTGACCATGAGACAGCATGGGAGCACCCGGACAAAAGTACTTGTACCCTGAGAAACCCTCCGCAGCTCTCACAAATCACGAACAACACCAGCTCCATTTGCACACACCCCGCCCCCCAATCAGACTTCGCACCCTATTATTTAATTTACCTTAAGCAGCTGCACCCACTCCAGCTAGACCCCCGGCCAACAAAGCCCATCTGCAGCCCATCCATATCCGCCCTCACCGCCCCACCGGCGTGTTTTCTCGCAACAATGCGTCCACATTGAACGCCCCTTCCCCGACGTCATCCCGCGCCGAGCGGGCCTGCAGCCCCGCCTGTTGCAACACCTGGCCCGGCAGTTGTTGCAACACCTGGCCTGGCAGTTGTTGCAGCACCTGGCTCGGCAGCCGGCTGCCCACCGGAGCAGCCACTGGGCGGGACAGACACATCTCACCAGCTGGCACCATCGCGGCTGCCCGCTCGGCTGCTATGTGTGAAGCACAAGCCACTTCCGCCAGAGCAGCAAGGGCAGGCATGTCGACAGCAGCCATGGAGACGCCGCCACCGACCGCCGCCGCCGCCGTCCGCGCCAGATCTAGATCCGTCTGCCCATCCTGCGGCAGGTGAGCGCCCACCTCACCTCGCGCCGCGCGCTTCGCGTCGCCATCCGCGCGGCACGGCACCTCTGTCGTGATATTTGCTGAAGCGTGGACAGCCGGCGGCGGCAGCGGCGGTGGTGGCAGCGGTGTCGAGCGCCGTCCGGTCAGCAGCCATGAGGCAGCTGCGGCCGCCATGCCAGACTCCCCACTCCCCGGCCCCGCCGCCGAAAGCATCCCCAGCGCCGCAGCCATGGCATCAGAGCCACTGCTGCCCACCAGGGGGGTGGGCGTGGAGCCGCGCAGCAGCGCCCAGGCCGCCTCAGGCGTGCCGGGCCGCAGCAAGTCCAGCAGGAGCTGCAGGTCGCTTGACGACGAGGAGGCCAGTGCCGCGCTCGCGCTGCGAAGCTGAGCCAGTTCCTGCTGCTGCTGTTGCTGCTGTTGTGAGAGCTGGGCGAGGGCCAGGAGGTCGGCGGTCGGAGGCAGCGGCCCCACTCCTGAAGTCCCCGATGCACCGAAGTGTGATGCACGCGCTTGATGCAGGACACTCTACATAGGAAGAGTGATTGAGGACCGTTCAGATGGGGGTTTAGGGATCAGGGTTTGGGGGGAATAGACTGTGTTAAAGCGCTGATGGGGTCAGGGTTGAGAGAAGGGGGGATATAAAGCGTTAAAGCGCTGATGGGGTCAGGGTTGAGGGTTGAGGTGTTTCAGCACTTATGAGGCCAGGGTTGAGATAGAGGGGGGATAAAGGGCGTTCCAGCGCCACTGGGGTCAGGGTTGGGGGAGGCGGAATAGTGGGCGTTCCAGCGCCCCTGGGGCCAGGGTTAAGGGTCGAGGGCGGGGAGAAAGAAGACATATTAGCGCTTATGGAGTCAGGGTTCACTTAATTCTGGTTTGGCAGCTGAAAACCTGGCAGGCAATTCCTAGCCTCCTGTCTGGTAGCCCCCACGTGCACATAGGGACAGTGCTTCTGCCCGAGGTTGAGAGTTGAACCCTCCACCCCACCCCCCACCGCATGCGCACCTGGAACACGCTATTGCCATGGTGGCCCACGGATCCCAGGGTGGCGCTGCCGGGTCGATCCAGGGCGCCACCGCCCGAGCCCGCAAAAGGCCCCAACCGGCTGACGCCCGCCGGCGAGTGCAGCGGCAGGGCGGCGCCAGCAGAGCCCGGTAGCAAGCTGCTGCCCCCTTGGCTACCCAGCTGACCAGCTCCACCTAACCCTCCCGCGGCTGCTAGGAAGTCAGGCGTCGCGCGCATCAGGGAGTCCAGCAGTAGCTGAGACGCAGGTGTGGCTGCACGGCTGCCCCCGCCGCCCAACAGGCTCATGAGCACGGCGTCGGAGCGCAAAGAGTCCAACAAGCCCAGGCTGCCCTCATCGTCCGACTCGCCAAACACGTTCTGAAGGGGCAGGCTACCTGGGTGCAGGGAACAGGGGGTTTGGGCGTCTAATTAGGGCCCATGCTCAACAGACAAGCACTGCTTCGCTTGCCTACAGGTAAGGGCAAGGCTCTATCCTTATTCTTTAACCCTGCGTTTCAACATCTCCTATATCCTTAACCCTGCGATTCAATGTCCCCTCATCCTTGAACAACTCAAACCATGTTGAAGGCAAAGAACACCTTGAGCAAGCCAGGACCTCTCATCAGATCTCTCCCTGGAGAGATATCATCTACGTGTGGATTCTCCGCACTTACGGTTTTCTGCCCCTCTGCTTAACTCACCCCTAGGGCTGACCCCGTTCTGCAGCGCAGCCATGCGGGCCAAGTGCGGGTGCTGCTGAAGCAGGGACGGCGAGGAGCCCCCGGGGTTCCTCTGCCCCTCCACGCCCGCCCCCGAGGGGTTGCTATTGAACGGCGACGAGCTGCGGCAGTCCAGCCCCAAGGAGGCGAGCAGCTGCTGATGGTGATGCTGTGACAAAGACGGCAGCAGAGGCATGCCTAGGCTGCTGGGCGGGCGCAGCCCCGCTACCGCAGCCGCATCCAGGCCGCCGGCTCCGCCATCTCGCGGGAGTAAACCGCCTGACCCGGAGGCGAGGGCGCCTGGGCGCGGGGAAATCGATGGACCCATCATCCGCGGAAGGGACCCCGCCGAGGCCTTACGGGCCAGCGGGGCCACGGGCAGTTGCCGGTTCTGGAGCCGGCTGGCGCCTCCGCTCCCGCCTGCAGACAGCACCTCGCTGATGCCCGACGAGTCCGGAAACATGATCGAAAACGGGTCCAAGGCGCCGCTTCCGCTACCGCCGCCGTTGCCACTCCCGCCACCGGCAGAGGCTCGGGCCAATGTCTCCGCCTCGTGCTCCTTCATGGCTATAGCGGCTGCCGCGGCCAGCGCCGCAGTGGCTGGTGACGCGCTACGCCCCGGGTACCCCCCTCCACTCCCGCGAGACAACATCATCATCTCGCGGTGGAGGCTGCTGCTGCTGCCCCCGCGCCCGCTAGCGTGCGACATGAACAGGTCAAGCTGGTCGCTACCATGGGCCCCCTCGTCATCTTCATTAGTGTCGCCGTAACGGCCACCACGCCGGCCGCCTTGCCGTGAGGCCCGCCCTGCGCCTCCACAGCGGCTGCCTGTGCGTGACGGTCCGCGGACGATCCCGTCCCCAAGCACAGCACCCCAGCCCGCCAATTCTGCCGGGTCATCCCCGCCACTGCCTCCCCTTGCAGCCATGGCGGCCCCTCCCGAACCCGCCAGCTTTGTCAGCCCCAAGAGTGACGTGCTGGCCTCGTTCGTCTTGTCACGACTGCTCTTGCTGCTGTGCTGGCTGCCGCCGCTGCCGGCTGGCTGCGGGGCGCCCTCGCTGGGCTCCGCGCCCCTCTCATCCAGACCCCGCTCCAGCTCCTCCAGCGGGGCGAAGTCGCCGCCATGGTACCGCGCGTTCGCCTTGCGCTCGCGACGCGGCCGTCGGTTCTCTTCCGGAGGCGCCGGTGCGGCCGCAGCAACAATGCTGGCAGCGACACCTAGCGAGAGGCCCGCTCCGCCACCCGCCTCCCAGCCCAAGCCGGCCATCTGGAACGGCCCCGACGGCAAGCTGGCTGCCAAGGCGCACGCCTCCAGCTGGCAGACCTCACACTTGTAGTGCTCAAAGTTGTACCGCAGAGGCTCCACCTCGCACTGCCTATGCAGGCAAACCGCGTGAGCCCAGACACCGCACGCCTTGCACTCAATCATGGCGGCGCCGTCGTCGTAAGTCGTACCGCACGGACAGCTCACGATGTACATTCTTTGGAGGCCGCCCGGCCCGTCATCCGGCGCCGACCCGTCTAGCAGAATATCAGCGCCGCAGCCCACGGCCGACATGCCACCCTGCGGCCTAGCACCAGCTGTTCTCCCGCCACCTCCACCCCTGCCGCCCTTCCCCGCCAACCCCTTCCCGCGGGCTGGCCTCCGCCGCCTCTCCCCGCCGTCCTCCTCGTCGTCGTCGTCATCTTCCTCCATGAGGCCCTCCTCGTCCGATATGTCTGTCTCGTCCTCAGACTGGCAGCGGGGGCCGCCGCGGGACTTCCGGCCCCACGAGGCGCGCCCCCCTGGCCCAGGGTCCAGCACCACACCCCCGGGTCCATATCGCCTTTGGTCATAGATACCTGGCAGGAGGGGGATGGAAAGCAATGAACATCAAGAGTGAGAGAGAGAACGCGCACCGTGCTGAAGGCGCATTCGGAACAAGGGTCAAGCAGGCCCCTGACATAGCAAGCTAAGGGCCTTCGGCGAGCTAGTCCAGTGGACACAGAAGAATATCACAAACGGAACCTTGGCCCACACGATCCCAGCTGACAACCCTGTCAAACTCAACACCGGTGCTCAGGCCAACCCCCACATGCCCCTCTCACCGAATCGACGGTCCTCACACAGACGCCTCTTCTTCCGCCTGCCAGCTGCAAGCGCGCCGCCGCCCTCTCCATCCTCTTGCCCCGCTGCATCTGCAGCCCCGCTGCCGCCCTCCTCCTGTCCGCTGGTGCCCGCCTCGGGAGCTTGCACAGTTTGCTTGGGTTCTGCGGCAGCCGTTGCCGCCTCCTTGGCAGGCTCCTCAGGGTCGCTGAGCGCAGTCTCGTAGTCCTCGAAAGCGCGGCTCCTTGACGGAAGGCGCAGCGAGATGCGCTGCGGCACCCAAAGATCGAGTCACCGTGTGGGATTACAGTATCGGTACTGGTAACAGGAGTCGGATGATTATAGTGATCATGAACACTGCTGGCTAGGTTCCAACTTCCAACTGCCCTTCTTAAGACCCACCTCCACTTCCCGGCTCACACACCTCTGCATGGGAGAAGTGGGCTTACCTGTAACCCCCCTCCGACTCGTCCCCCCCCCCCACACACACACAGACCCCCTGAACACCCAGTTTGTACACACTTCAGCCAAGGAGGAATGATGATGTTCCCAAGCTTGCCCCACCTTTGACTCTGGTTTCAGGTCCTCGGCACCCTCAGCACATTCCATTTTGAAAGGCACAGCCACGCCGGCTGCCCCATCAACCAGCGTCCCCTGAAAAGCAGCGAACAGGTTGTAAGGGGAGAGAGCAGCGAGGAGCATGCTAGGGCACATCAAGAGGCAAGGCAGGCACCTCATCTGCCAGCAAACAAACCCAGTAATCTCTCCCCGTTGTCAAGGGGAGTAGACAGCATGAAATATTACAGCAACCATCGCAAGGCAGGCACCTCATCCGCTAGCACATGACACCCGGTCATATCTCCTCCTCCCACGCACATTGCATGACATCCCCATGTACCTTAATATGCCTCCTCCTCTCCCATGCACAAGATGGTTCCTCCTTCCTGACACATGCCATGGCCCTTCCCCCATGTGTTTTTATGCTTTTATGTCTTTTCCCCCATGCATTGTTTGTCTCCTCCCCCATGCATTCCACATTTTGTCCTCATGTATTCCTTATCACCTCACCCATGCCTTCCATGTCCCTTCCAAACCCCAGGCATTCCACATCCCCTCCCCCAGGCATTGCATGCCCCCTCCTCCCCCAGGCATTCCACATCTCCTCTCAAAAACGTTGAACATCCGTTCCTCCATGCATTCCGTGTTCCCTTCCCCGTGCATACCATGTCCCCTCCTGCATGCATGTCACGTCTCCTCCCCCATGCATGCATGCGATGCCCCCTCCTGCCTGCATGCCATGTCCACTCCTGCATGCATGCCATGTCCACTCCTGCATGCATGCCATGTCTCCTCCCGCATGCATGCCATGTCTCCTCCTGCATGCATGCCATGTCTCCTCCCGCATGCATGCTATGTCTCCTCCCCCATGCATGCCATGTCTCCTCCCCGTGCATGCCATGTCTCCTCCCCCATGCATGCCATGTCTCCTCCCCATGCATGCCATGTCTCCTCCCCCATGCATGTCATTGCCCCTCCCCGGTGCATTCCATGTCCACTCCACCCACATACCATGGCCCCTTCCCCAAGCATGCCATCTCCGCTCTACCCCTATGCCAAGGCCTCTCCTCCATGCGTGCCATGTCTCCTCCCCATGCATTCCTTGTCTCCCCCTCACCCTCCATCTTTGTCTCACCTCCAAGGCCAGTAACGTCGCAGCATGCTCCTCGTCCGCCTGATCCTGGCCACTCTTACTGCTACGCCGTGAATCCGACGGAGGCGGAGTGGGGCTGCGCGACCTGCTCACGCATGCAAGGAAAGGTGTGTGACCAAAAGCACAATAAGGAGTAGCACCACACAGCAGGGGAGCTGAATGGCATTGAGCGAGGGGCATGGGGTGTGTGACACCTCCACAGCATCTCAGGCTAATACAGTGATATTAACGACATTCCAGGGCAGATGCTGCCGTTACACATGCAAACTAACTTCTCCTCAATCCTCGATTCCGTCGTTTCCCATAGTAGGTCACAAAGGGTAGCCCGGCTAAGGCTTGAATTGTCTTGTGCGCTCTGGGGCACAAGTGTCTCGTTTTACTGAAAATTTATGGATGGGCAATGCTCAAGCACACCACCCACTATCAGAATCTGCATTACATCAGAGGGCGTGTATGCTACCGGCTCCACCAGTTGTGACAGGCTCTGCTGCCGGCTGCTGATGCTAGGATGGAAACTAGGCCTGCAGCAGCAGTTGGGACGGGCACTGCTGCCATCCGGGCCACATCGGTCCAGTAGGACAGCGTGAGTTCTACCAGCAGCATCAGACATATATCAGCGGGAGCTTTGTGCTGCAAGCTGCATGGCTAGCGGTTCGGCATCATGGCAACAGCGGCTTCCCCCAACTACCCAAGGGATTCGGGAGACGGATGCCAAAGCTGCCCTCCTATCAGCGCAAGTGGCCCTGTCCCAGAAGCGATTCCCATCCTTTCTGATGCTGCTGGCAGCTGTGCCTGTTATGGCAGGTGCATGCGCAGCAGTGCTTGTCATGGCAGGTCCTGCTGGCAGCTGTGCCCGTCACGGCAGCTGCTTCCAGCAGCAGTACTAGTCCTGGCAGGAGCTATCGGCAGCTTGTCCCGACCTTTCTCTGGCTGGGCCACATGCACTGTGTTTCCGGCTCCATGGACCCGAGGTCTTGGGCTTCAAGGTCCTTGACTCCTCCACTGAGATGTGACGGAACTTAACCAGGTTGCGCCACTGGGAGATATGTAAAAGTGATGAGGAAATGAGGAAGGCAGGAGATTTAGTCGGACACTTGTCAGCAGTGATTGTCATAAATAGTGGCCAATCCAGTGGGCTTGGCTGCTTTGGGGTTGTACCAGTCTTAGTGAGCTGAATGAGGTGAATCAACCAACTGTGATGGTACCATCGACCATTCAGACATCAACCATCTTAAATCAGGTAGGAAGCGGCTGCGCATCACACTCACTTTGTCTTTGAGCTGAACGCCAGATCTTCGCCTGTCAGTGGAGACACGAGGCAGCGCGGGAGGAGGGGGGGGGAGGGAGGGGCACGGCCGTATCAGTGCGTGATCACTACTTCTGAGCTGCTGTGATTCGATTGTGGCACGATGATAAGCGTTTGGCATCGGGCTGCAGCGGATCAGGCACACGCCCTTATCCCGAAAGAGTACCCCCGTGTAAGGACGGCCCAACAAGGGTTCCGAGACCTGCTACTTACTCCAGCATATAAAACTCTGGGTCTCGACGTATTATCTCCCACGAGCCCAAACCGTGTTTTGTCACCCCATTTCGCAAACAGTCCTCTTCCTCCGGGGTCCAACAATTATAAGCTCTGGAGCCTTTAGGAGACGCCATAATATACCATCGTGAAGCGTAGTGATTGCGCGCAGCCGGGGTTTTTGGCGCGACCTTGGACCTGAAACCCTAACAGACGTACAGTTTGAACATATGCAGCTCTAGCGACGCATGTGTAGCTTAAGGTGCTTATAGGATGCTTAATACAGAGATAATCGATACTCTCGGAAACTACTTTGAGCGTCGTGGTGCGATTTCGAAATGGTCACAAATCCTCGCCCTTGTAAGGCCATTGCATCATGCTTCTGACGCCGCTAGGGCCTATGTAAGCTGTCTTCTACCCACATGATTTCTTTCAAAGCCAACTCGTCCCTCCCCACTTCGGCTCTATTTCTTTTGTTGGACTTTACACTGGCATTCGCTTACTTTCCAGAGTACATGCTGGCATCCATACGCTTTCAGGATATGGTAAGCCACAGCACTCAATAAATCGTCTCACACCACGGTATTGAGGCAACTAGTTTGTCGATGCTGGATCCCAGCACTCCTCAGACATGCTCTCCACGGAAGTGTACCCTCCCACATTTCCAACAAATGCATGGCTTCCCGCTAGAGCTGTCCTCCCAGCTTGACCCTGCCTACCCCTCTTGATTCTAACTAAGTTACCAGTGATACCTACCCTCTATTCAAATTGAACCCCACCTCCCGGCAAAGTACATATCCATTCTTAATACCTCCATCAGGGCATCAGGGATGTTTTTAGCGGCATTCAGAATTAATTTTGGTGAACATAAGCAGCGAGTTCTTCTTATGGAGCTCTTGGTAAAGAGCTGGCCGCAGGCACAGATTAATCTCCCAAAACTAATTGTCTTCGTCTTTTTTAATTTTCGCGCAACTAAACATCGGCTTCGCCGAATTAAGTGTTGGGTTACCACTTTGGTTACTGCACGACTCATAACCAGTAACCTTGCAAAAAATTCCTGGCCTCCATGTCACGAATTGTAATCAGTGCTGGGCAATTTACTGTTGCAGTTGTATAACGGTGTAACGTTACAAAACATTACGGCATAAATGCTGTAACATGATAAATTTTGAATTTGGAGGTATACTACTGTTACGGTGTCAGACACCATATTACGTCACAACAGATCCCCCTTTTTTGGTGTAATTGCCCACTCTCGATTGTAATACCACCTTCACTTCAGCAATAATCTGTATGACTGAATCATCACAGAAACTGCTGCCCTTTGACCCATTACGATAACCTCAGCTTGTCCAAAATTTCCGCTCATCTCCGGCCCATAGCTTTGCATGGCGAGGAAAATCTGTGCTTTTATGTCCTGCCAGACTTTTCTTGTTTCCGTATCCCCTGATATGATATAACCACACAAGGGTTGGGCACCCCGACCCGTCTGGGCTCCTTGTACTTACCCACAGGCATGCCGCGAAGACAATCCCTTTATCTAAATCGACATGGGGCGCCAATTTCTCACAGAAGATACGGAGCTAGGGGAATCAAGAATTCCGCACGAATTCCCTTTCGTTCGCATTATTGCCAGTGCTGTGACCATAACGGTGGCTTGATTGCGTAGCTGAGTTTCAGTCACTGTAATTTCGAGACAAATTCAGCTACATTCACCAGTAAGGGACTGTACTTACTAACACAATTTTTTAGTTACGGCGCCATTGCACAGCGTACTGATTATTACCTTGCACCTACAAGTGAAGACCGAAGCAGCCTGTCTGAAATGCCTGTCAGGAAGAAATCGTGTTACAGGTTACCGGTAATGCAATTTTAAAATATATTTTACTTTACATACGCAACATGCGCCCATCCATGTGCGTTCACGCCTGCCGAAAAATATGCACACTAATTAAAAGTATCTTGTTTGTTTGGGTTCAGCACCAAAGTATTTATCCATCCAATAGCCATTTCGAAAGGGCCAGACAGTGAGACTCTGAAGAAAAGCAAAAGTTCAGAAAGTTGTGAATTGACGGTCAACTTGCAATTTAAAGTGTTCGACCAATGCCAAATCATGCATTTCGGATGCGATTTGTGGTCTGGCCAGCAAATGGCTGGTAGCCTCCATCCATCAGGCTTATAGGCTTAGTCTGAGCACCATAAAATAAACAGCGAAGCGCCCCGCTGGTGAGGCCTAAAAAGAAGGAAGGCCTAGAGGTCAGAACCTAGAACACACCAGGCTGACCTCTCTGCTACTGCATAGGAGTATACAGGGGGGGGAGTGGGGGACATGCCCTAACCCTGTCGACTCAAGAATAATAATACGGCATGCCCATATTCAGGCACTGATACAAAACTTCAGTCCCTCCTGTGCCTTTGTAACAACCCAGCTGCATGGGACAGCATGGGCCTTATCAGGAACTGTTTCCACATTGCCTTTCATTGATGAATTCATGCTACCATACCAGTAGTCATATACCATGCATTTGAGATATTTCGTTTCACTTTGAAATGCTGGGCAGCCTCCAGTGGCTCCTGACCCGTCTCTGCTAGCTGCTGGCCACCAGGGTTGAGTATCAGAGCATCGGACACATCACATATGGCTAGGGCCGTTGCTGCTGCTGCTTCTGACGGGGCCGCCCACACAGCTAGCCTTTAAGCCTAAAGCCTACCCGCCGCCACCGCTACCAACTCCCACCAAGGCTATTGCTGCTGCTGCTTCTGAAGGGGCCACCCACTCAGTAAGCCTGACTGCTGCTGCGAGCAGACGCTGCAGACACCTCGTCAGCGCCTCGTTGCTCGGCCAGCCGAACGTCAGGGGCGCTGCCGACCGAGAGCGCCCGGGTGCAGCTGTCAGGTGCCACTACAAAAAGGCAGGAGCCCTCTCTGCCGCCTCCGTTGCCATCCCCGCCGTCGCTGGAGCTGTCAAGCAACAGCAGCAGCCTAATAAGGGTACCGGCCGCGAAGCCGGGAGTTAAATGAGGCAAAGCTGTTAAGGAGAGCGGTTCCCCTGCATGGCACGCGCATGAAGGCTCATGCGGCGCTCCACCGCCAGCGGCACATGCATGCAGACGCATTTTCGTGGCCTTGAGATCCGCCTCTGCATCCATTAGATCCTTTCTGGCATGATGTCCATCCGCCCAGGCATCTAAGAGATCCGCTTCCTTGCCGGGTGGATCTATGCCTGCAGTGGATAGATCTGCAGGTGGTGTCTCGCAGTACACCCTCAGTGGATCCAGGGCAGCTGCGTCCTTAGGGTCGGACCGTACTGCCTGGAAGTTTCCATAGCCGTGGCGGTACACTCCTAGAAGCAGCGCCGCGTCAGATGCAGAAGTCTACCAGCTGTGAAAGTAACGAAGGGGCAGGAAAAATTTACAAAGTGTGAAAAGGCGCACAGTTATGCTTGATGATGTACAGTGCAGTGCGGTGCTGCACAATTTATGCATGATGTCGTGCTGCAGGCTGTATGGCTCATACCTGTTACATGTGAACAGCAGAACCTATGCATACATAACATGCATAATTTCAAGCGTCCAGGCTGTGCTTACAAGGAAAATGTTACAACTGTCCAACACAAATCCAGGGATGTGTCGGTAAATCTAGAAAATAACTTACAAGTTGTAACAATACCAATACTACTGAGCCAGGTTGAAACCTGCATGCCCTGCAGCAAAGCCTCTCTTTATTTGCCCCTCAGGTAAGCTGCCACTCTGTCAGTGAAATTGCAAAAGGGTTGAGGTTTTAGGGTTAAGGGTTGCCGTACGGCTTGAGCCTTTTTACCTGGCTGGCCTGTTCCCCTCAGATAGGCTGCTTGTGAGCTTGTGAAAGTTCTCCTTGGACTGTGAGTCCCGCAGCTGCATGCCTTCAACGACGCCTGCCAGCTGATTCAGGAGTGTCAGGCGACGGGACAGGCTGCGGGCGAGCTGCTTGTAGCGCTCTGTGGGAAGGAGGGGCTGGGACTATCTTTGTTTGAATAAGCTTATAAAAAGGGTGGGGAAAGCTTAATTAATTTCACCGATATGCTTGTGAAAGAAGTGGGGATACAATTGCTTTTTCTAAAAGAAAGGACAAAAAAGGATTAGAAGTTGCACTAACATGATAAGATGACAGAGGTAACTTGTGAACAATTTGTATTGGGGGGGGGGCCCGGGGGCGGGGGGGAAGAAGGGTGAAAAGGGGACGCCTGGGACGTTATTTGGAATAGATGTTGTGACATTGGAAAAGGAGGGGAGCGAGGGGACGCGCGAGACATTTTGTGAACAGTCTTCCTGACCAAGGTAAAGGAGGTCAAGGGCAAGGAAGTGTGGAGAGGGCATACTTTTGATACTGGGACTTTAAATGACTTAGGCATCGGAGGGCCAGGGCGAGGACACGTGGAAAGCTTTCCTTCAACAGGAGTCATATATGATCCACCCCGTCAGTCTTTTAATTTCAAAAGTCTCATGAGCAACACAATAAATCATGCTGGAAATAAGTATGCTAGTGAGAGGGTGGTGTGGTGATGGTATTTGCTCTGACGGTGTCGGTGGTCAGGAATAAGGGCTAAAGGCTACGAGTTGAATATTAATTTGTGACGGTGGCAGGGCATTGTGAGGCATTTGTAAGGTGCTGCTGGCGGTGCTGCCCCTATACCTACCTGGCCCCTTCACCCACCCTAGGCTTTGGATTGCTGCATCAACTGTATAACAACACCCCACCCTACCCACCCTTTAACCCAGCCTGTACCTTCATTCACTCTAGTGCTCCACCCCCCCCTTGACCCATTGCCCCCCCCCTTCACCGTCCCACCCACCCCTTGCCCCACTCCTGCTCCCACGTACCTTCAACCTAGCAATTTCCACCATGTCCAAATGCCTGCTGCATCGCCTTGACTGCTGGGCATCCCTTCGTTGTCCACTCCCAGATCCTGCAGCATTCCATAGAGCGCCTCAGCCTTCCCCCCGGATAGCGCAAGAGGCATCAAGAGCCTCAGGAGCTGCAAGCTGGCCATCCGTACATCATTCTCATCGCAAGAAGAGAGTGCGGTGTGCTGGCTGATGAGCCACAGGCAAATCTAGAGCGGGGGACAAGCGGATCAAAATGGGATGTGGGACATTGGATCTGGAGGAATAGGTGCAACATGTGGATCTAGAGGGCTATATGGGATATGCAGGTATGGAGGGCTGGGTGGGACAAACGAATCGGGTGGGACAGTTCGGAGATCAAGAAAAGCAACTGATCTGCAAGAAGCTCGCGGAGACATATAAAGGGCCTTTTGATATGCAACCCATGTGACTCTCTCCCCCACACAGTGTTTCCTTCCTCGTGACTCAGCTGTACATCAGCTACAAACCAGCTCCCCTCCAGAGGCCCCGGGTGCAGCCAGCCATGCTACTTGGGCCGCCGGCCGGTCCAGGTTTCTTCTCCATGGGGCCTTTGACGGCCGCGGGGCGGCCTGCTGATGGTAATATGTAGCCGAAAAAAGAAACAGTACCCCCCCTTCATCCCATGTGATCCTCTCCCGCACTCTCACACTTCATCCCGAAGTCACACTTACTTCCCGCCATCTCCCAAAGCCAAAGGCCATGAGCGTCTGCTTAAGGTCCCGCTCAGAGGTGCCCCCAAGCGCCTGGCGCAGGGGCGATGCCAGCAGGGGTGGGGCGGCTGCCTGCAGAGAGCAAACAGACCCAGAGGGGTGAAGATAACGTGTCAAAGCTCAGAAGACGTATCATCTTGGGTATTGCGGAGCTGATGCATCTCAGAAACGGCAGCATCTGGGTTAGATTTGGCCGTCGATATTCCCTGAGCTCAAGCAATTCTTTTAAGCTGGGCGGCCTCATGGCTTTGTGTTGGCTGAGTGGGGAGGGACGAGCAAAGTCGATCCGACTTCCACTCATACTTGCCCTCATTCCCATAACCCAGCCAAGTGCTCTTCAGATAGCACACGATTGCAGGGCAGTACAAGACTGCAGTACTTGTCAGGCAGTACATAACAACCGCACAAGACGTGCCTGTCACGCTCGTGCCTGTCCGGTCAGGAACATCAAACCAAGCACCATGCCCAGACCGCTCACCTGGGAGTATCCATGCCTCGGGAGGGCCGGGACCGAAGCTTGACAAGCAGCCCGGCGGCAACTGCATCGTCATTTCCCAGCTGCAGCCATCACCAGATCTGGCATGCAGCAGATCCTCCACCCCCCCAGATGCAGGTGGCTGAGCCGCAGCCTTCTGCAGCTTCTGAACAGCTTCCCGGATGGGCCCCCCTGCCACACCCACGCCTGGTGAGCCAGGTGAGAAAAATACATCAGGTGCGCGCGCGCCCGACATCCAGAAGGTGGGCTCTAGGCTTGCTGAGGGAAGCTGCACCCCCGGTGCTTGCTGCTGAGGCAAGGGACGCGAGAGCTCCAGCTTTGTCTCGGCGAAGCGGGAGGCCTTTCCTTGAATCACCCCGTGCTGAGAGGGCACACCATGCAGCTGCATCCTTAGGTCCCACGTGGTGCTGTTCGGCGACCTATCGGCTGTTTGTAAATCTGAAACCTGAGCATGCTCAGGCAGGCGGGCTGCCGGCTGTTGCAGCTCCTCATGCAACTCGTGCTGCCACTGCTTCTTTAGGTGTTGCTGTCGTTGCGCCTTCTGTTGCTCTTGTTGCCATTGCTCAGTCACGCAAGCTGTGCGCACTGCTTGTGACTGCCAATGTTCCCTCTGAGAAACTTCCTCTTCATACCCCTGCCCACCCAAGCTGCTGCATCCGTTCCGTGCAAGGCTGCCCATCCCCCCAGGCAATTGCTGCTCCTCTCGCACAAGGCCGCCCAGCTCCCCAGGCAGCTGCTGCTCCTCTCGGGCTCGCTTCCGATACTTCAGGACGGCCTCGAGCTGCTGAGGAGTGTGGTGCTGTGGAAAGGAGTGCGTAAAGGTGTCTGGCCCAGGCACACTGCTGATGTTGATGTTGGAGTGGCTCTGCGGGGAGTGTTGTGAGAAGCTGCCGATGGGCCGGCCGAGCGAGGGACGGATCTTCAGCGGGGCGACTGCAGGTGCTGCAGCAATCATGTTGATGCCACACGGCTGCTGCTGCTGCATTTGTTGCTGCTGATGTTGCCGCTGTTGCTGTAGCTGTTGTTGCATCTGCTGCTGTTGTTGTTGCTGCTGCTGCTGCTGCATCAACTGTTCTTCAAGCGGCCCTTGCTGTCGCATCTGATCAAGCATCCTTCGTGCATGAAGCTGCTGCCAAGAGGACTGGCTCATCCCCATAGGCGAGTGTTGCTGGGGCTGTTGCTGCTGCTGCTGGGGCTGTTGCAGCTGCTGCCTCTGCGAAGGCTCATGATGGGCTTGCGGGGTGTCGCACATGTCTGTAAGCTCCGCAATCCACTCCAGGCCTGCTGCCCCGTTCGCAGGCACGCAATCTTTCAGCTGCAGCTGTGGCAGCGACTGTGACTTGAGCAGATGAGGTAGACACACCCATGGAGACTGCTGCTGCAGTTGCTGTTGTTGCTGTTGTTGTTGATTTAGCTGTTCCTGTTGTTGCAGCTGTTTTTTCTGTTGATTTTGTTGTTGCTGCTGCTGTTGGATAGTGATGAAAGGCTGAGGCTGCTGAGGGCTCCACTGCTGCTGCTGCTGCTGCAGCTCCTCCTCTCCCTCCTCCCCCAGGGGCAAGAAGTGCTTGGCGAAAACACTCGGCCTCTGCAGCTGCTGCCTCTGAGGGGGCTGCTGAGACATGTGCTGGCCCTCTTGCCGGCACAGGGAGCTGCTCTGCGGGGTGCGCTGAGGTGGCGGATCCGAGAGATCTAGGCTGAAGCAGGAGGACACAGCACCACGGCCAGGCGCGGCCTCAAATTTGGCCAGAAGCTGCGAGCGCGGCGCACGACAAGCGTCCGCACTGCCCCCCCTGTGGGGCAGTGCCTGGCTCTGGGGGGGGAACTGCAGCGATAGCTCAGACAGGCGAGATCCAACGTTGCTTTGGATCGCAGCACCACCGCCGCCTCCACCACCGCCGTGTACCTGCACTTTGATGTGGCTTGCACCACCGCCACCTCCACCACCGCTGCCTACATTGATGTGGTCTACACCGCCGCCGCGGCCGCCGCCATGTTTCTGCATGCTGCTATGGGTTACACGACCACTGCTGCAGCCACCACCATGCTCCTGCACACTGCTGCCCGCATGGAGAAGACCTCCACATGGAGAAGACACCTGCTGCTGTTGCTGCTGTTGTACAACGTTGCCCGACAGTGGGATCTCAAATGGAGATACAGTCTGCTGCCGCTGGTACTGGTGTTGCAGCTGCACACCGTTGACCGAACGCAGGGTTCCAAATGATGCCATCTGCTGCTGCTGTTGCTGCTCCTGCCTCTCCTGTTGCACATCGTAACGCGGAAGAGGGCTCCCAAATGGCGATGCCGCCTGCTGCTGCTGCTGCTCGTCTCCACTTCCATACCCCATCTGCTGCAGCATGCTCTGTCGCAGCTGGATCAGCAGCGACTCTCGTTGCTTGCCTTGGCTGGGGGAGTTGAAACTGCCGGACCCGCCCCCGCCACTTAACTGACCCGATAGCGTCCTCTGCAGCAGTGGTGTGACTCCTCGTCCCCTGCTGTGCTGCTGGATGCTGCCACTCTGATGGGACTGAAGGCTGACGTGGCACTGCCGCTGTGGTTCGGCACTGTACCGCTGCTGCAGGCCCACGGCCGCGGGCTTGCCCCCCGCAGCTGGCCCCGCCTTCCGGGAGTGAAGCGCCAGCAGGTACTTGTGTTGCGCAATCTCCAGCTGGTTGCTGTCTAGAAGAGCATCCTGTTGCTGTTGTTGTTGCTGCTCCTGCTGCTGCTGCCACAGCTGTTGTTGCTGTTGCTGCTGCCACTGCTGTTGCTGCTGTTGCAGGTGAGTTTCCGTCCACGGGTCGGCATGCTGCTGCAGGCAGGTACCAGGGCTGTCCTGTTGCGCAACCTGTTGCAGCTGCTCCTGGCCCTGCAACGATGTAGCGCTAGGGTGTGTCTGCAGATGTTCCAGCTCAGCAGCTTCTAAACAGCTGCTCAGCGAGTTTGGGTATACTTGTCTGGTGTCATGACTCCACACCGCCTCCAGCTGCTGCTGCGGCGGCGGCGAAGGTGAGTCTCCTAAATCGTACGGATGCAGGTAGCTCATTAGGCTGTAGGGGGGGCAGGAGTGCAGGACAGACAGAGTTCGAGATAGAAAGCAGTTATGAACTTCTCATGAGGGAGGTAATTTGTCTTGCTGATGGAAACTGAACGTTAAACAGCATGCATTGCTATCCTGGTTTTGTCATGAACCCTTGCTGAAGATCTGAGGGGGACTTGCCTGGGGGTCGAGCAGGCAGGGGGAGCTGCTTGCTTGCCTGACAGGCCTGGCAGGAGTTGCGAGAGTCAATTTAAATTAACAGATGCGCGGCGCCGTCACCACTGTTCGCGTTCCCGCTCAATATGAATGGTGAAGCTGATGTAGCTGCAGTTGTAGCGCTGCGAAACGGGGTATTTCAATGATGCTCGCTGCGAAGCAAGGAGGGACCAAGGTCGCCAGTGAGTGGTTTCGTAGAATCGGTGTTGATGTTGAAGCATCAACGGCAATCAAGGACATCACAATGTGCTATCTCCACAGCCTCACCCGTAGCTGCTCTCAACACTGAGAGGGACCGGCCTGTCTGCACGGTCGTCTCGCTCATAGACCTTATCGATGCATGATATAACCAAAATTGATATTGCTCGAGGGTGCTCTGATGACCCAGCTGCATAGCCGGTAGACGGTCGCTTCCGCCCGGGGTCCCAACCTGGATGCAACCTGATTACCTGAACACTGACCTGAATCCATTTGCTTCCACACTTAACAAGTTTCCATCCTTGTCACAGGTCCTGGTCCTGGGCTGGGCAGGCAGAACATGCTGAGAGACGTGCCATAGCGGTATTTATGAACAACCGAATATACTCGTTTTGATTGAAAATGGGGGTCGGAGATACGCGAGGTGAGTTGCCTCAGTGTGGCTCCCCGTTATCTTGGTCACTAGAACAATTATGACGCCCTGTTATTTTAATCTGCCCGCAGTGTAAGTGGGATTTATGCTACATTCCCCGGTGACAGAAAAAGAGAAAGCTTACGCCGTTCCGTGAAATGCAGGATTCTGGTTCTGGCCCTTATGTTCAGCACGGGGGTGCTGCTTCAATTGCTTGGCTGCGTGTTATGGGCAAACTGGTGGCCCATGCTGACAGGCATCATGTACATTCTGGTGCCCATGCCATACATATTTTTTGGGTCAGTGGGAGGCGATTCAGGATACTCGTTGTACGGAAGCAACATGGAAAGCGGGTAAGCGGAGAGACCTGGCTGTGAGGGCAAAGAGATGTGCATGCCTTTGATTGATCCAGCTCGCGTAGGCCAGCCCAACTCTCCATGCGGCATTTGTTGCATGCTGCAGCGTCAGTGGGGCTCCCAGTGGGCCTGGAAATCGGTTATGCATATTATCCTCTGTGTCCCCGCCCGTGCCATGGTGAAACTTGATGCCACACTCAGAAAATGGATTCCACCCTTGGTGATTTCCCCCTCGGTGATTCCCCACCACATATTGCCTCCCTTCCGTAATTCCCTCACATCCACAGGTGGATTGACGCTGGGAAATTCCTGGCTGGCTTCAGTGCAGTCGGGTCGATAGCCATCCCGGCCATCCTGGCGCATGCTCAGGTATGAGCAAGAGTATGAAGTATGAACAACAAGCCCTGCTGGGAAAAACAAACTGTCAACCGCAGATGTCAGGTCCATTCAAACGGAAAGTTCAATTTGAACTTCCAGCATCTTGCAGCCCTAAGGCATCAACACGATACTCCTACTACATGTGCACACCTAAGAGATGGAGGACAAAGGGCGAACCCTTCCACACAAGATGGGTCTTGAGGCCTTCTAAAGTGTGGCATTGGGTTCCGAGCCCCCCCTTTAAGGGGCCTGTCAACAAGTGGGGTCTGACGAGCACTCTGGCAACCGCAGTCGAACCTTGGGATGGGGTCTTCCCCGCAAAAAGTTTACTAGCGTCCAGGTCTTCAGCTTTTTTATGCGGAAATAAAGTTTGTTCTGACGAACTTTTTGCGTGGAAAGGCTCCGTCCCGGCTGAAACCCCTTCTCTGGGGGGACTCTTCCGACCCCCTTAGTGACAGGCCCCTTCTCCCTCCCTCTGGTGCCTTCCTTGGTCATGACAACCTGGAAAATTATTTAATTTTTTTGAACTGCCCGGCTCTTCCGAACAAGGCCTATGGCTGCATATGAAGTTGCAGCAACAACATGAAATACATGTTCGGAAACCAGGTGATGACTCATGTCCTGCCATGTATGCAGACATACATGGCCAGGTGGATCCACCCCGTCACACCTTCCTTCCTGGTTCACACTATTTGACAGGTTATCACTGTCGGCGCTCTCATCATGGAGCTGGCGGCTGCATTGGTTCTAGGAGCCACGTGCATAGTGTATGATTACTTCAACTCCAAAGGTCAGGGGGGATGTTGGGTGTGGCGCACCTGACTGTGCTTTCGACGTGTCCATCCCCCGATTGTGGCTGTGCCCATATGCTGCACACTCAATAGTGAATAGCCTTCGAATTTGTCAGGCCTAGGAGTTCCTGTGACCGTTGTTAGGATGTACTTTTCACATAGGAGGGGGGTGGAGTCGGTAAATGGTGAAGGGGAGTATGTGTACGATTCGTATGGTTAAACTTCCCTTGCAAAATAGTTGCTGTTGGGCTGCAGCAACTATTTCGCTTATTCCAATAATTTGTTAACCCCAGAGCAGCCAGAGCAGCTCATGTGTCCTTGAAGATAAAAACAGCCCCTGAAGGCTTAGTCGGAGAGGAGAGACATGATGTCACGTCTTCTTTTGCGGCCCGGGCATGTCACTTCAGGGAATGCAGCTGCAGAGTGGAACTACGGAGCAGCACCCCCTTGATTGCTAGTTCCCCCTTGACTGCTAGTCCCCCCTTGTGCCCAGAGGCACGTATGCGTTTGTATCTGCAAAATGATGACGCGAGCTGGGTGCAAAATTTGAATTTGAATTGCGATCCTGATCTCTTTGTCCTTGTGCCCCTTGCAGATGACTATTAGACTCGATTTGCCAGTGCGCCGTAGGCGAAGCATGGAAACCCCAATGCTCGGTTAACCTGACTCAAAATAATTCCTCCTTCCGTCTCTTGGCATAACCTGACCATGGACAGGATAATTTGACATGTGCCGTTGATTTGTTGTCTAATGGAACATCGGGACTAGCAGGGCGTTGCAATGGATTCATGACATTCCCAGGCTCCTCCTGTATCAGTCTGACCGAGTAGCCCTCATCTTGACAGCAGCAATCACAAAATTGTGTTCTTAACCTGAAGACGGGTACCTGTGCAATCTTGTAGAGGTATTTGCGTACTTCGCTTCATTCGTGTTTCTGATTTGGGTTGACAATGTTGGTTTTTTGAAGGTTTCCCGGGAGTGCTGTTTATCCTCCGGTATTTTGTATCATATATGAAAATATGATTTGTAGGGGGTGTGCCCACGGTTGCCATCAACGTAACTGAATTTAATCCAGAAGTAACAGAGGCTGACCGTTTTTTGCACACACAGCATCCTCGTGTCTGCTGCCCCGAGCATTGCATAGGTAGGAGAGGGCTGACAGACATGTTGGTTATCAGGCTTGTGTTCTCTCCTTCGACGCCATGTTCATAGTAAATGTTTCAAGGGTGGTAACTCGGCGCATGAGATACAAGCAGAATTTACCCGTATACCCCCGATACCATAATTCCACAAAGACCAGTCAATGGCATGACACCTCTAGGCCTTGCTCAAAATGGCTCGGCCGCGTGGGCGCCCAACTGTCCCGTTTGAAAAAAAGAAACTTAAGGGAAGAGGGAAAGAGGTAGAAGAACACAAAGGAGAAAGAAATACCCCCCCAAAAGGAAAATGCAGCCCGAAGTATCCTTGCCCCTGTCAAACCTATTCCCCAAGAAGATAAAGAAAAGCCACAAAACTAGGCCTCAACAAAGCGTACGACGTCCCCAACAATAGTCAGAGCTTCCCATCCAAGCCTGCCCCGGTACAACTCTTGAAAATCTGTGGCGCCCTCCGGGGTCCTGCCCAACCTCTCTCCTCAAGCCTCTCCTTCACGCTAGGGCACTGGAAGCAAACATGCAGCGCATCCTGCACATGCTCGCCATCTCATAAATATCAGTATCGAAACAAAGATTGATACATGGGCAGCTCCCCCTCCTGCCTTGGTGTCAGTTCCAGCTACTCGACACAGGGGATGCGAAGCCCTTAATGCTGTATATAGATAACCAAGCATCAAGGCTTTGGGTTCAGACAAGTAGAAAATACAAATGAAGAATTCAGTTAGCTAGCAAGAAGGCCAACACTCAACCGTATTGGCTTCTCAGCTGCCTGCTTGGCGCCCCATATGAGGGAGGCAAGCCCACAGCCCGGCCAGCAGCGAAGTCGGAGAGGAAACTGTCTAGCTGGTCCCGCTCGCTGCGTTTTTCGGAGCGGGGCACGCTTGCCGCTCCGACGCTCTCTGCAGAGACGGACGGAAATAGTCAGTCAGCGGTTGATTGCCAGACCTGTTTGAAAGTCCTAAGCCATGCAAATCAGGGCAAGCCCAACATAAATGTACAATTCACACATGTTTCAAATTTCCCACGTGTCAGACATACCAGGAGTCTGCGCAGTGTAGACTATGTTTAGGCTATGTTACCCCAAACCGGTATCAAGAGCATCCACTTTCAACCTTGCGGGGCTTAATTAATTCGTACTTCATGCCCCATATCTGTATGCTCCCAAAGGCTCATGCATCTACCTTAATGCCTCGTAGACAACACGGGTGTCCCAGACATGACACAGCCTTTGCCTTTCTTTTCCAGCCTTTTGTCTGTCCCTTCTCATTACTCCCCCCTTCACCTTTTTTTTCTGCCCCTATTAGTTAGGCCCACGCGGCCGAGCCTTTTTGAGCAGAGCCCAGAGGTGTAACATCATTGACATAACACACCCCAGTATCAGCATAGGCGCACCATAAGCGGTACAAACCAGCAGGCATCCCGGCCTGTGCTCACCCTGTAGCATGTCCCCGTACTGCAATGGCTTTGGTTGCCTGTACTGCAGGTCAGACAGCGTATCGATCCCGCCGCCGCGGCCGCGCACCGCCTCCACAGCTCTGCTGGCATGGCCCTCAAAGGTGCTACCGATGGGGGGGTACAGCAGCCGCGACTCCTCGTGTGCCATCAGCGCTTCTGGGCCATGGTACCCAGCCTAGGGGGAAAAGGTTAATTGTATGAGGTAAGGTTCAGGTTATACCGTATGTTGTGAGGTTCAGGTTTTATGATGGAGGTCCAGACTGCTGCCAATGGGTGGGGTACAGCAGCCACGACTTTCCTCATGTACTCATTAGCCATCAGCGCTGCAGGGCCATGGTATCCAGCCTAGGGGGAAGGGTTCAGGTTACATGTTGTGAGTTTCAGGTTGCTGCCAATGGGTGGGGTACATCAGCCACGACTTTCCTCGGGTACTCATAAGCCATCAGCGCTGCAGGTCTCTTTAATATCCAGCCTGATCGGTTCCAGAATGACGTTGTGTAGATTTCATGTTGATCAGATATCAGGTTTTAGGTTAACATTGCTGCCGATGGAATGGTTCAGCAGTCACGGCTCTTCATGTGCCATCTCCATGATAATCAGCCTCAAGGGAACGGGTCAGGGTTCAGGTTTTAAGGTTACAAGGTTGCTGTCTATGGGATGAACATCAGCTGAGACGCCACATGTTCCATCAGTACTTCAGGCCCACCGTCCCCAGCCTGGAGGGCGAGATTCAGGGTTAAGGTTTATGGTTTAGAGTTCAGGGTTAAGGTACAAGTCCGGTCCATAGCACTTAACAAAAGGTATGTCCACTTACCCCTCCAAGTGCAAAGTTCGAAGGCCTGATGCCACCTGCCAGCTCCCACGACTGACCCGAGGGCGCAGATGCCACACTTCCCCGCAAGCCCCCACCAAAGGAGGCAAGGCCACCATTGCCGATGCCGGGTCCTGCGCCGCTGCAACCGCTCCCGTTGAAGCCGCTGAGATAGGGGGAGGATGACTGTGGAGGTGCGCCTGCTGCATGGTACTCGCCAGCGTGCTGTTGCTGCTGCGGGTACAGGCAAGGGGCCATGGAAGATCTGCCTGGTACTCCATACGGTGACAGAAAAGAGCCCCCTCGAGAGGCCCCGTAATGTGCGGAGGGCGGGGCAGGTAGCCGCAACACATGGCCCGCAAAGGCGGCTGGAGCAGCGCCGGGCGCCAAAGAGAGCCTGCCATATCCGATGCCGGATAGCAAGGGGGGTGGGTCGGTAGTGAGGTCGCGCCGCTCATGCTCCCCAAGGGCGATACTGAGCTCGCGGTACTGAGAAACAAGGTCTTGGTGCAAGCGGTCCAGGGAGGCCTCAGCGTCCCCCGTGTAGATCAGAGGGGCCCTGTTGGATGAGGGGACAGGCAGAGGAAGAGGTAATCCATTGGAAGGGACTTTTTACTGTAGACTATTGGGCCCAGCATCCATTTATGAGGGTCGGACGTAATAAGTCCATGCAGGGGAACAGGCACCTTGGTGCATGCT
Organism: Limnomonas spitsbergensis; assembly: GCA_037349105.1. Lineage (NCBI taxonomy): Eukaryota > Viridiplantae > Chlorophyta > Chlorophyceae > Chlamydomonadales > Limnomonas > Limnomonas spitsbergensis. Next base: position 958,074 of record JAYJMM010000078.1, on the reverse strand, counting down.
GGGACACTGGGACAGCATGGCTGTACTACTGTTGGGCCGTTGTGATGCTGCTCGATTAACCCACTATAGACCACACGGTTTTAAATGATCGTGTTCGTCAAAAGCCGTACCTCTCAGCTGGCCCAGCCAAAGCGTCGATGTAATACTTTAGCTGCTCGGCCATAGGGCGATAAGTTGCAAGCTGTCTACGTCCAGGTTGCTGCTGCTGAAATTCTGGCACCGTGAGCGCTCCAGCCCCATACGTGTCACCGTAATTGCGTTCGGGGCGTGGTGCTACGATAGTGTTCATCATTTTCTTGATGAGGACGCTGCCCGCAAAAAGTGGGGCAATGATTGCTGATCAATTATGAAAGATCTTTGGAATTATTAGACGATCCAGGCTTCTGCGGCATAGACTTGAAATCTTAGAACTGCCCGATGCACGGTTGCCCGGATGAAATGTGGACCCTCAGCAGCGGTACGAAAACCCGTGTCCAGCAATTTGGCCAGTGGTTTACACAACCAACGAGACATCACTAGTTACACTTACAAAAGCTATCACATCGCCACATGGTTAATGCAACTAGTAGCCTCAACGAGATCGCGTCCAGCTGAAAATTGATCGGACAGTCCTCCCTCCCTCATGGCGTCGCGCATATTCAGCAGGCTTAAGTCGATTGATTTTTATAAGAAGATCCCGAGGTAAAAGCCTGAAATGCTTGAAAAGCTCATCACGATGAAAATGACTGGAAATTTCTTCAATTGGATCAAAATCCCCAAGTAAAGTGGCCTCAATTCTGCCGATGCCTATAGTTGCACACGTTCTGCACATTTTCGACCGTCACAGCTTTACTACTCGCAGTGACTTAACCGAGGCAACTCTCGCTGGAGCATGGCTCTCAATACTGGCTGCCGTCATTATGTGCCTCTTATTCGGAATGGTGCGTGCAATCTACGGAATTATCATTTACGACCCCACAGATCTTGAGATGTGTGTGTTCCAAGTGCCTCAGGAATTCATTGCGTTCATATCGACCACCACCACCACGCAACTTATGGTGGACCGAAGCTCTGCCAATGAGCTTCTCAAGATCAACTTCAATGTCAGGTCAGGCCCACATGCATGCGAGCCCGAGGTGGCCATGTCTCACATGTAACCCCACGGTACACACTCTGCCTGCTTTACTCTCATGTACGCAGCTTCCCAGCTCTGTCATGTGAATTTGCGACACTGGACGTTAGCGACGCCCTAGGAACGGTGAGAGGGCTCTCCCATGTGGGGCGTAGGTGAATGGAGATGCTTCGTTTGGGGGATCTCCATGAGTGCTTTATGTCCGCCTGAAGAGTCAGTACATCGCTAGGCTCCCAGCGCGAGTGCACCTGTTGTGACTGCTTGTCCTTACCTCTAAAACAGAAACGACTCAACATTTCGAAGACGTTGCGGAAGGTGCCCATCAACCACAACATGATGCGTGTTGGCGCGGCTAAGGATGACTCTGTCAAGAAGGCGGATCCAAAATACGATCACGAGGGCCGGTTTGTGAGTCTTATTTTTGGGGCCTCTCATATCTCCATGCGCGAGCCTTATACGGCAAATGCTGTGGGTTTGACAACAGTGCATGCCATTCGCAAACCACGCATGATTATGGCATGACTGCATGACTACAGCATGAGTCATGCCTGATGCCATTCATTATGCATGGCTCATACCAGTATCAGGCAAGGGACAACCAGGGCTGCTATGAAGCACTGGTTAAAAAAAGCTTGCTGAGCGGCCTGTATACATGCAGCCTTATGGAAATTGCGCCTGGTACCCGCAAGTGCTTGCTGAGCGCTCGCTTTTGGACTCCATGTCGATTTGTGCCCCTCCCGGTACATTGCTGTTGCAGGATGATGCGGTTGAGGACATTGATATCACCCACCCCATCGATCACAACAACTTCCTGCAGACACTCGAGAGGTACCCCATTGGTGGGTGCTGTAGCTGGCAGAAAGCTATACAAAAGATGGCAAGCCCACTGACATTCCCCAATGTTTCATTTCTGTTGCATGGTGAAAGTTTTCACTTAGCAAGTTTTTAGTTGGATTGACGATGCGCAAAATATTGCTGGTTGGAAAATGTGCACGGTATATATTAAAATATGCAGTCGACTGGTATGTTATAAGGGTCCAACGAGGACTACCTTTGAGGCGTAATTGCAAGGAGCCTTAATTCCTGGCTGGCACTACTGAGTTGTATGCCATATCTCCTGCCATTGCTAGTGGTGACTGGTCAATGATGACTGTGCCCCCTCTTATCACAGAGAACACTGCCTTTTTTAATTTACGTTGAGGCACCGGCACACCTTCGCCCAGTGACGTCTGATTTACCCCTCCTGTAAAGGACCGTACTTGTGCTTTGCCTTGCTCTTAAAGAACATATGGGTGAGATTGGAGGGTGAGGCTCTCATAATCTTACGATTTATTGATCAGCAACGTCTGTTCCAGTCTAAGATCAAGAGTTCTGGTCGATATTTTGCCCTGCTGGAGACAGTAGTAAAACAAATAATAAATGCATACCCAAGGTAAGGCTATCGAAATCTACAAAGTGTGCCTTATTATTAAATGCACTCACTGAGTGTTGGAGCCATCCCAAGGACCGTGCGCATGCCGCATGCAAGCACATATGTCATCAACTTGTACATGCCCGGGTTTCCCCTCGTTCTCTGCAGCTAGAGCCTACCTGGACGGCAGCCTCCCCTATGAAAGTTATTTGATCACCTCCCACGCTGCCCTGCCCTGCCCCGTTGCATTGCAGTGGTCATCAACTTCTATGCACCCTGGTGCCATTGGTGTCAACGACTGGAGCCAACCTGGGAAGCAGCCACTAAAGAAGTGCACGACAAGTACCCGGAATGGGACGGACGCATTCGGTTCGCAAAGGTGCCTTGCCCTCTAGTGGTTGCTATAGCATGACCTGCGTATCCACCTGATGCTTCCCGGTTCGGAAAAGCTTGGGGGTGCAAACAGGAAGAATTCAGTAGAGCATCTGAAAAAACACCGGAGCACTACTTTGGGGTGCAGGCCTGGCTGACCCTTTCTATCTCCTGAATACCAATCTGTCGACAAAAATATCGCTGCGGGCAGTTGCAAGATACCGCCTCAGACGGCTGGGGGGGCTGGCCTGGTGCAGCATGTGCGCATCTTAAGCTTGGCTAAGGCCTTGCGGACCTGACACTGACTCATGATGGACTCTCGTGCTAAGGCCACACCTGGGTGCGCTGCTGCTATGCTCCTTACGGGGCCAATAATGTAAACCAACAGCTTCAGGTCTTAAATCCATGTCTTAAATCCATGTCTTAAATCCAGGTCTTAAATCCAGGTCTTAAATCCATGTCTTAAATCCAGGTCTTAAATCCATGTCTTAAATCCAGGTCTTAAATCCAGGTCTTAAATCCAGGTCTTAAATCGATGTCTTAAATCCAGATCTTAAATCCATGTCTTAAATCCAGGTCTTAAATCCAGATCTTAAATCCAGGTCTTAAATCCAGATCTTAAATCCAGGTCTTAAATCCAGGTCTTAAATCCAGGTCTTAAATCCATGTCTTAAATCCATGTCTTAAATCCATGTCTTAAATCCAGGTCTTAAATCCAGGTCTTAAATCCAGGTCTTATATCCAGGTCTTAAATCCATGTATTAAATCCATGTATTAAATCCAGGTCTTAAATCCAGGTCTTAAATCCAGGTCTTAAATCCAGGTCTTAAATCCATGTCTTAAATCCATGTCTTAAATCCATGTCTTAAATCCATGTCTTAAATCCATGTCTTAAATCCAGGTCTTAAATCCAGGTCTTAAATCCAGGTCTTAAATCCAGGTCTTAAATCCAGGTCTTAAATCCAGGTCTTAAATCCAGGTCTTAAATCCAGGTCTTAAATCCAGGTCTTAAATCCAGGTCTTAAATCCAGGTCTTAAATCCAGGTCTTAAATCCAGGTCTTAAATCCAGGTCTTAAATCCATGCTGCAGGGCTTGGCTCACTGGCTGCATGTCTTAGCTGCATGTATTGGGCAGGATGTGGACAGTCCTGAACTTAGTTAAGGCCCATGCGAGGATTGTGCAAGGACTGTTGACTGACGGCCCTGCCCTCCTGAAACCTCCTGGCTGGAGTTCGGACGCTTGCCCTGCTAGCAGAGCAGCTTTCGTATCAGTCACCACACCTCACTGTTCCTGCCTCTGTGTTTCATTTCTCTGTGGCACTGCCCTGAAGCTCTGAAGGTTGGACACTTTACCTGCTAACAGAGCAGCTTGGTATCAGTCATCACACCTCACTGATCCTGCCAAAAAAAATTGTGGCACTTCCCTTAATCTCTCTCATGTGCGCAGGTGGACTGCACCGCTGAGGTTGAGCTCTGCCGCGGGCACTACATCATGGGCTTCCCCTCTATTAGGGTTTTCAGGAAGGGCCACGATGAGGTCGTCATTGGAGGGGTGAGTGCTGACAGGGAGTCAGAGACTTGCTTTTGCTTTCTATGTCATGGAAATGGTTAAGGCCACCGGTCTCAAAAACAGTTTACAGGTTACTTGGGGATAATATGACTTTGACTTCAGGGTCTCAGGCAGCCATAAGATTGCAGGTTTTGCATGGCACATGTAGCATTAACGAAGGTAGACAAGGCTTTGCAAGAGAAGCCTATCAGTTGTTAAGGTACCGTAGTGGGGGCTCTACAAGTCAATATGCATGGCCATTCCTAGAATATGCATGGCCAATCCCCGAAGCGTGCTGTCTATTTCCTGTGCGTCTGGCCTTTTTCTCTTAAGAGCACCCATCCCACAGCTTCTTTCACCCTTTGTCTCTCATACAATCGTTCTGCCTACCCAAACTGTTGTACTTGTGCACACTTCACAAAGCTGCACGGACCCATGCCTGAGGTATCTGATGTGCCCATGGCCACACCTCAAATGTTTCCAGAGGCAAGATCACGAATCTTACGTCGGAGACCGCACAAAAGAAGCGCTGGTCGGCTTTGCGGAGAGCCTCATCCCGAGTGCCGGCCAGCCGCACATCAAGCATGAGCACCTGGAGGCCGCGCCCCAGAGCAATGGCTGCAACATGGCGGGTGAGGCTATCGGTAATGTGACACCTGCCTGGCCTCCGTTACCCAGGGTTCCTGCTAGAAGTAACATCTTTTAGACCCCCTCCCTCCCCCCCCCCCCACACCCTTTTATCCTGCCCAGATCATAGGAAAGATCCAGAAAAATAGGGAGGGAATCCGTCGCCATTTGCCATCACTCTCTACTCTCACATTCCTCCCTTCAGGGAGTTGCTTCGCTTGGCCTCCACATACTGGCGCGCTGCCGCTGCAGCCATCAGCATGTGCAGCTGCTCCGGCTGCGGCTGCTGGCCCCTCGCAGTGTCTCTGCAGCAAAGCACTTTACTCCACCTATGATGCCCTGCCCACTTCTGCTTTTGCTGCCTGTTGCTGCCCCTGACCAGGCTTTGTGCTGGTGAAGAAGGTGCCCGGTACGCTGCACTTTGCTGCGCGTAGCGATGCTCACACCTTTGAGCACCACTGGATGAACATGAGCCATGTGGTTCACAGCTTTTACTTCGGCAGCCGCCCGTCGTCGCGCAAGTACAGCCTGCTGCAGCGGCTGCACCCTGCCGGTAGGGAAGACGGGGCGGTTGCGCGGGACGGGGGCAGGGGCGGGTTCAGGGGGAGGGGTGTGAGTCAGTGCTGGGTACTACCTGGGAAGGTACCTACCAGGAAGCAGCATCTGATCTGAAAGTTGCGGGCTGGAGACCTGTACCTCTAGATTGGAGCCTTGAAGTCAGGTGCCAGTGTGTAGGTATTGCTGGGTGGCTGCTCAACTTGCTTCCGTAACTCTTTTTGTACCAGTATGTAGTCATTGCCGGGTGGCTGCTCCACTCGTTTCTGTATACGGTACCTCAAATCGTGCCTGTGTGCAGTATGTACTAGGTGGCTGCTCTACCAATGTGTAGGAAGTGCTCGGTGGCTGCTCCACTCGTTTCTGTACCTCAGCCAGTGTTTAGTTGTTTCTGGGTGGCTGCTCCACTTCGCTCCGCACCCCTGCCGTACTGCGTATGTAGACTTGTGTTGATGTCGGCTGGGCAGTGAGCAGTGAAGGATGTCCTCTTGCTCACCCGTGGCTGGACTGACTCTTCATTACCCCGCACATGACATGCTGGCAGACGTATGGGGCTGGAGCCCGCCTGTCAGTCAAGCTTGTGGGCAGGCTTTGCCAGGCAGGCGGGGTCTGAGACAACGGTGCTGTGGTTACCACCTACTAAGTCACCGTCTGATTTATTCTGAAGTCTCTGTATACGCCTGTGCGCCGGAAGGGCAGGTTATGTCAGGCAGGCGGGGTCTGACAACGGTGCTGTGGATGCCGCCTACATTACCATTGTCTGTTTTCATTCTCATTTTTCTGCGCCCTGCCCCTGTCCAGGCCTGAGCGCCGAGTGGGCGGACAAGCTGCATGACCAGACCTTCCTCTCGGAGAATCCACAGAGCACGCACGAGCACTACCTCCAGGTAAGGACTTAGGAGGGCCTTGCGGGAAAGGCTGGGTGGGGGGGGCAGGTTTCTTGCCATGGTACTTCCGAAACTTCACAGGACCGAGCTGTGCTAACTTGCATGCTTCGAGGCTGCTGGTTTGATTGGGATGGCAGGGAGGCTATGGAGGGAGGTGCAGGATGTAGCGGTGGGCCCAGGCTGCCCAGTGGTGTGTGCGAGGTGTCAAGTCTAGTGAGTTCACTGGGAGGAAAGGGGGGCAATGCAGTGAGCTGCAAGATGTAGCTGTGGGCCTAGGCGACCCGGCCTCTGCATGTGTGCCAGTTGTTGCGTTTGTTGCCAGGGCCAGATGCCTCGCCCCCCAGCGATGGTGAACAGTTTTGCTGGTGATGGGATACATGGGGTGTCCTTGAGATGCATTCGCATGGGCTGGCTTTTGTCTAGAATTCCCCTCCATGCCCAAAGAATGCCCCATGCATGTCCTCCTCCGCGCATCATCTCCACGAATGTGTCCTCCACCACTTTTACCGCATGTGCTGCCCTAAAGTACTATTTCGCTTTGCCTGCCTGCCTTCACTTGCCAGTTACCGTAGTCGCCTGCCGATTTCAATGTTATCAGAGTTTTGCTTCAAAAAGACGTGTTTTGTTATTTTATCTGATTCGATGCTCTTCTGCTACTATCCAGTGATAGACTGTTTACGCCAGTCCTTGGAGCGAGGCTGTGGTACAGCATGTACGGGTTAGCTTGTTTTGCAAGTTATTGGCCACGGCACCGTTGTGTGCCAAAATAGGCCTGCAAGAACGAGGTCTGGACGTGGGTTGGCGAACAAGATGCTTCACACCTCTTTTCTTTGCTCCTTTCAGAACTCCTGTGGCATTGAAAGTGTTCCGTGACCACAGTGTTTACATAAGATGCGCACATTGCAAGGATCCTGTGTCCCCTCTCCCCCTGCCGCGCCCCTCAGGTTGTTTTGACCACCGTGGAGCCCAAGGGCGGCAACCGCCTGTATGGCTACGACGCATACGAGTACACGGCGCACAGCCACACCTTCATGTCCGATGACATCCCGTCCGCCAAGGTCACGTTTGACCTGTCCCCGATCCAGGTGGGTGAGCAGGGGCAGTAGGGGTTAAGAGGGCCCTCATGCCATGGTAGCACGATACGGCACAATGCAGTGCAGGTGAAGTTGATCGTACCACCAAGGCTGCTTGACACGGCACAATACGGCTCGATGCACCGAAGGTTAGGCCGGATTGTGCTACCATGCCTGACGCTGGCTGGCTATCCTTGCTGATGTGACAGGTTTGTCAAGACGCATGCGCTGGTGCAGTTGATGTTTCAGTGCCATTGTCCTGGTTTGGTCCTGTGGCTGCTCTGAAAGGATCTATCAGAGCACGCTGGCCCATGATTTGGAGCGCACTGTCCTGAGGACCAGCAGTTGTTTTCAGTTGGAGCTGGCATTGTAAACATGACGAAGTAGGAACATTCGACGCTGATGTGTATGCCACTTTGTGGCTTCTCTGGCTCTACCTATCAGCGCTGTGACATCCTCTGCCTCTCTGTTGGCTCCCTTTTTGTTGTAGATCCTTGTCCGAGAGGCTGGCAAGCCCTTGTACCACTTCCTGACGACCACGTGCGCAATTGTGGGAGGTGTCTTCACCGTTGCTGGCATCTTGGACTCCATCCTGTACCAGTCTGTCAAGATGCTGAAGAAGAACCAGCTTGGAAAGCAGGGCTGATGAGCTCTGTGGGAGGTGTTAGACAGCGGCGAGGAGTAATTAAACCCTTGAGAGTTGCCGCTAGGGTTGGGACTCCTAGACATTGTGACGACTGATCGGACAGTGCTATCGGTGGGACCTTTTATTACAACTATTCCCGTCCTTGCTGCCTGCGTAGGCACACACCCTAGCACAGAGGTTAGGGACATCAGGGGGAGTAATGTGACTCCTCATTTCATCGAAGTTTTGTTCTGTCCCTTACTCCCCAAGATGACTATGACACCAATTTCCTCGTCTTTCTGTGTGCTCACGAGTTGGGTTGACTGTGTTGTTCCTTTGTAATCAACGCGACGGCAACGAGTCTGCGTACCGAATACCTATACCCAGAAACCCTTATCTGCCAACCCTCTTCGCCTCAGTACGAAATTTCGACAGGTGGCCACCATGTTCCTTGACGAGACTCAATCACGCAATCAATTTCCTAGGAAAGGATGTTAGAGGCTATGGAAAATGTGCGGCGACTCCTGCTTGGCCTAACCAGGAAGGAGCTTCAAACAAGGGCCAAGGTTTTGGGTGTCCCCGCAAACTTGCGGACTGTTGATATTGTCGAGCAAATCATCGGAGCTTCAGAAGTCCACCCTGATGAAAACGTGAGGTCGCCTAAGAAGCTTTTCAATCTAAACTTGTGGACTGTTTTCCGTCCTAGCACCAATCTCGAAACGAACACTCGTCCCGGCAGGTTACCGAAGCAGAGCAGAATCCGATGCAAGGTAATAAATCAGCTTTACCCATAAACTCAGACTTTTGCGCCAGACTGTTCATCCTTGCGGTAGTGGAACCCCACATAAGTCGCAGACTCCCTGACACCTAATCAGTCTACATTCATGCCGAGACTGAGTGATACATTTGATCATCATGGTCTTGCGACAGCTTCCCAATTGCATTTTTCTGAGGGGCCGTCCCTTGGCAAGACCATGGGGTGAAGTCTTTATCTGAAATCCACTGATTGCCTGGACTCACACCGCGCAGGGGCTGATAAAGCCTTGCAACATCGATTCCTATCTACAGCAGAGCTGCAGTTGGCCACCAAGGTCAAGCAGCAAGTGACTACAACTGACGCATGCACACTGGCAGACACTGATCCATCCGGGGAAGGACGCAGCCACCCGCTGCTCACCTTCACTGGCACTTCCGCAGCTGTTGATGACGTTCGTACATTAGAGCGTGACCAGGCTGCAGCTCCCATACCAGCCATCCTGACTAAAGAGACGGCAACCTGCGGCCAGCCTACTGGCTTCGACCCATCAGCGGTGCACAGCCCCATTCCAGAGCCACTACACCTGGGCTTATTTAGCAGTAAGCCTCATGTCCCAACTGCAGCTGAACCCGTCGGGGGATCGCTACAAGTGACCATCTCCAAGGCGCAGCCTGAGGGGCGGTGGTCAGGTCGTGGCGGCATGCCAGACACAGCCCCTGAAGCTGGCCCTGGGCCATATTGCAGGTCCGCCTCTGCCGCCAGGGGTGCAGCTGGCATGAGGAGTGCGGTGTCGCCTGTGAGGGCCGTTTCGCCCGCTCCTGCCCGCCTACACGTCCCATCCGGCGCCACCTTGCACGTTCCACAGCGATTGGGTGAGTGAACTGCCCATCGAAAGGGCGGCACAATCACTTAAATATTGTACTTGGCATTCCTTTACTATGGATGTTCATACCGGTAAATGATGCAATCCAGCACAATGCCAGCAAAGGGCCTGTGCTAATCCCTGTGCAAGCCCTCAAGTTATTGCTTGCTACCTCTTCAGAGCAAGTTAGCCGCGGTTCTCAGACCTTGCAGCCAAGCTGTTGAGTTCTTGAGCCAAACTATTTTTGTTTTCTTCCCGAGCCGGCTCGACGGCTGACTTACCTCACGGCTCTATCTTTGCATGGCGCAGCTGCCGGCCAGCGGCAGCCTGAGGGGCGTCCACAGTCAGCTGGTGTCCCTTGGTCCCAGGGGGCAGCCGCGGCGGCCGCGCACGCGAGAGCCGTTTCGCCCGCGCCCGCCAAGCACGCAGGCAGAGGCAGCCTCATGAGCCCCGAGCGGGTGAGACCGGGAAGCAGCCCGTACCGGCCGCGACCTGCAATGAGCCCTCTCCGGGGGTCTCAAGCAATGAGCCCACTAGCTCAAAGGGCCCCGGCATTGCAGGCTACCAGGAGTGCCAGCCCGCTACCTCTAAGGGCCGCGGTATCTCGAGCGCCCAGCCCCCTGCCCAGCCCATTGAAGGCGACCGCCCCGTCAGGCTCCGCCCGAGCAACAATGAGCCCCATGATGAGCCCGATGCCCGGCACTGCCTGTGTGCCCATGAGTCCGTTGATGAGCCCCCAGAACCGGATGCCTGCCAGACGCGTGGCCGTGACGTCGACAGCGGCGGGGGGCGGGAACGGAGGCGGCTTCGGTGGTGGTCCGGCAGTGGTTCTGCAGCAGCAGTTGGATGTGGTTGGCATGGAATTCTATGACGAATTGGTTAGCATGGAGATGGCGATGGTGCCAATGAAAGGAGGTGAGTGAAAAGGTGACATCTGATCATTGCTTTCCTCCAGGGTAACGGTGCGGCCTCAGCCTCAGCCACTGCCGCGCCGTTTCCTTAACATTCACACCCCTGAGAGGCGTAGTTTTCCATCTTTCTGTTGTCTTCCTGGTGCATGGGGGAGGACGTACCGTACCAATCAAAGGACCTGAGCGGCAGTTTACCTTGGATATTTTACGCAGGTATGAAGTCCGTTATTGGATTGTCCAGCATAAAGGAGCGGCTCATGGCCACAGCCCTGGCGCCGCCGCCGCAGCAAGCACCAGGCCCACCCGGACAAACCCCGTGGCTCAAGCCGCTGCTGCTGTTCGGCCCCTCCGGCGTCGGCAAGACTTTCCTGGCCAAAGCGCTGGCGGCCGAGGTCGTTGCCTCTGCAGGAGCGGCGGTGGCCAAGGTAGCGGCACCCATGCATGGCAGCCGCCACATGCAGCCGAGGGTTGTGGCCGGGAAGGCTGCCAGCGCATCGGGCACAAAGCCGGTGGGGTGCGCCTTTTACGTGGACGTGGCGAGGCTGCTGGCGGAGCACGGCGCTCAGGCAGCCATGGTAGCACAAGCGTTGTTCAGGGTGCGTGGTTGACAGCTGGTAGAGAATGATTTGGTGCGCGTGTGTATGATGATGGGGGAATGGGGAGGAGAAGGTTAGAACGGGGGGGTTTTGGGGGGGGCGGAACGACTCCATTACTTCAGTGCAGGAACAAGTAGGCATAGTACTACCGGTAGTACTTGGATAAATTGCGCGTGCACCGCCTCCAGGAGAGACCAGGGAGAAGCAACCCACTGTTCCTCTCAAAGCCGCTGGCTATTGCTCAGCAGCCTCCCTTACTGTGTACATGTGTGTGTGTGTGTCCATTTGTCAGGCCCTGCAGCGGCGTACCGGGCCTGCCGCCCTGGTCCTGGACAGCCTAGAGGCGATCCAGGATCTGCAGCGGGAAGACATAGACAAGGCGGAGGCAGCCTGCAGGCTCCGCACCGCCATCATGGTCGGAGTAGACGAGCTCGTCTGCTCCCCCAAGCAGCAACAGCAGCCGGCGAAGCAGCAGCAGGCGGCGCCGGTTGGAAGGCCCTTGGGCGGATTCAAGGTGCAGCAGCTTCACCGCAGCTCTGTGGCGGCGGCGGCGGCGCCTCCTCTGACGCGCACGCACACGGTGGTGATTGTCGGCATCGTCGGCAGCCGGGCGGCGAGTCTGGACGACGGCCTGGCACGCTGCTTCACTTCGGCCAAGGTGGGCTGCAGGGCAAGTGCAGGGCATAATCCAGGGTTTCGGGTTTAAACCCGTCAGCCTGAGCCGGAGGGTCTTGAGGGGAGGCCTGAGGCAAATTCAATATCTGGAGGGGCGGTCCTATAGGGGGCCTGGGCTTCTGCCTGTCAGGGAAGGGGATGCCCTCAGTGCATGTGTTTTCAGGGTCTTGAGTTGAAGCCCTAATACGTGTGGTTTCAGAGTCATGCGTTCAACTCCTCATAACTGTTGTCGCAGGGTCCAGGGGTCAACCCCAGTACATGTGGGGTTCAGTCTCTTGCGGTGAACCACCTCTGACGTTTGATTTCAGGGTCCAGGGCTAAGCCCCTGATATATCTAGTGTCTGAGTCCCAGATTTCCCCCCTGTTCAACCCACCTAACACGAGCTGTTGCAGGGTCCTGGATTAGACCTGTGATGCGTGTGGTTTCAGGGCACAGGGTTATACCCCCCCCTTTGTGTGTGGTTTCAGATATACGTCCCGCCCCCCGATGCTGCCACGCGCGAGGAGCTGCTGTTCATTGACATGTCTGGCCGGGAAGCAGCGCTGGGGGTGAAGGACGTGGAGGAGCTGGTCAGGTGGGGACAGGAACAAGGCAGGAAAGGGGCAGAAAGAGGCTCTGGGGTGTGGGGAGGGAAAGGGCGGGGAGTGAAATATGTGCTGGGGAGGCAAAAAGGGACACAAAGGAGCTGTGGGGGAAAAGGGCAGAAATAAAAAATCAAGCTGGGATGAGGAAAGGTAAAAAAGGGGCTGGGGAGGGAAAAGGGGCAGAGAGGTGCTGAGTAGGTAAATAGGGGCAGAAGGTGGAAAGGGGTGAGGGGGGTATAAAGCTGTGAGGGGGGTCCACGGGGCTGTAGGTGAGGGCGGTGTTGGTTCAGGGATCTGAGAGGAGTGCCAGTCTGTCATGCCATAGGGAAGCAGGGAGGTGCACCTCGTGTGGTGGGAGCAGGGGGGGCATCTGATGTCATGCGGCCTAGCCTCGTGAAGAAGTGAAGGAAATAATGGATGCACGACTTGCAGCTTGGTTGGATGGTGGGAGCAGGTTGGTGAAGCTAAGCGAGCCTTGTAATGTGTTTGGCTGGAGCGTGGGTTGAGGAGACAGTAGGCGTCCACGTACACACCCGTCGCCTTTTTCGTTTTGGCCCCCTTGGAGCTCATATTGTCCAGCTTGGTTCTTCCATTCCTGTATCATGTCGTGCCGTTTGGTGAAAGGGTCTCAGGTCTTCTGGCTGATTGGTAGGCGTGTGTTTCAGGTCATGGTCATGGTGATATGGTGTATTTCAAATAATGGTTATGGTGATGACGTGTATGTCACACCATGGTAATGATTATGGGGTGGACCCCTTGCATGTGGATGGCCTCCGTCCATATGCTTCTTGCATCAGGTCCTTAACCTTTTTTGAGTCCCATGTACATTCTTGACGCACAACATATGGACGCAACTCTCAAATGTGATCGTCGGTTTTCGATTCGCGATCCCCCAGGAACTTGAGGACCTCAGGATCTTAAACCCTGCTTAGGATCTAAAACCATGCTTCAGATCTAAAATCTGTTTAAGATCTAAAATCTGCTTAAGGTCTTTAACCCTGCTTAGGATCTAAAATCTGCTTAGGATCTTAAACCCTGCTTAGGATCTCAAACCCTGCTTAAGATCTAAAATCTGCTTAAGATCTCAAGCCCTGCTTAGGATCTCAAACCCTGCTTAAGATCTAAAATCTGCTTAGGATCTTAAACCCTGCTTAGGATTTCAAACCCTGCTTCAGATCTTAAACCCTGCTTAGGATCTTATACCCTGCTTAGGATCTCAAACCCTGCTTAAGATCATAAACCCTGCTTATGATCTCAAACCCTGCTTAGGGTCTTTAACCCTGCTTAGGATCTCAAACCCTGCTTAAGATCTTAAACCCTGCTTAGGATCTCAAACGATGCTTACAGTGAGGTACGGATATGGTACTCTCTTTGAACCCTGAACCCTCAGGATCTGAAAACCTGCCAAGTGCTTGCAAGGCTAAACCCTGAACCCTCAGGATCTGAAAACCTGCATCTAGGTCTTCAACCTCAATCTTCAGGATCTAAAATCCTGCATCTAGGTTTTAGCCCTGAACCCTCAGTATCTAAAACCCTGCTTGCAGGAAAACTGAGGGTGTCAGTGCGGCTGAGGTTCTGCGTCTATGCCATCTGGCGGCCACTCACGCCGTTAAGCAACAGCAGCAGCAAGCTGGCTCTGCCGCCAGCGCGCCCCCGAGACAGCGGGCCCTGTGGCACCAGCCGGGCGGCGGGCAGGGCGGGGCGCCTGCTGCCTTGTCCGGCGGGTCTGGGGATGGCACCGTGGCTGCCCTGGTGACAATGGATCACTTTGCGGCGGCGTTGAAGGAGGCTCGACCGTGCATGGACCACGCGTCAGCGGTGGCGTACCTCAAGTGGAAGACACGCCTGGTGGCTCTATGAGGGGGACACAGCAGCCCTGCCGGTGTGTGTGGAGGGGCGTGTAAAGAGCGAATCTGGCTCAAGAGTATTAAGTGTGGATGTGGAGAAGAGAGGCAGGCAGGCACCCATGAACAGCTCATGCCGCTTCTCCTAGGTCACGGCCTCTACAGTTGCCATTGTTTAGATAAAAGACGTTTAGATCGGCACTTACCCGCTGGGCCCTGCTGATTGTTTAGATACAAGATGCGTGTCATTTTTAGGAGCCAGCTGCCCCACCTGTCATGGGCCAGCCCTTTATCGAAAGGCAGGCGCTAGTTGCCTCAGCTGCCCTAGGCCAGCCCCTTTCAAACTACCGGACTGCTGTCCTCACAGTATGAACAAGTCGAACCATTTTCTCCAAACTAGGACTAGTTTCTGTATGCACACCTTCACCAGATTGTGCAGGGGACATATTACTGTCGGCAAATGGGTAAGCCTGCATCCTCAGTGGTTGGCTGGTTCAGGTCCAGGGTCTGACTGATTCTGCATGTTCTTTTGACCTTGTTGTTTTAAATGCGGGTTGCAGCCCCATGCACCTCCGTGGCGCCCAATGGTGTGTGAAATTACGACTCAGATAGGCCCTTGTTCCAATGTGTCAAGAGTGCGAATGTTGTGAATCACGAAAACTTGGAGCTCAGCGGGGCATCATATTGAGTGCAGTGTACCATATTAACTCCCCACAAACAGGTTTCAGCCATGAAATAAACAAGAACAAATAGACGAGTGCCCCAGCAGGGCACCCCACCTTCAAACAACCACTTAGTGGTGTATTAACCCCACCAAGCAGCTGAGGAGCCCCAGACAAAGCGACTAGGCAGACATGAAGGCTCCTGATACTTGAGCAACCTTGGAGGCCGTTAATGATGATCACCTGACATATATGTCAATGTTTACAAACCAAGTGGGGTACCAAAGGATGCTGACAGAGAATCTGTTCCTGAATACAGCTGCACCGTAATTGGCATTGGGGGGGGGGCAGGTGATTGAGCTTAGCGAGCAGCATAATGTTCAGTCAGCCCCAAGATTTGTATGCGGAGCTACTTTCCTTCAGCGCCCCTTGGCCAGTCTTACGTTCCAAACCTTCCGTTCGACTCTGGACCTCTTTCAATGAGCTGTAGCTGGTGCTCCATCCTTACGGGGATCCGAGGCGCCCGTGCGCACGCCTGTGTCGATGTCCACCATGATTACCTGGCTCACTCCAATGGCGTCGCTGGATGGCCGCAGCTTGTTACCCTGAGGGAGGAGGGCAGGGGCCAGGTAGTGACGATCGGGGGCCAAGCAGGTGCCTATAAGCGTGGGGTGTACACTTTTTGATCACTCGACCAAAGGGATTCTTGCCATGCAAGGATAGGTTGCTATTCATCCCACTTGCAGTGCCACATGGGACTTGCACCCCTAAACCCTAAACCCTAAACCCTAAACCGCCGTCTGCACTGAAAGAGCCATAGACATAAACAGCAAGGCCCTGGTCCACCCATGTTTGTGGGTGGGATCATCATTGCTTGCCCTCCAGCTGCCCCCCACCCCCCCTCCCTGCTTCCAGCCGCGCTCACCTTGTCCTCCAAGTAACGCAACACGTCTTTGCCGACCTCAAACGTCATGTTGCCGAATGTGAAATTCTCGTAGCTCAGCACATCCGGCAGGAAGTGATGTGTCACGTGTGGCTGCACGAGCGCCGACAACGGCTCCGCTCCCTGCATCAGCAAGCGCTCCATGATCAGCAGGGCCGCCGTGATGATGTTCGCTCCCCCGCTGGAGCCAGTGACCATTCGCAGCTTCCCCCCCTGCATGATGACCATCGGGGACATGGAGGACAGCGGGCGCTTCCCGGGGAGGATGCCGTTGACGTCGCGGAGGGGGTCTTGACGGGTGGGGGTGCGGCCAGCAGCCATGCCGGCCTCTGCATGGGGACCTGAGAGCAGTGAAAGGGGCGGGGGGCATGAGGGGGGCAGGGAATGCTTAGGGTTTATGAACCTTATATTACCCCCCAAACCCTGTACCCCAAACCCCTTTAGTCAAACTACCTGTAGTCCCTTTCAAATCTTCCAGTTCCCTATCTCACAACAATGGTCTGACTGACGGGTATGTCACAAAACCGGGTGCTGAACCATGTTCATCGGAAGGTCCTTAACAAGACGCCATGACGGCTCATTCAATGATTGTCAACACATACTCGAGTTGAATGAGATGCAACACATCTCCTCCAAATTTCAGGCTTGGAAAGGGTACATCAAACGTTTGATGAAACAAATTCATATGAAGCTGGACCGCGAGATTACTCCTGAGCTCAATAAGCTCATCCTCACCAAATGCGGCGTCAAGCGTTTCCCCGGTGGAATGGTCATCACTCAGTGGGCTTGGCACGTCGAAATCGCCCATTTCGTCATTGAAAAGGATTCCCGTGGATTGGCTGACCACTGAGTAGACAAGCAGCGGCCACGCAGCATCCAGAAGACATCAGGCGATCAAATTATGGACAGGCTAATATGATATTTTATAGGGGGGGTACATCCAGGGGTACATCGTGAACTCAGCCTCCACCCTTCGGACATATTCAAAAGGTGCAGGCAGTGCAGGCAGTGCAGGCAGGACCACCTGTTGGGGGGGTGAGGCACAAACCCTGGTAAGGCGGGCTCATCATAGGCATCACATGTTGGGTACCTAGTAAACTCCGCCTCCACCAGGGGGTGCTGCAAATAAAACGGGTAAGTGAGACGGGTCAGGAAACCTGCTGAGTTCATGAGCTGGCCAATTGTCGGAAGTCAGGCCAGTGGGTGCAGGGAGATATTTAGACTTCAAGATTTTCAGATTTCAATACTCCAATGTTACACGATTTTAAACCTTCAAGATTTCAAGGTTACAATATGGTACCGTTACTTCAACATTTCACGATTTCAAGATTTCAAGACCTCGATACCGTTATCTCCATGTTTCAAGATTTTGAACCTTCAAATTCCACGATTTCATTCACGTCATATGGTTCCTTCACTGGAGGTCCAGCCGCAAAGGGGGATGGAACATGCCTGGGGAACTCCAACCAACATTAACCAACTCTGCTGCAGTGGCCCCCCTCAGCCCCCCTCAACCCGAGGGCAGGGGGGGGAGCTATCCTGATACCGTCACCTCACTCTTTGTCTCGCTCAGTGTGTGACCAATCCTCTCCCTTGCCCCCAACTTGTTCTCCAAGGTGATTCCCGGATTTTATTTCATTTACAATTGGGCCCTACATTGGGCACCAGGACGAATGTGGATGCCCCCATAATCAAACAAAAACTGGGCTGTTGACACAAAACCAGAGGGGACACAGGTGAATCCAAACTCTGACCCCCCTCACCTCCATCCCCCAGGCCTTGTGCTATCATACATTCATATGTGCCCCAATTGTTTTCAGCTCATGACAGAGCTCAACGTTTGGCCCCAAAGCTCACCTTCTGTCCTCAAGCCCACCGTTTGATCCCCCACTCACCGTTCGACCCGAACGGTGCATTCACCGTCATTGTGATGGACACAGCGTTCCCCTCCGCATCCACAACGGACAAGTGGCTGGTCCCATGATCATCCAGGACTGGACCTGCACCCGTCCTCAGGGGGTTCCACTTGCCGCCATACTCAGAGGGGTCCAGCACGCGGTCATCGCGTATAGAGGCCCTATGGGTGGGCAGCAAACAGCCTACTGATTGGCAGCTGGGCGGGAGGGAAGAGGTCGCTAGGGCGTGACAACGGGAGGGGTCCAGCATGCGGTGGTCACGGATAGCTGCTCTAATGGTGGGCAGCATACGCATTGGCAGGCTGGTGGGCGGGCAGGCAGGTGAAGGGGGTCAAGCCCAGGGCTGTAATGGGAAGATGCTTTAATGGTGGGCTGCATGATGACATAATGAGCATACATGTAGATGGGCGTGTGGGCGGCCAGGCGGGCAGGCAAGGTCCAGCATACAGTCATCGCGGATCGAATTCCTAGTGGGGTGCAGCATTTTCATAGGTGGGCAGGCGGGCGGGCAAGCGGGGTCCAGCATGCAGTTGTTGCGGGTGTAGGCCCTAGTGGGTGCAGCATACGCATTGGCGGGAGGGGGGGGGCAGGAGGACAGGTCCAGCATGCAGTTGTTGCGGGTGTAGGCCCTAGTGGGTGCAGCATACGCATTGGCGGGAGGGGGGGGGCAGGAGTACGGGTCCAGCATGCAGTTGTTGCGGGTGTAGGCCCTAGTGGGTGCAGCATACGCATTGGCGGGAGGGGGGGCAGGAGGACGGGTCCAGCATGCAGTTGTTGCGGGTGTAGGCCCTAGTGGGTGCAGCATACTCATTGGCGGGAGGGGGGGCAGGAGGACGGGTCCAGCATGCAATTGTTGCGGGTGTAGGCCCTAGTGGGTGCAGCATACTCATTGGCGGGAGGGGGGTCAGGAGGAGGGGTCCAGCATGCAATTGTTGCGGGTGTAGGCCCTAGTGGGTGCAGCATACTCATTGGCGGGAGGGGGGGCAGGAGGACGGGTCCAGCATGCAAGTTGGTATGAAGGTAGGCTGGCGGGTAGGCAGACAAGGAGGCAGGCGGGCAGGCGGGTTCCTCCATCACTCCGATGAGCATGTGTTGCGTGTGTTGACCTGAGGGAGGAGGCGTATGCCGAGTCCAACCTACCTCTGACCAGGTCTACGGGCAGGCTAAGAGGCGAAAGGGCGCTTTTGATGATGATGATGATCAACCTGATGATATAGTTTTTATTCAACGGAAGGACGAGGCGTATGCCGGGTCCAACATGTCTCTGACCAGGCCTGTGGGCAGGGAAGGGGGCGGGTGGGCGCTCCTCCCCTAGCCTGACGATCCAGTGTGTGTTCACCTGAGGGAGGCGGCGTATGCCGGGTCCAACATGTCCCTGACCAGGGCCGTCATGTCCTGGAAGGGATGCTCCGGGGTGCCAGGGTCCCCCATGGCCGTCCGCGCAGCAAACACGTGTTTCATACTCTCAACCTGATGACAGGCAGGCACGGGCAGAAATCGAAACGCAGTGTGTCAAGCTGTGGGGTAAAAAAAGTTAAGGGTTTAGGGTTAAAGGTTTACGAAATGGAAATAACACACCGGGTTCCCTCGCCTCCTCACTCACCTACCTGCCAGACGCCAGTGTTCATTTTAGTGTGGACCAAACCCCCTTCGGCAGGCAGCTAGACAGCACCTACTTAGTCAATGAGGAACAAGCTTTGACCGCCCTTTGGCAGGTGGTCCACGCCGCATGGCTTACTGCAGAATGCCGCCGAGGCCAAAGCGATACGGCGAAAGTGTAACAGAGGCACCCTCACCTACACAGTGCTACCAGTGCTGCTTCATCACACTTTGCTCACCTGCCAGTGCTGCTTCAACAGGGAGTCTGCGTCCTGTGGCTGTCCCGCCAGGATCGCCATGGCCAGCACCACAGCCGCGGCGGAAGACGGCGGCGGCGGGAACACAAACTCAAAGTCACCAATCTGTGCACCGCATGCGTACAACACACACATTTCAAGTGACTCACCCCAAGAAAAGAAAGAAATTCAGAAATAAAGCTTTTCAGAGACAAAGCTTAAAACATAAACAAATCTCATTCAGAGAGAGAGCTTCATGGGAGAGAAAGCCTCTGGTATTCACAGAGGAGAATTCAAGAAAGGAGCACTGGCATTATAGGTGACTCTGACCAATGTGACGGCATAGTGACTGTCGCCCCTTGGGGTAAAGAAGAGTGACCAGCACCGCTCAGTGGGCCAAACAGCACATATCTCTCACCCCATTCCAACCCTACCCCCCCCCCCCCCCCCACACACTTTCCACTCTCCACACCTGATGCGTCAACGGCTTCTGGACCACGGGCTGAGCTTGTTGCAGGTCACTAGCCGTCAATATCCCTACACGCAGCAGCAGCAGCAGCAGCAGCAGCACCAAGCAAACTCACCTTGACAGCATTCCATTGTAGCAGCGACACATGTTCCTTTAGCAGCATGCCACCGAAGCAGCACCCCACGCTTCTTAAGCAAAAAGTCATTGCAACAGCACCAAATATGTCAGCAATTTCAGCATCAGCATGCCAGCACAGCAGCGACACATGCTTCTTCAGCAGCATGCAAGAGCAGCAGCAAAACACGCTTCTCCAACAGGATGCCGTCGCAGCAGCACCAAACGTGTCTGTAGCACCATGCCAGCGCAGCAGACAAGCACGTGTTTTTAGCACCATGCAGCGCCGCAAGCTACAGCAGCGTCCTAGCAAAGCTGAAGCCCTGTTGAATCAGGGTAAGGCATTGTCATCATTGCAGAGGTCTGAACCCCCTCACAGAGGCCTGTTCCTCACCGCCGACTGCTTGCACCTCTCGAGCCATGGCTTGCACCTGCTCATCAGCGTACAACCACGTAGATCCAAGCTTGGACACTACATGATGAGCAGGCAGGGGGAGGGCAGGGTCAGCTGCACTAGCAAATACACTTTGTAGATGCAGAGGTACGTCCTCAGCAGGGCAAGGCTGCATGGGTGTCTGGGTGCATGAGTGCCTGGGTACATGGTTGCATGGTTGCATGTGTGCATGTGTCCATGTGTGCATGGTTGCATGTGTGCATGGTTGTATGGCTGCATGGTTACATAAGTACATGGTTGCATGGTTACATAGGTGCATGGGTGCATGGGTGCATGAGTCCTCCCTTCCAGCCCTAATGACGCCTCGCCTCATTTCATGATTGGCCTGTGGGCCACTGGGCCACAGATACACGATTCAGATCCATACATGGAGCATTCAAACCGCATCCGCAGCACCATTGTTGTGGTGTCTCATGAGCCCCTGGATCCACACACCCCCAGACCTCACCCTTTCTCAAGGTGCGAGCCAGCACAGGCCTCATACAGCAATGCTCCCCCACTCGGGGCAGGCGCCACTGGCCGTCTGAGTCTTGGATCAGAAATGCGTCCCGCATGAGTGGGTTTTCCTGGTCGAGTGAGTAGGGGGTGGATGGATGGATGAGTGAGGGGTTGGTTACAAGATGGATGGGTGAGTGGATGGTGGACATGTTGGTGGCTGAGAGAGAGAGTGTTTGGCAAAGGGCGGGGGGGGGTGAGAGTTGCCTTGCCTCCGTCCGTGTACTAATCCTGGTGGGCCCACATTCACACTTTCCAAATGAGCGTGGCGCTGAATGGCAGTTAGGAATGGTAGAAGGGAGGGACTCTCGAACCTATCATGGGAACCGAGAGAAGCAGGCAGCAGGACAGGCACATGCCGCATATTGCCCTTTATAAATTAATAAATTACCAATAAGGTTATCAAACAAGACGCCTAAGGGCTTATTTTGAGGATGTTACACAGTCGGGTGCAGCACTGGGTGGGCTTCTGTGCCACTTTTGACACGGGCCTTGCCGGGCTTCTCAGGTCTCCTGGGACTTCGTTTGCCCTTGGCGTGTACTGCTATGTTTTGTGAACTGCTATGGCCTGTGTACTGCTATGGTCTGTACTGCTATGGCATGTACTGTCATAGGTATACAATTATCCACCCAGTGGCCTGCATGTCGGTGGAGCTTGTTGTCTAGCCCCCCTGCCCTGCCAGTGTACTCCTGGGAAGTGTGTGGATGAGGGACTGGGGCATGGACCCAGACCCCTCTGCGGTTTAGGGTTTGGGGTTAGGGCATTGATCCACACCTCCCTACTGTGTGGCTTGTTGGCAAATCCTGTCCTGATGGTGCTAGTCGTTTAAGTCCGTTTCAGCTTGTGGATGAGAGTGTAGGGGATTCATGCACATCTCCCATGCGCGATGTGGGCATGGTGCCTCTGAGAGCTTTTATGTTCCAGAGATGATCAAAATTAGTGTTTGGGACAGGTGCCTGCATGCCGGTATGGTGACACGCGTCTACACGACTTCATAACACGCTTGCATGAGTCAAGGTATATGTGGGTCGAGGTACATGTGGGTCGAGGTACATGTGGGTCGAGGTACATGTGAGTCGAGGTACATGTGGGTCGAGGTACATGTGAGTCGAGGTACATGTGGGTCGAGGTACACGTGAGTCGAGGTACATGTGAGTCGAGGTACATGTGGGTCGAGGTACATGTGAGTCGAGGTACATGTGGGTCGAGGTACACGTGAGTCGAGGTACATGTGAGTCGAGGTATATGTGAGTAGAGGTACATGTGGGTCGAGGTACATGTAGGTCGAGGTACATGTGAGTTGAGGTACATGTGAGCCGAGGTACATGTGAGTTGAGGTACATGTGAGTCGAGGTACATACTTGCATGAGGACGAGGTACATGTTTTTGATTTCCGGCATGCTTCTGTATCTTTTGTCGGTATCACTGCAAGACACAACTTCTTGGAGACTCTCAGTCTCCTAACTTCGACCTCCTCACCGCTATTTTCAAAAACAAACGATGATGTCAATCTTGTTAAACGGTCCTGATTGGCCTCCAGCGTGATTTATAATACGTCTCATTGGCTGCCTTAATGGCGCCACATCGATGGACTGAACTAATTTGATTTGACGCATGAACAGCGTGATCACCAAGATCACCGGGCGCCTTCTTGGGCGTCAAGCCCATGCACTGTATTTTTTAATTTGAAATATGACTCCTCACCAGCGTTCGGTTGAAGACGAAGGGGAAAGAGAGGAGGTGCAGTAGGTATGGGAACATTGGGAAGCCCTGCTTGGCCAGTTTGGCTGCTGGTGTCACCAGGTCAGCCCAGGGCAGGCGGCCGTACATCTTCCAGGCCAGCTCAAGGCCCTGCGAGCAAACCACATTTTCAAATCTCAAATTCCAATACCTCAAGTGTTCAATTCAAAAGTTGCAAATTCCAAGCTTAAGATATCATGACAATTATATGAGGCGTTTGCTTTGAGCATTTGAGGGCAGGTCAATTAGCCCGGTATACCTCTTTTACAATTCAGGCTTATGCGGACAGCTTTGACACGGGAAGGACACAAAACAATTCCCACATTTGTACATATGGTGTCACAATGAGGGCAGGCCAGTAAAGCAGAAGCCATGGTAACGACGACAACCACATCCCCGAGCCACCTTGAGATCGTGTGGCACGCCAATGGATAGGGCGCCGTCGAAAGGAGCCAACTTATCCAGACCTGCCACAGGAGGCAGCGGGAGGCAGGCGCTCATTCAGACCACAGGAGGCAGCGGGAGGCAGGCGCTCATTCAGACCACAGGAGGCAGCGGGAGGCAGGCGCTCATTCAGACCACAGGAGGCAGCGGGAGGCAGGCGCTCATTCAGACCACAGGAGGCAGCGGGAGGCAGGCGCTCATTCAGACCACAGGAGGCAGCGGGAGGCAGGCGCTCATTCAGACCACAGGAGGCAGCGGGAGGCAGGCGCTCATTCAGACCACAGGAGGCAGCAGGAGGCAGGCGCTCATTCAGACCACAGGAGGCAGCGGGAGGCAGGCGCTCATTCAGACCACAGGAGGCAGCGGGAGGCAGGCGCTCATTCAGACCACAGGAGGCAGCGGGAGGCAGGCGCTCATTCACACCACAGGAGGCAGCGGGAGGCAGGCGCTCATTCAGACCACAGGAGGCAGCGGGAGGCAGGCGCTCATTCAGACCACAGGAGGCAGCGGGAGGCAGGCGCTCATTCAGACCACAGGAGGCAGCGGGAGGCAGGCGCTCATTCAGACCACAGGAGGCAGCGGGAGGCAGGCGCTGATTCAGACCACAGGAGGCAGCGGGAGGCAGGCGCTCATTCAGACCACAGGAGGCGGCGGGAGGCAGGCGCTCATTCAGACCACAGGAGGCAGCGGGAGGCAGGCGCTCATTCAGACCACAGGAGGCAGCAGGAGGCAGGCGCTCATTCAGACCACAGGAGGCAGCGGGAGGCAGGCGCTCATTCACACCACAGGAGGCAGCGGGAGGCAGGCGCTCATTCAGACCACAGGAGGCAGCGGGAAGCAGGCACTCATTCAGACCACAGGAGGCAGCGGGAGGCAGGCACTCATTCAGACCACAGGAGGCAGCGGGAGGCAGGCGCTCATTCAGACCACAGGAGGCAGTGGGAGGCAGGCGCTCATTCAGACCACAGGAGGCAGCGGGAGGCAGGCGCTCATTCAGACCACAGGAGGCAGCGGGAGGCAGGCGCTCATTCAGACCACAGGAGGCAGCGGGAGGCAGGCGCTCATTCAGACCACAGGAGGCAGCGGGAGGCAGGCGCTCATTCAGACCACAGGAGGCAGCGGGAGGCAGGCGCTCATTCAGACCACAGGAGGCAGCGGGAGGCAGGCGCTCATTCAGACCACAGGAGGCAGCGGGAGGCAGGCGCTCATTCAGACCACAGGAGGCAGCGGGAGGCAGGCACTCATTCAGACCACAGGAGGCAGCGGGAGGCAGGCGCTCATTCAGACCACAGGAGGCAGTGGGAGGCAGGCGCTCATTCAGACCACAGGAGGCAGCGGGAGGCAGGCGCTCATTCAGACCACAGGAGGCAGCGGGAGGCAGGCGCTCATTCAGACCACAGGAGGCAGCGGGAGGCAGGCGCTCATTCAGACCACAGGAGGCAGCGGGAGGCAGGCGCTCATTCAGACCACAGGAGGCAGCGGGAGGCAGGCGCTCATTCAGACCACAGGAGGCAGCGGGAGGCAGGCGCTCATTCAGACCACAGGAGGCAGCGGGAGGCAGGCGCTCATTCAGACCACAGGAGGCAGCAGGAGGCAGGCGCTCATTCAGACCACAGGAGGCAGCGGGAGGCAGGCGCTCATTCACACCACAGGAGGCAGCGGGAGGCAGGCGCTCATTCAGACCACAGGAGGCAGCGGGAAGCAGGCACTCATTCAGACCACAGGAGGCAGCGGGAGGCAGGCACTCATTCAGACCACAGGAGGCAGCGGGAGGCAGGCGCTCATTCAGACCACAGGAGGCAGTGGGAGGCAGGCGCTCATTCAGACCACAGGAGGCAGCGGGAGGCAGGCGCTCATTCAGACCACAGGAGGCAGCGGGAGGCAGGCGCTCATTCAGACCACAGGAGGCAGCGGGAGGCAGGCGCTCATTCAGACCACAGGAGGCAGCGGGAGGCAGGCGCTCATTCAGACCACAGGAGGCAGCGGGAGGCAGGCGCTCATTCAGACCACAGGAGGCAGCGGGAGGCAGGCGCTCATTCAGACCACAGGAGGCAGCGGGAGGCAGGCGCTCATTCAGACCACAGGAGGCAGCGGGAGGCAGGCGCTCATTCAGACCACAGGAGGCAGCAGGAGGCAGGCGCTCATTCAGACCACAGGAGGCAGCGGGAGGCAGGCGCTCATTCAGACCACAGGAGGCAGCGGGACGCAGGCGCTCATTCACACCACAGGAGGCAGCGGGAGGCAGGCGCTCATTCAGACCACAGGAGGCACCGGGAGGCAGGCGCTCATTCAGACCACAGGAGGCAGCGGGAGGCAGGCGCTCATTCAGACCACAGGAGGCAGCAGGAGGCAGGCGCTCATTCAGACCACAGGAGGCAGCGGGAGGCAGGCGCTCATTCAGACCACAGGAGGCAGCGGGACGCAGGCGCTCATTCACACCACAGGAGGCAGCGGGAGGCAGGCGCTCATTCAGACCACAGGAGGCACCGGGAGGCAGGCGCTCATTCAGACCACAGGAGGCAGCGGGAGGCAGGCGCTCATTCAGACCACAGGAGGCACCGGGAGGCAGGCGCTCATTCAGACCACAGGAGGCAGCGGGAGGCAGGCGCTCATTCAGACCACAGGAGGCAGCGGGAGGCAGGCGCTCATTCAGACCACAGGAGGCAGCGGGAGGCAGGCGCTCATTCAGACCACAGGAGGCAGCGGGAGGCAGGCGCTGATTCAGACCACAGGAGGCAGCGGGAGGCAGGCGCTCATTCAGACCACAGGAGGCAGCGGGAGGCAGGCGCTCATTCAGACCACAGGAGGCAGCGGGAGGCAGGCGCTCATTCAGACCACAGGAGGCAGCAGGAGGCAGGCGCTCATTCAGACCACAGGAGGCAGCGGGAGGCAGGCGCTCATTCACACCACAGGAGGCAGCGGGAGGCAGGCGCTCATTCAGACCACAGGAGGCAGCGGGAAGCAGGCGCTCATTCAGACCACAGGAGGCAGCGGGAGGCAGGCACTCATTCAGACCACAGGAGGCAGCGGGAGGCAGGCGCTCATTCAGACCACAGGAGGCAGTGGGAGGCAGGCGCTCATTCAGACCACAGGAGGCAGCGGGAGGCAGGCGCTCATTCAGACCACAGGAGGCAGCGGGAGGCAGGCGCTCATTCAGACCACAGGAGGCAGCGGGAGGCAGGCGCTCATTCAGACCACAGGAGGCAGCGGGAGGCAGGCGCTCATTCAGACCACAGGAGGCAGCGGGAGGCAGGCGCTCATTCAGACCACAGGAGGCAGCGGGAGGCAGGCGCTCATTCAGACCACAGGAGGCAGCGGGAGACAGGCGCTCATTCAGACCACAGGAGGCAGCGGGAGGCAGGCGCTCATTCAGACCACAGGAGGCAGCAGGAGGCAGGTGCTCATTCAGACCACAGGAGGCAGCAGGAGGCAGGCGCTCATTCAGACCACAGGAGGCAGCGGGACGCAGGCGCTCATTCACACCACAGGAGGCAGCGGGAGGCAGGCGCTCATTCAGACCACAGGAGGCACCGGGAGGCAGGCGCTCATTCAGACCACAGGAGGCAGCGGGAGGCAGGCGCTCATTCAGACCACAGGAGGCAGCGGGAGGCAGGCGCTCATTCAGACCACAGGAGGCAGCGGGAGGCAGGCGCTCATTCAGACCACAGGAGGCAGCGGGAGGCAGGCGCTTATTCAGACCACAGGAGGCAGCGGGAGGCAGGCGCTCATTCAGACCACAGGAGGCAGCGGGAGGCAGGCGCTCATTCAGACCACAGGAGGCAGCGGGAGGCAGGCGCTCATTCAGACCACAGGAGGCAGCGGGAGGCAGGCGCTCATTCAGACCACAGGAGGCAGCGGGAGGCAGGCGCTCATTCAGACCACAGGAGGCAGCGGGAGGCAGGCGCTCATTCAGACCACAGGAGGCAGCGGGAGGCAGGCGCTCATTCAGACCACAGGAGGCAGCGGGAGGCAGGCGCTCATTCAGACCACAGGAGGCAGCGGGAGGCAGGCGCTCATTCAGACCACAGGAGGCAGCGGGAGGCAGGCGCTCATTCAGACCACAGGAGGCAGCGGGAGGCAGGCGCTCATTCAGACCACAGGAGGCAGCGGGAGGCAGGCGCTCATTCAGACCACAGGAGGCAGCGGGAGGCAGGCGCTCATTCAGACCACAGGAGGCAGCGGGAGGCAGGCGCTCATTCAGACCACAGGAGGCAGCGGGAGGCAGGCGCTCATTCAGACCACAGGAGGCAGCGGGAGGCAGGCGCTCATTCAGACCACAGGAGAAGGAAGATACAAAGAGAGGAACACTACCCCGTTGACCCCATCTTTTGCCACGTAACTAAAAACAGCGGAAAGAGCTCCACCTGTTGTTATGGACGCAACAAAAGTGGTAACGTTCAAAACAAAAGTGTGCCTGTAATACATTACACCGATTTGTTTAACAACCGGGCGGACTTGAGCAGATTTGCACACATTTACAAACTTCAGAACTCAAGTTCAAGGCACTCATGCCCTTGAGGGGCATGCCCATCTCTTTTTTCTTTCTTGAACAAAGTGAGAGATGAGAACTTAGCCAGGCTCCTTGAAAAAAAATAAAAAAATGCACACCTGCACACCTCCACACTTGCACCTTCACACTTGCACCACCACTGAAACCCTGATACCACAAACGCATGGCCAGAGCAAAATCAATCCCCGTAGGACCTTGGCTAAATAGTTTCTAGTTGCTCCATATGGTGAACCTCGGTCTTTTGAATTAGGTGACGCCGCATGAGGCACAGCGCACATCAAACGAGACAAAGCGTCCCACGGACACCGCAGTCCGTGCGTGGCAGTTATTATGCAACATGAGAGGGAACGGCAGCCCTAAGATGTGCACCAGGGGGAAACCCTGGGTAGCTCCTCAATACTAACATAGCTTTGCTCCTCACTCCCTTACGGGCGCTTCACTTAATATTTAATTTCCTTTTGCCCTGACTTAGACAGGGCCTTCAAAAAAACGTCACACTTTTGTATTTGTATTTTTGAGACATGATGTAAGGCACAGACGCCATCCAAGGTTGCAGCAGAAGTGTGCAGGGACGGACAGGGCGAGGAACACCCAACTGGGCTATAAACAGACAGCAATCAGGAGATGTGAACAAAACACAGACTTGAGTACATGTACTTGACAACACTTTTACGGGACACTGGCGTTTTTAACAATGGTACCAAAGGACACTCCATCAGCCACACTATCACGATACATGTGGCTATATCCACGTGATGTAGCTGAGAAATGTAGCCGACTTGTGTAGCTGATTTTACTTGATGTAGCTGAATAAGTAAACAACAAGGCTTATTTGTGCAGCTCTATTTACCTATATGTACCGTAGAACCGGTTTCTCTCCGCCTTTAATTTAGTTTGGGGGTGCGCGAACAGCATGCGCGGTATAAATAATTCAAAAATCCCGTTGCGCGAACCTGGTAGTTACAGGCTCAAACACTATTTGAGGAAGTGCGCGGACTGTTTACTTGTACCAAATGTCAAAATGATGTCTGTACCCGGGCACTGCGCCTCTACGACAAAGAAGGTTGCCAATTCGACACCATGCACTGTTCACTCCTCATGAAAACGGTGTTTTTGATTGACTTGACAGTACGTAGTCGCTATTTGCCCTGCACAAAGTTTTATTTTTGTAGCTGCGCAGACCTGTATTAATAAAATCTTAAAGGCTTCAGGCTCAGGAAATAAAATCGTCTGCTTAAATGGCTGCTGCGCGGTAAATGAGCTGCTCGGACACACAGCTTATTTTGAAGCGCGGATGATTTGCTAGAATATTCAAATCCGGGGTGCGCGAACCCTATCCGGTTCTACAGTATCTATATTCACCTTTATACATGTCGGGCGTGGCTGCACCTGGAGCCATCTCCCTGGCATTGATATGCAGCGAGGAGCCGTTGGCCAGACGGATTAAAATGAAGCTCCCTGCGGACAACAAACATGCAGTTCAAGGTTCAGGAACGAGTGAGGTTCAGGATTCAGGGACTGTGCGGAGCTGAGTTAAGGAATTGCGAGGCACCCTTTGGACATGCACATGCGGCTTGGCTTCAGGACTGAGTATGGTGCCCCCTGGGCACGCATGTGCAGCCAGGGGCTTAAGGACTCAAGTGCCCTTTGGGCATGCACACGCCGTTAAGGAACAAGAGGACTACCAGTAGCTCAGCTTTTAGGGTTCAGGGCTTCCAAACATGGAAACTCAACCTCAACCCTGAACCGCACAAGCCAGTTGCATAGAACTACCTGCGAGATGAGGGCCCACATGACTAAAAGTATACAGAGGTTTCCATGTGGGACATGAGTTCCTGGAAGAGCGCAGTGCGGCATTCAACTTTCCACACGCAGCTTCTGGACACTGCCTTGCACCGCTCACAGCCCCCCAAGCCTGGGGGAAGTGATGCTGACCTTCATACATTAGGAATTTAGGTTTCACACCTCAATGTTGGGGGCTCTTATACCTAGGGCTTCAGTTTTTTCATACTTTGGTTTCAGGGTTTCATGCTCAAGGAGGGTTTCATCCCCTTTGGGCAATTTTTCATACCACCCTTCAAGGACCAACTGCCTGCATGGTTCAAGATTCGGTACAGGGATAAAAGGCATGCAGGCTGACTGCCCTCATCTACTCACCTGCCCCACTCCTGCCCCCCAGGTCTGGAAGCCATGAAGGCAATTTGGACCTTTGCTCCATACTTTTCAGAGCCACTTTCATACCAGCGTTCAAAACTGTACTCCCTGCATGTCTTCATGCGCAGACCCTCCCCCTCCGGACCTTGAAGCTTGCCAGGTGATTTCAACACCATGGCGGATCATGCCTCGCACATAAGGCCTTCATCTACTCAACAGTTGTGGACATCACTCCAGCCCCGCCCCCTGCATGGCCTTGTGCCTCACCTCACACCAGACCCCCAGGTTCTGACAGGTGGTTTGGCCCTATTTCAAACCTTCCGGGAACAGGTTGCACGCCTCACCATTAGGGTTACACGCACCGACAAATGTGGACATCACTCCAGTTCTGCCCTTGGCTCTGCCCCCTGCATGGCCTCATGCCTCACCTCGCCCCAGACCCCATGTTTTGACGTGGTTTAGGCCTATGTTTCAAACTTTCCAGGAGCAGATTGCATGTCTCACCATTAGGGTTGCATCATTGCATGCACTTGACAGTTGTGGACATCACTATAGCCCTGCCAGTGGCTCTACCCCCTGCATGACCTGATACACTCACCTCCCCCTAGGCCACTGGCAAACGAGTTGAGCACCCCCTGACACATGGCCGCCGCCACCACAGCATCCACAGCATGCCCTCCTGCCTAACAAGGGTTGAAATGAGGGGGGGGGGGGTGCCGACGTCAGTAGCATGCCCACCTGCCTTGATCAGGGCTTGCCGATGGGAAGGGATTCATAAATGGATGCACCCTGTGTGCCGGGATTTCAAAATTCCAAATCAAAATGCTATGCGGCGAATTTTAAAATATTGAAATTCTGATCACCCGAATGATGCTGGCACTAGAGCATGAAAAAGAGCTTTCAGATCAGCCAACAGATTGTGTGGGGTTCATACAGTCCAAGATAAGCCAGGAGATGTACAGGGCTCTGGTACAGAGCCGGTACAGATGACTTCTTTTGTGTGACTCCTTTTGTGTGACTTCTTTCGTGTGACTTATTTCGTGTTAATTCTTTCGTGCACACTGCCCTTCAATAGAAGCAGTCAAACTGCTAAAGCGAGCCAAGCATGTTAGAGGAATCGCATGATCAGAGAGATAAAGGCTAAACGAATGAATTTGCTTGCCAATCAAAGCAATAGCCTTGAAAGCCTGGAGCCCTCACGGCTGAAACCCAAGCCCTGCGTCCTCACCCCTGAGCTTATCGGTCCCCCTCATTCGAAATCCCCTGTTGACGGAGGCAGCAGCACTTACCTTGAGAGCCTGAACTCTAAAACCCAAGCCCTGCATCCTGGACCCCTGAGCACTGATCGGTCCACCTCCACCCCAATCCTAGACGGAGGCAGCAGCGCTCACCTTAAGGGCCTGTGCCCCAATCTCAGAACACCTCCCATTGTCAGCCGCCACCACCCCTCCAGAGGTCTCCACAGACCTGGGCCTGCCCGCATGGTCACAGTCATAGGGGCCGCTGCAGGCAGCTGGGGACCTGTGATCGCCAACACCTACACCTGCACTTGCTGGAAGGGTTGAGGGTCAAAGGACGAGGGTTTAGGGTTTAGGTGTTAGGGGTTTAGGTTAAGGATGCAGGGTTTAGGGTTATGTTGAGAACTGGGGGTTGAGGGTTGAGGGGTCAAGACCTTGCATATGGACATGCATACAGCACCATGCCGGCAGACCTTTCTAAAAATAGTCTCAAAGCTGTTTGAAAGCTCACAAATAATTAAATAAAGCAAGGGTCAGTGCAGAGACTCTGGGTCAGTGTAAGCTGCCT
Source organism: Limnomonas spitsbergensis (assembly GCA_037349105.1). Classification (NCBI taxonomy): domain Eukaryota; kingdom Viridiplantae; phylum Chlorophyta; class Chlorophyceae; order Chlamydomonadales; genus Limnomonas; species Limnomonas spitsbergensis. The sequence goes on along the minus strand of JAYJMM010000078.1, from coordinate 926,091 downwards.
CGTGTGCCACCCCATGCACATGCATCGGAATCAGCTGCAAGGTGCTCGACAAGCTTAACATCAAGTCATATTGCCAAAACGTGATGAATGAGAAATGGAAATCGACTGCCTATCTCCCTTGGGATGACCAGGCCACATCTACACCCCTGTCGTCATGGCATGTTCAAGCATCACCAACAACACATCTGCAGTGCCCAGCAATCATTACCTGGCACCTGCTACCTAGTGCCCACCTCGGTTGTACATAATACATTTATAATGCGCCAGTTCGTTAGTACATCGTAAATAATGCGCCAGTTCCCTGCTCAGCTGTGCCTGGTACCCAGTGACAGGTACCTGTAATAAACAGGTCCTCTTTGGGTTGCTGCCGTGCTGTGATGTGGGGAGGAACACCCAACATCAGGGTCACCAGGAGCAGCAGAGCGAGCAGCGGCATGTGGCGAGAGGACGATGCCATCTTCATTCCCTTGAATGCTCTGCTTGTGCGTCACCTGAGTTAACCAAAAAGCATATTTTCTGAAACTTTTTCAAAAGAGTTGGAAAGTAGGAATGGATGGACTGTGAACAAAAAAGGTCAGTGCACTCAGGCGTGAAGTGATGCATCACGTGTTGGGTACTTTGTGGACGTTTGGGTCGGGGCAGAGTGCAATTGTAATTACATGGAAGGAGGGGGGAGGTGGAGCCAGGGGAAAACTCAACCAGACAAGCAATCCCTCTTGGACAGCCAGCAAATTACTGATATTTTGTTGCCAGATTTCAGTCTTGCCAGGTTAACTATTGATGGGGCCTCGTGGAGGGTGGTTGGAGTGTGGACTGTGTGGAGTGGAGAAACATGCTGTGGACGCCTTTTTGTCCTGCTGGGTGGTGTGCGTAGGCTGCCAAGCTGGGCTACATGCTTGGGGCTGCAAGCTTTAAGCTTTCTGCATGTACGACATATGTCAACAGTACAGGGTTGAAAGAGGAAGAAGCTACTGCCATGACCCCCCCCCAATGGAAATTGTCATCATCACATGTGAGAAACTGAGCCTGTCCTGGCAGGTGTGGCTCGTGGGATGCCATGCTGGGCTACATGCTTGGGGCTGTAAGCTTTGAGCTGCTGCAGGGGGCGACCAAGCCCACAGGGAATTGTCTGTGAAGGGGTATGCTTGAGTGTGCGGTAATGGTGCCGCCATGTCCTGTCATGGGCCTGATGGTGATATGGTAGGACGGATGAGGGAGTGGGCAGTGGATGCCCCCCGAGCCTCCGCTGCTGTGGGGATTGGGGAGGGCCTGCTGCCTCATATCCAGGCATAATGCCGGGAGAAGTTGAAGACATCCTGGGGGATGCTGGACGCAGTGTTTCCAGGCAGACTGCCTGCTAGCTGGCATCCATGCCAGATCTTGCTGTCATCTGCTGTTTTCTTTTGAGTCTCCGATGGGGGCGGGGCAATTCATCTCGACTCACCAGCATGCAGGGTGTGTGGCGGATGTACCTAGCCTGGGGTGCTGCTGACAAGGTGGTCTAGAATAGGAGATGATGGAGCAGATGTTTCCCCGGTGCCTGCCCTGTCTGGCGTATTTGGCAGCGCTGTGCGAAAGAAAGACGCTAAATGGCAAGACCGGTGTCACGCCTCGTTTGCATGACTCGTGAGAAGGAGGTCTCTTTATCTGATTGTTGCTTCAATTTTCGAGCATCCTTTGCGCACTGGTGGTGATGGCAACCGATGGGCACGGCTCCGAATCCGTATTCAGAACCCGGGAGAAGCCACGCCAGGAGTATAGAGAAAGACCAGCCGGTGAAGCCACCCCTCTACCGAATGACCATATTGCCGATCGCTTTCAGGGCCTCACGGGTCCTTGGACAAGAATGAATCACCACGCAATTTTGCAGGGATAGGCGCATGCATGCGCATGCCTGCAGCGTCTGGCACTTTCAAAAGGGTCATTGGGTGGATGCTTTGATAAAACTGTGGACACGGCCAACTAAAGGTAAAAGTTGTATGATCTGACTTGCAAAATTAGCGGGATACCGGTACACGATAGGCTCAATTTAGGGTGGGTCGAAACCAGACAGGATTCCCCTGCCCTGGCCTGGTGAGAAGTTCAGGAGGCGTCACTTATCTCTTGATGAGAAGCTTAGTATGCAAGACCCAACGGTAACAACGTGCATTATATATGACTCATGTAGTCATGTACAGTCTCGCTCATACGCTGTAGGTCGTGTTTGAACTCATCGGCCACTCAGCGAAAGTGACACCAATGCAGTTCGAATTAAATGGATCACTACTCTATAGCGGAGAGTGGCGATGAACAGAATTCGAACTGCCCCGGGTTGGTAGTGCAATGAACTTCGCTGATTGAAGTGCTGCATGCACTGAGTTCTTGAAAACTGATAACCAAAGCAGACTAATGCGTCATTTCTCCTCTGCTTCTCTCCTGACGTGCATCGGACACTTCCTCGTCAACCCTGGCTAGGTCTTGTACATCTGTACCACTACATTTTTTCACGGCCATAACATGGAGGCGACGCGAACTTAGTGAGCTTGAACATGACAGGCTCTTAGGCAAAAACAGAAGTTCTAAGCACCTGTCCACGGCATCATGGGCGTCGGCGCGTCTCGGCCTGGTTGGTTGGATGTGCACCAGTCACAAAGCGACTGGCAATCCGCCAGATACAAGGAGCTTGAGAAATTCGGAGGTGACGACTAATAAACAGCTAAGGCTGCACTTGATAAGCCTGTGGGCAACGTTTTCCAGATGCCGTTTGCACAGATGACTCGCTGAATCAAATTTGCCCCTGGGCGCTATCGTGTGCCGCAGGCCTGCAGCGAGCCCCTGTCCGTAGAGGTCATTCCTTCCATGCGAAGCTCCTGCTGCTGAGTGTGAGAAGATAATGCCTAGGAAATTGTAGCGTTCCTAAAGCTACTAGGTCTGAGATGGAATACTGATGTACATGTGATGTACATCTGGACTGTGCAATGGATGATATACCGCATCCTAAGGAGGCACAGACAGGATAGAGCGAGGCGGTGCTCTTTACAACATAACTATTATAGTACATCTGCACCAGGTGTGCAGGTTGCTACAGAAATGCTGGCATGCACCATGGTCGCTGGGAATGCATGCCGGGAGGGGAGGGGAGGGAAACGTGGGCATGGACCATGGCCGAGGGGCGAGGGGGGGTGCATGCTAGGGGGGCAGAGGAGGACAGAGGATATGCGCTATGGTTGATGTTGGTGCATGATGGTAGGGGAGGAGAAAGGAGTGGAGGGAAATGGGGGCGTGCGCCATGGCCAATGGAGGAGCATGCCGGGAGGGGAGGATACAAATTAGGGGGTATGCGCTATGGCCAATGGGGGAGCATGCCGGGAGGGGAGGATACAAATTAGGGGGTATGCGCTATGGTCAATGGGGGAGCATGTGGGAGGGGAGGATACAAATTAGGGGGTATGCGCTATGGTCAATGGGGGAGCATGTGGGAGGGGAGGATACAAATTAGGGGGTATGCGCTATGGTCAATGGGGGAGCATGTGGGAGGGGAGGATACAAATTAGGAGGCATGCGCTATGGTCAATGGGGGAGCATGTGGGAGGGGAGGATACAAATTAGGGGGCATGCGCTATGGTCAATGGGGGAGCATGTGGGAGGGGAGGATACAAATTAGGGGGCATGCGCTATGGTCAATGAGGGAGCATGCCGGGAGGGGATAGCGAGGAGTGGGGAGGCAAATGATGGGAGGCATGTGCCATGGTCGATAGGGGAGCATGACGGGAGGGGAAGAGAGGGGAGGGGAGGGAAGTAGGGATGTGCGACATGGCCAATGGGGAGCTTGCCAGGAGGGGAGGGAGAGGGGAGGGAATGCGGACATGCAGCATGGTCAATGGGGGAGCATGCCAGGAGGTAGGGTAAGGATGTAGGGATGTGCGACATGGCCAATGGGGAGCCTGCCAGGAGGGGAGGGAGAGGGGAGGGAATGCGGACATGCAGCATGGTCAATGGGGGAGCATGCCAGGAGGGTAGGGTAAGGATGTAGGGATGTGCGACATGGCCAATGGGGAGCCTGCCAGGAGGGGAGGGAGAGGGGAGGGAATGCGGACATGCAGCATGGTCAATGGGGGAGCATGCCAGGAGGTAGGGTAAGGACGTAGGGATGTGCGACATGGCCAATTGGGAGCTTGCCAGTAGGGGAGGGAGAGGGGAGGGAATGCGGACATGTAGCATGGTCAATGGGGGAGCATGCCAGGAGGGTAGGGTAAGGAAGTAGGGATGTGCGACATGGCCAATGGGGAGACTGCCAGGAGGGGAGGGAGAGGGGAGGGAATGCGGACATGCAGCATGGTCAATGGGGGAGCATGCCAGGAGGTAGGGTAAGGATGTAGGGATGTGCGACATGGCCAATGGGGAGCCTGCCAGGAGGGGAGGGAGAGGGGAGGGAATGCGGACATGCAGCGTGGTCAATGGGGGAGCATGCCAGGAGGGTAGGGTAAGGATGTAGGGATGTGCGACATGGCTAATGGGGAGCTTGCCAGGAGGGGAGGGTGAGGGGAGGGAATGCGGACATGCAGCATGGTCAATGGGGGAGCATGCCAGGAGGTAGGGTAAGGATGTAGAGATGTGCGACATGGCCAATGGGGAGCCTGCCAGGAGGGGAGGGAGAGGGGAGGGAATGCGGACATGCAGCATGGTCAATGGGGGAGCATGCCAGGAGGTAGGTTAAGGATGTAGGGATGTGCGACATGGCCAATGGGGAGCCTGCCAGGAGGGGAGGGAGAGGGGAGGGAATGCGGACATGCAGCATGGTCAATGGGGGAGCATGCCAGGAGGTAGGGTAAGGACGTAGGGACGTGCGACATGGCCAATGGGGAGCTTGCCAGGAGGGGAGGGAGAGGGGAGGGAATGCGGACATGCAGCATGGTCAATGGGGGAGCATGCCAGGAGGGTAGGGTAAGGAAGTAGGGATGTGCGACATGGCCAATGGGGAGCCTGCCAGGAGGGGAGGGAGAGGGGAGGGAATGCGGACATGCAGCATGGTCAATGGGGGAGCATGCCAGGAGGTAGGGTAAGGACGTAGGGATGTGCGACATGGCCAATGGGGAGCTTGCCAGTAGGGGAGGGAGAGGGGAGGGAATGCGGACATGTAGCATGGTCAATGGGGGAGCATGCCAGGAGGGTAGGGTAAGGAAGTAGGGATGTGCGACATGGCCAATGGGGAGACTGCCAGGAGGGGAGGGAGAGGGGAGGGAATGCGGACATGCAGCATGGTCAATGGGGGAGCATGCCAGGAGGTAGGGTAAGGATGTAGGGATGTGCGACATGGCCAATGGGGAGCCTGCCAGGAGGGGAGGGAGAGGGGAGGGAATGCGGACATGCAGCGTGGTCAATGGGGGAGCATGCCAGGAGGTAGGGTAAGGATGTAGGGATGTGCGACATGGCTAATGGGGAGCCTGCCAGGAGGGGAGGGTGAGGGGAGGGAATGCGGACATGCAGCATGGTCAATGGGGGAGCATGCCAGGAGGTAGGGTAAGGATGTAGAGATGTGCGACATGGCCAATGGGGAGCCTGCCAGGAGGGGAGGGAGAGGGGAGGGAATGCGGACATGCAGCATGGTCAATGGGGGAGCATGCCAGGAGGTAGGGTAAGGATGTAGGGATGTGCGACATGGCCAATGGGGAGCCTGCCAGGAGGGGAGGGAGAGGGGAGGGAATGCGGACATGCAGCATGGTCAATGGGGGAGCATGCCAGGAGGTAGGGTAAGGACGTAGGGACGTGCGACATGGCCAATGGGGAGCTTGCCAGGAGGGGAGGGAGAGGGGAGGGAATGCGGACATGCAGCATGGTCAATGGGGGAGCATGCCAGGAGGGTAGGGTAAGGAAGTAGGGATGTGCGACATAGCCAATGGGGAGCCTGCCAGGAGGGGAGGGAGAGGGGAGGGAATGCGGACATGCAGCATGGTCAATGGGGGAGCATGCCAGGAGGGTAGGGTAAGGAAGTAGGGATGTGCGACATGGCCAATGGGGAGCCTGCCAGGAGGGGAGGGAGAGGGGAGGGAATGCGGACATGCAGCATGGTCAATGGGGGAGCATGCCAGGAGGGTAGGGTAAGGAATGTAGGGATGTGCGACATGGCCAATGGGGAGCCTGCCAGGAGGGGAGGGAGAGGGGAGGGAATGCGGACATGCAGCATGGTCAATGGGGGAGCATGCCAGGAGGTAGGGTAAGGATGTAGGGATGTGCGACATGGCCAATGGGGAGCCTGCCAGGAGGGGAGGGAGAGGGGAGGGAATGCGGACATGCAGCATGGTCAATGGGGGAGCATGCCAGGAGGGTAGGGTAAGGATGTAGGGATGTGCGACATGGCCAATGGGGAGCCTGCCAGGAGGGGAGGGAGAGGGGAGGGAATGCGGACATGCAGCATGGTCAATGGGGGAGCATGCCAGGAGGTAGGGTAAGGAATGTAGGGATGTGCGACATGGCCAATGGGGAGCCTGCCAGGAGGGGAGGGAGAGGGGAGGGAATGCGGACATGCAGCATGGTCAATGGGGGAGCATGCCAGGAGGGTAGGGTAAGGATGTAGGGATGTGCGACATGGCCAATGGGGAGCTGCCAGGAGGGGAGGGAGAGGGGAGGGAATGCGGACATGCAGCATGGTCAATGGGGGAGCATGCCAGGAGGGTAGGGTAAGGAATGTAGGGATGTGCGACATGGCCAATGGGGAGCCTGCCAGGAGGGGAGGGAGAGGGGAGGGAATGCGGACATGCAGCATGGTCAATGGGGGAGCATGCCAGGAGGTAGGGTAAGGATGTAGGGATGTGCGACATGGCCAATGGGGAGCCTGCCAGGAGGGGAGGGAGAGGGGAGGGAATGCGGACATGCAGCATGGTCAATGGGGGAGCATGCCAGGAGGGTAGGGTAAGGAAGTAGGGATGTGCGACATGGCCAATGGGGAGCCTTGCCAGGAGGGGAGGGAGAGGGGAGGGAATGCGGACATGCAGCATGGTCAATGGGGGAGCATGCCAGGAGGGTAGGGTAAGGATGTAGGGATGTGCGACATGGCCAATGGGGAGCCTGCCAGGAGGGGAGGGAGAGGGGAGGGAATGCGGACATGCAGCATGGTCAATGGGGGAGCATGCCAGGAGGGTAGGGTAAGGAAGTAGGGATGTGCGACATGGCCAATGGGGAGCCTGCCAGGAGGGGAGGGAGAGGGGAGGGAATGCGGACATGCAGCATGGTCAATGGGGGAGCATGCCAGGAGGGTAGGGTAAGGATGTAGGGATGTGCGACATGGCCAATGGGGAGCCTGCCAGGAGGGGAGGGAGAGGGGAGGGAATGCGGACATGCAGCATGGTCAATGGGGGAGCATGCCAGGAGGTAGGGTAAGGATGTAGGGATGTGCGACATGGCCAATGGGGAGCCTGCCAGGAGGGGAGGGAGAGGGGAGGGAATGCGGACATGCAGCATGGTCAATGGGGGAGCATGCCAGGAGGGTAGGGTAAGGATGTAGGGATGTGCGACATGGCCAATGGGGAGCCTGCCAGGAGGGGAGGGAGAGGGGAGGGAATGCGGACATGCAGCATGGTCAATGGGGGAGCATGCCAGGAGGGTAGGGTAAGGATGTAGGGATGTGCGACATGGCCAATGGGGAGCCTGCCAGGAGGGGAGGGAGAGGGGAGGGAATGCGGACATGCAGCATGGTCAATGGGGGAGCATGCCAGGAGGGTAGGGTAAGGATGTAGGGATGTGCGACATGGCCAATGGGGAGCCTGCCAGGAGGGGAGGGAGAGGGGAGGGAATGCGGACATGCAGCATGGTCAATGGGGGAGCATGCCAGGAGGGTAGGGTAAGGATGTAGGGATGTGCGACATGGCCAATGGGGAGCCCTGCCAGGAGGGGAGGGAGAGGGGAGGGAATGCGGGACATGCAGCATGGTCAATGGGGGAGCATGCCAGGAGGTAGGGTAAGGAATGTAGGGATGTGCGACATGGCCAATGGGGAGCCTGCCAGGAGGGGAGGGAGAGGGGAGGGAATGCGGACATGCAGCATGGTCAATGGGGGAGCATGCCAGGAGGGTAGGGTAAGGATGTAGGGATGTGCGACATGGCCAATGGGGAGCCTGCCAGGAGGGGAGGGAGAGGGGAGGGAATGCGGACATGCAGCATGGTCAATGGGGGGAGCATGCCAGGAGGGTAGGGTAAGGAGGTAGGGATGTGCGACATGGCCAATGGGGAGCCTGCCAGGAGGGGAGGGAGAGGGGAGGGAATGCGGACATGCAGCATGGTCAATGGGGGAGCATGCCAGGAGGGTAGGGTAAGGATGTAGGGATGTGCGACATGGCCAATGGGGAGCCTGCCAGGAGGGGAGGGAGAGGGGAGGGAATGCGGACATGCAGCATGGTCAATGGGGGAGCATGCCAGGAGGTAGGGTAAGGATGTAGGGATGTGCGACATGGCCAATGGGGAGCCTGCCAGGAGGGGAGGGAGAGGGGAGGGAATGCGGACATGCAGCATGGTCAATGGGGGAGCATGCCAGGAGGGTAGGGTAAGGAAGTAGGGATGTGCGACATGGCCAATGGGGAGCCTGCCAGGAGGGGAGGGAGAGGGGAGGGAATGCGGACATGCAGCATGGTCAATGGGGGAGCATGCCAGGAGGTAGGGTAAGGATGTAGGGATGTGCGACATGGCCAATGGGGAGCCTGCCAGGAGGGGAGGGAGAGGGGAGGGAATGCGGACATGCAGCATGGTCAATGGGGGAGCATGCCAGGAGGGTAGGGTAAGGAATGTAGGGATGTGCGACATGGCCAATGGGGAGCCTGCCAGGAGGGGAGGGAGAGGGGAGGGAATGCGGACATGCAGCATGGTCAATGGGGGAGCATGCCAGGAGGGTAGGGTAAGGAAGTAGGGATGTGCGACATGGCCAATGGGGAGCCTGCCAGGAGGGGAGGGAGAGGGGAGGGAATGCGGACATGCAGCATGGTCAATGGGGGAGCATGCCAGGAGGTAGGGTAAGGATGTAGGGATGTGCGACATGGCCAATGGGGAGCCTGCCAGGAGGGGAGGGAGAGGGGAGGGAATGCGGACATGCAGCATGGTCAATGGGGGAGCATGCCAGGAGGGTAGGGTAAGGAAGTAGGGATGTGCGACATGGCCAATGGGGAGCCTGCCAGGAGGGGAGGGAGAGGGGAGGGAATGCGGACATGCAGCATGGTCAATGGGGGAGCATGCCAGGAGGGTAGGGTAAGGAAGTAGGGATGTGCGACATGGCCAATGGGGAGCCTGCCAGGAGGGGAGGGAGAGGGGAGGGAATGCGGACATGCAGCATGGTCAATGGGGGAGCATGCCAGGAGGTAGGGTAAGGATGTAGGGATGTGCGACATGGCCAATGGGGAGCCTGCCAGGAGGGGAGGGAGAGGGGGAGGGAATGCGGACATGCAGCATGGTCAATGGGGGAGCATGCCAGGAGGGTAGGGTAAGGAATGTAGGGATGTGCGACATGGCCAATGGGGAGCCTGCCAGGAGGGGAGGGAGAGGGGAGGGAATGCGGACATGCAGCATGGTCAATGGGGGAGCATGCCAGGAGGGTAGGGTAAGGAAGTAGGGATGTGCGACATGGCCAATGGGGAGCCTGCCAGGAGGGGAGGGAGAGGGGAGGGAATGCGGACATGCAGCATGGTCAATGGGGGAGCATGCCAGGAGGGTAGGGTAAGGATGTAGGGATGTGCGACATGGCCAATGGGGAGCCTGCCAGGAGGGGAGGGAGAGGGGAGGGAATGCGGACATGCAGCATGGTCAATGGGGGAGCATGCCAGGAGGTAGGGTAAGGATGTAGGGATGTGCGACATGGCCAATGGGGAGCCTGCCAGGAGGGGAGGGAGAGGGGAGGGAATGCGGACATGCAGCATGGTCAATGGGGGAGCATGCCAGGAGGTAGGGTAAGGATGTAGGGATGTGCGACATGGCCAATGGGGAGCCTGCCAGGAGGGGAGGGAGAGGGGAGGGAATGCGGACATGCAGCATGGGTCAATGGGGGAGCATGCCAGGAGGTAGGTGTAAGGATGTAGGGATGTGCGACATGGCCAATGGGGAGCCTGCCAGGAGGGGAGGGAGAGAGGGGAGGGAATGCGGACATGCAGCATGGTCAATGGGGGAGCATGCCAGGAGGGTAGGGTAAGGATGTAGGGATGGTGCGACATGGCCAATGGGGAGCCTGCCAGGAGGGGAGGGAGAGGGGAGGGGAATGCGGACATGCAGCATGGTCAATGGGGGAGCCTGCCAGGAGGTAGGGTAAGGAATGTAGGGATGTGCGACATGGCCAATGGGGAGCCTGCCAGGAGGGGAGGGAGAGGGGAGGGAATGCGGACATGCAGCATGGTCAATGGGGGAGCATGCCAGGAGGGTAGGGTAAGGAAGTAGGGATGTGCGACATGGCCAATGGGGAGCCTGCCAGGAGGGGAGGGAGAGGGAGGGAATGCGGACATGCAGCATGGTCAATGGGGAGCTTGCCAGGAGGGGAGGGAGAGGGGGAGGGAATGCGGACATGCAGCATGGTCAATGGGGGAGCATGCCAGGAGGTAGGGTAAGGATGTAGGGATGTGCGACATGGCCAATGGGGAGCCTGCCAGGAGGGGAGGGAGAGGGGAGGGAATGCGGACATGCAGCATGGTCAATGGGGGAGCATGCCAGGAGGGTAGGGTAAGGAAGTAGGGATGTGCGACATGGCCAATGGGGAGCCTTGCCAGGAGGGGAGGGAGAGGGGAGGGAATGCGGACATGCAGCATGGTCAATGGGGGAGCATGCCAGGAGGGTAGGGTAAGGAATGTAGGGATGTGCGACATGGCCAATGGGGAGCCTGCCAGGAGGGGAGGGAGAGGGGAGGGAATGCGGACATGCAGCATGGTCAATGGGGGAGCATGCCAGGAGGGTAGGGTAAGGATGTAGGGATGTGCGACATGGCCAATGGGGAGCCTGCCAGGAGGGGAGGGAGAGGGGAGGGAATGCGGACATGCAGCATGGTCAATGGGGGGAGCATGCCAGGAGGGTAGGGTAAGGAAGTAGGGATGTGCGACATGGCCAATGGGGAGCCTGCCAGGAGGGGGAGGGAGAGGGGAGGGAATGCGGACATGCAGCATGGTCAATGGGGGAGCATGCCAGGAGGGTAGGGTAAGGAAGTAGGGATGTGCGACATGGCCAATGGGGAGCCTTGCCAGGAGGGGAGGGAGAGGGGAGGGAATGCGGACATGCAGCATGGTCAATGGGGGAGCATGCCAGGAGGTAGGGTAAGGATGTAGGGATGTGCGACATGGCCAATGGGGAGCCTGCCAGGAGGGGAGGGAGAGGGGAGGGAATGCGGACATGCAGCATGGTCAATGGGGGAGCATGCCAGGAGGGTAGGGTAAGGATGTAGGGATGTGCGACATGGCCAATGGGGAGCCTGCCAGGAGGGGAGGGAGAGGTGAGGGAATGCGGACATGCAGCATGGTCAATGGGGGAGCATGCCAGGAGGTAGGGTAAGGATGTAGGGATGTGCGACATGGCCAATGGGGAGCCTGCCAGGAGGGGAGGGAGAGGGGAGGGAATGCGGACATGCAGCATGGTCAATGGGGGAGCATGCCAGGAGGGTAGGGTAAGGATGTAGGGATGTGCGACATGGCCAATGGGGAGCCTGCCAGGAGGGGAGGGAGAGGGGAGGGAATGCGGACATGCAGCATGGTCAATGGGGGAGCATGCCAGGAGGGTAGGGTAAGGAATGTAGGGATGTGCGACATGGCCAATGGGGAGCCTGCCAGGAGGGGAGGGAGAGGGGAGGGAAATGCGGACATGCAGCATGGTCAATGGGGGAGCATGCCAGGAGGTAGGGTAAGGAATGTAGGGATGTGCGACATGGCCAATGGGGAGCCTGCCAGGAGGGGAGGGAGAGGGGAGGGAATGCGGACATGCAGCATGGTCAATGGGGGAGCATGCCAGGAGGTAGGTAAGGATGTAGGGATGTGCGACATGGCCAATGGGGGAGCCTGCCAGGAGGGGAGGGAGAGGGGAGGGAATGCGGACATGCAGCATGGTCAATGGGGGAGCATGCCAGGAGGGTAGGGTAAGGATGTAGGGATGTGCGACATGGCCAATGGGGAGCCTGCCAGGAGGGGAGGGAGAGGGGAGGGAATGCGGACATGCAGCATGGTCAATGGGGGAGCATGCCAGGAGGTAGGGTAAGGATGTAGGGATGTGCGACATGGCCAATGGGGAGCCTGCCAGGAGGGGAGGGAGAGGGGAGGGAATGCGGACATGCAGCATGGTCAATGGGGGAGCATGCCAGGAGGGTAGGGTAAGGAAGTAGGGATGTGCGACATGGCCAATGGGGAGCCTGCCAGGAGGGGAGGGAGAGGGGAGGGAATGCGGACATGCAGCATGGTCAATGGGGGAGCATGCCAGGAGGGTAGGGTAAGGAATGTAGGGATGTGCGACATGGCCAATGGGGAGCCTGCCAGGAGGGGAGGGAGAGGGGAGGGAATGCGGACATGCAGCATGGTCAATGGGGGAGCATGCCAGGAGGTAGGGTAAGGATGTAGGGATGTGCGACATGGCCAATGGGGAGCCTGCCAGGAGGGGAGGGAGAGGGGAGGGAATGCGGACATGCAGCATGGTCAATGGGGGAGCATGCCAGGAGGGAAGGGCAAGGAGTAGGGATGTGCGACATGGCCAATGGGGAGCCTGCCAGGAGGGGAGGGAGAGGGGAGGGAATGCGGACATGCAGCATGGTCAATGGGGGAGCATGCCAGGAGGTAGGGTAAGGATGTAGGGATGTGCGACATGGCCAATGGGGAGGCCTGCCAGGAGGGGAGGGAGAGGGGAGGGAATGCGGACATGCAGCATGGTCAATGGGGGAGCATGCCAGGAGGGTAGGGTAAGGATGTAGGGATGTGCGACATGGCCAATGGGGAGCTTGCCAGGAGGGGAGGGGAGAGGGGAGGGAATGCGGACATGCAGCATGGTCAATGGGGGAGCATGCCAGGAGGTAGGGTAAGGAAGTAGGGATGTGCGACATGGCCAATGGGGAGCTGCCAGGAGGGGAGGGGAGAGGGGAGGGAATGCGGACATGCAGCATGGTCAATGGGGGAGCATGCCAGGAGGTAGGGTAAGGATGTAGGGATGTGCGACATGGCCAATGGGGAGCCTGCCAGGAGGGGAGGGAGAGGGGAGGGAATGCGGACATGCAGCATGGTCAATGGGGGAGCATGCCAGGAGGGTAGGGTAAGGAAGTAGGGATGTGCGACATGGCCAATGGGGAGCCTGCCAGGAGGGGAGGGAGAGGGGAGGGAATGCGGACATGCAGCATGGTCAATGGGGGAGCATGCCAGGAGGTAGGGTAAGGATGTAGGGATGTGCGACATGGCCAATGGGGAGCCTGCCAGGAGGGGAGGGAGAGGGGAGGGAATGCGGACATGCAGCATGGTCAATGGGGGAGCATGCCAGGAGGTAGGGTAAGGAAGTAGGGATGTGCGACATGGCCAATGGGGAGCCTGCCAGGAGGGGAGGGAGAGGGGAGGGAATGCGGACATGCAGCATGGTCAATGGGGGAGCATGCCAGGAGGTAGGGGTAAGGAATGTAGGGATGTGCGACATGGCCAATGGGAGCTTGCCAGGAGGGGAGGGGAGAGGGGAGGGGGAATGCGGACATGCAGCATGGTCAATGGGGGAGCATGCCAGGAGGTAGGGTAAGGATGGTAGGGATGTGCGACATGGCCAATGGGGAGCCTGCCGGAGGGGGAGGGAGAGGGGGAGGGAATGCGGACATGCAGCATGGTCAATGGGGGAGCATGGCCAGGAGGGGTAGGGTAATGGAAGTAGGGATGTGCGACATGGCCAATGGGGAGCTGCCAGGAGGGGAGGGAGAGGGGAGGGATGCGGACATGCAGCATGGTCAATGGGGGAGCATGCAGGAGGTAGGGTAAGGATAGTATGGATGTGCGACATGGCCAATGGGGAGCCTGCCAGGAGGGGAGGGAGAGGGGAGGGGATGCGACATGCAGCATGGTCAATGGGGGGAGCATGCAGGAGGTAGGGTAAGGATGTAGGGATGTGCGACATGGCCAATGGGGAGCCTGCCAGGAGGGGAGGGAGAGGGGAGGGAATGCGGACATGCAGCATGGTCAATGGGGGAGCATGCCAGGAGGGTAGGGTAAGGAAGTAGGGATGTGCGACATGGCCAATGGGGAGCCTGCCAGGAGGGGAGGGAGAGGGGAGGGAATGCGGACATGCAGCATGGTCAATGGGGGAGCATGCCAGGAGGGTAGGGTAAGGAAGTAGGGATGTGCGACATGGCCAATGGGGAGCTTGCCAGGAGGGGAGGGAGAGGGGAGGGAATGCGGACATGCAGCATGGTCAATGGGGGAGCATGCCAGGAGGGTAGGGTAAGGAATGTAGGGATGTGCGACATGGCCAATGGGGAGCCTGCCAGGAGGGGAGGGAGAGGGGAGGGAATGCGGACATGCAGCATGGTCAATGGGGGAGCATGCCAGGAGGGTAGGGTAAGGAAGTAGGGATGTGCGACATGGCCAATGGGGAGCCTGCCAGGAGGGGAGGGAGAGGGGAGGGAATGCGGACATGCAGCATGGTCAATGGGGGAGCATGCCAGGAGGTAGGGTAAGGATGTAGGGATGTGCGACATGGCCAAGGGGGAGCTGCCAGGAGGGGAGGGAGAGGGGAGGGAATGCGGACATGCAGCATGGTCAATGGGGGAGCAGGCCAGGAGGGTAGGGTAAGGAAGTAGGGATGTTGCGACATGGCCAATGGGGAGCCTGCCAGGAGGGGAGGGAGCAGGGGAGGGGAATGCGGACATGCAGCATGGTCAATGGGGAGCATGCAGGAGGTAGGGTAAGGATGTAGGGATGTGCGACATGGCCAATTGGGGAGCCTGCCAGGAGGGGAGGGGAGAGGGGAGGGAATGCGGACATGCAGCATGGTCAAATGGGGGAGCATGCCAGGAGGGTAGGGTAAGGATGTAGGGATGTGCGACATGGCCAATGGGGAGCCTTGCCAGGAGGGGAGGGAGAGGGGAGGGAATGCGGACATGCAGCATGGTCAATGGGGAGCATGCCAGGAGGTAGGGTAAGGATGTAGGGATGTGCGGAACATGGCCAATGGGGAGCCTGCCAGGAGGGGAGGGAGAGGGGAGGGAATGCGGACATGCAGCATGGTCAATGGGGGAGCATGCCAGGAGGGTAGGGTAAGGAAGTAGGGATGTGCGACATGGCCAATGGGGAGCCTGCCAGGAGGGGAGGGAGAGGGGAGGGAATGCGGACATGCAGCATGGTCAATGGGGGAGCATGCCAGGAGGTAGGGTAAGGATGTAGGGATGTGCGACATGGCCAATGGGGAGCCTGCCAGGAGGGGAGGGAGAGGGGAGGGAATGCGGACATGCAGCATGGTCAATGGGGGAGCATGCCAGGAGGGTAGGGTAAGGAAGTAGGGATGTGCGACATGGCCAATGGGGAGCCTGCCAGGAGGGGAGGGAGAGGGGAGGGAATGCGGACATGCAGCATGGTCAATGGGGGAGCATGCCAGGAGGTAGGGTAAGGATGTAGGGATGTGCGACATGGCCAATGGGGAGCTGCCAGGAGGGGAGGGAGAGGGGAGGGAATGCGGACATGCAGCATGGTCAATGGGGGAGCATGCCAGGAGGTAGGGTAAGGATGTAGGGATGTGCGACATGGCCAATGGGGAGCTTGCCAGGAGGGGAGGGAGAGGGGAGGGAATGCGGACATGCAGCATGGTCAATGGGGGAGCATGCCAGGAGGTAGGGTAAGGATGTAGGGATGTGCGACATGGCCAATGGGGAGCCTGCCAGGAGGGGAGGGAGAGGGGAGGGAATGCGGACATGCAGCATGGTCAATGGGGGAGCATGCCAGGAGGGTAGGGTAAGGAAGTAGGGATGTGCGACATGGCCAATGGGGAGCTTGCCAGGAGGGGAGGGAGAGGGGAGGGAATGCGGACATGCAGCATGGTCAATGGGGGAGCATGCCAGGAGGTAGGGTAAGGATGTAGGGATGTGCGACATGGCCAATGGGGAGCCTGCCAGGAGGGGAGGGAGAGGGGAGGGAATGCGGACATGCAGCATGGTCAATGGGGGAGCATGCCAGGAGGGTAGGGTAAGGAAGTAGGGATGTGCGACATGGCCAATGGGGAGCCTGCCAGGAGGGGAGGGAGAGGGGAGGGAATGCGGACATGCAGCATGGTCAATGGGGGAGCATGCCAGGAGGTAGGGTAAGGATGTAGGGATGTGCGACATGGCCAATGGGGAGCCTTGCCAGGAGGGGAGGGTGAGGGGAGGGAATGCGGACATGCAGCATGGTCAATGGGGGAGCATGCCAGGAGGTAGGGTAAGGATGTAGGGATGTGCGACATGGCCAATGGGGAGCCTGCCAGGAGGGGAGGGAGAGGGGAGGGAATGCGGACATGCAGCATGGTCAATGGGGGGAGCATGCCAGGAGGTAGGGTAAGGATGTAGGGATGTGCGACATGGCCAATGGGGAGCCTGCCAGGAGGGGAGGGAGAGGGGAGGGAATGCGGACATGCAGCATGGTCAATGGGGGAGCATGCCAGGAGGTAGGGTAAGGACGTAGGGATGTGCGACATGGCCAATGGGGAGCCTGCCAGGAGGGGAGGGTGAGGTGAGGGAATGCGGACATGCAGCATGGTCAATGGGGGAGCATGCCAGGAGGTAGGGTAAGGAAGTAGGGATGTGCGACATGGCCAATGGGGAGCCTGCCAGGAGGGGAGGGAGAGGGGAGGGAATGCGGACATGCAGCATGGTCAATGGGGGAGCATGCCAGGAGGTAGGGTAAGGATGTAGGGATGTGCGACATGGCCAATGGGGTGCCTGCCAGGAGGGGAGGGAGAGGGGAGGGAATGCGGACATGCAGCATGGTCAATGGGGGAGCATGCCAGGAGGTAGGGTAAGGATGTAGAGATGTGCGACATGGCCAATGGGGAGCCTGCCAGGAGGGGAGGGAGAGGGGAGGGAATGCGGACATGCAGCATGGTCAATGGGGGAGCATGCCAGGAGGTAGGGTAAGGATGTAGGGATGTGCGACATGGCCAATGGGGAGCCTGCCAGGAGGGGAGGGAGAGGGGAGGGAATGCGGACATGCAGCGTGGTCAATGGGGGAGCATGCCAGGAGGTAGGGTAAGGATGTAGGGATGTGCGACATGGCCAATGGGGAGCTTGCCAGGAGGGGAGGGAGAGGGGAGGGAATGCGGACATGCAGCATGGTCAATGGGGGAGCATGCCAGGAGGTAGGGTAAGGAAGTAGGGATGTGCGACATGGCCAATGGGGAGCCTGCCAGGAGGGGAGGGAGAGGGGAGGGAATGCGGACATGCAGCATGGTCAATGGGGGAGCATGCCAGGAGGGTAGGGTAAGGAAGTAGGGATGTGCGACATGGCCAATGGGGAGCTTGCCAGGAGGGGAGGGAGAGGGGAGGGAATGCGGACATGCAGCATGGTCAATGGGGGAGCATGCCAGGAGGTAGGGTAAGGATGTAGGGATGTGCGACATGGCCAATGGGGAGCCTGCCAGGAGGGGAGGGAGAGGGAGGGAGAGGGGAGGGAATGCGGACATGCAGCGTGGTCAATGGGGGAGCATGCCAGGAGGTAGGGTAAGGATGTAGGGATGTGCGACATGGCCAATGGGGAGCCTGCCAGGAGGGGAGGGAGAGGGGAGGGAATGCGGACATGCAGCATGGTCAATGGGGGAGCATGCCAGGAGGGTAGGGTAAGGAAGTAGGGATGTGCGACATGGCCAATGGGGAGCCTGCCAGGAGGGGAGGGAGAGGGGAGGGAATGCGGACATGCAGCATGGTCAATGGAGGAGCATGCCAGGAGGGTAGGGTAAGGAAGTAGGGATGTGCGACATGGCCAATGGGGAGCTTGCCAGGAGGGGAGGGAGAGGGGTTGGAATGCGGACATGCAGCATGGTCAATGGGGGAGCATGCCAGGAGGTAGGGTAAGGATGTAGGGATGTGCGACATGGCCAATGGGGAGCCTGCCAGGAGGGGAGGGAGAGGGGAGGGAATGCGGACATGCAGCATGGTCAATGGGGGAGCATGCCAGGAGGTAGGGTAAGGATGTAGGGATGTGCGACATGGCCAATGGGGAGCCTGCCAGGAGGGGAGGGAGAGGGGAGGGAATGCGGACATGCAGCATGGTCAATGGGGGAGCATGCCAGGAGGTAGGGTAAGGACGTAGGGACGTGCGACATGGCCAATGGGGAGCTTGCCAGGAGGGGAGGGAGAGGGGAGGGAATGCGGACATGCAGCATGGTCAATGGGGGAGCATGCCAGGAGGGTAGGGTAAGGAAGTAGGGATGTGCGACATAGCCAATGGGGAGCCTGCCAGGAGGGTAGGGAGAGGGGAGGGAATGTGGACATGCAGCATGGTCAATGGGGGAGCATGCCAGGAGGTAGGGTAAGGATGTAGGGATGTGCGACATGGCCAATGGGGTGCCTGCCAGGAGGGGAGGGAGAGGGGAGGGAATGCGGACATGCAGCATGGTCAATGGGGGAGCATGCCAGGAGGGTAGGGTAAGGAAGTAGGGATGTGCGACATGGCCAATGGGGAGCTTGCCAGGAGGGGAGGGAGAGGGGAGGGAATGCGGACATGCAGCATGGTCAATGGGGGAGCATGCCAGGAGGTAGGGTAAGGATGTAGGGATGTGCGACATGGCCAATGGGGAGCCTGCCAGGAGGGGAGGGAGAGGGGAGGGAATGCGGACATGCAGCATGGTCAATGGGGGAGCATGCCAGGAGGGTAGGGTAAGGAAGTAGGGATGTGCGACATGGCCAATGGGGAGCCTGCCAGGAGGGGAGGGAGAGGGGAGGGAATGCGGACATGCAGCATGGTCAATGGGGGAGCATGCCAGGAGGTAGGGTAAGGATGTAGGGATGTGCGACATGGCCAATGGGGAGCCTGCCAGGAGGGGAGGGAGAGGGGAGGGAATGCGGACATGCAGCATGGTCAATGGGGGAGCATGCCAGGAGGGTAGGGTAAGGAAGTAGGGATGTGCGACATGGCCAATGGGGAGCCTGCCAGGAGGGGAGGGAGAGGGGAGGGAATGCGGACATGCAGCATGGTCAATGGGGGAGCATGCCAGGAGGTAGGGTAAGGATGTAGGGATGTGCGACATGGCCAATGGGGAGCCTGCCAGGAGGGGAGGGAGAGGGGAGGGAATGCGGACATGCAGCGTGGTCAATGGGGGAGCATGCCAGGAGGGTAGGGTAAGGAAGTAGGGATGTGCGACATGGCCAATGGGGAGCCTGCCAGGAGGGGAGGGAGAGGGGAGGGAATGCGGACATGCAGCATGGTCAATGGGGGAGCATGCCAGGAGGGGAGGGTAAGGAAGTAGGGATGTGCGACATGGCCAATGGGGAGCTTGCCAGGAGGGGAGGGAGAGGGGAGGGAATGCGGACATGCAGCATGGTCAATGGGGGAGCATGCCAGGAGGTAGGGTAAGGATGTAGGGATGTGCGACATGGCCAATGGGGAGCCTGCCAGGAGGGGAGGGAGAGGGGAGGGAATGCGGACATGCAGCATGGTCAATGGGGGAGCATGCCAGGAGGTAGGGTAAGGATGTAGGGATGTGCGACATGGCCAATGGGGAGCCTGCCAGGAGGGGAGGGAGAGGGGAGGGAATGCGGACATGCAGCATGGTCAATGGGGGAGCATGCCAGGAGGTAGGGTAAGGACGTAGGGACGTGCGACATGGCCAATGGGGAGCTTGCCAGGAGGGGAGGGAGAGGGGAGGGAATGCGGACATGCAGCATGGTCAATGGGGGAGCATGCCAGGAGGGTAGGGTAAGGAAGTAGGGATGTGCGACATGGCCAATGGGGAGCCTGCCAGGAGGGGAGGGAGAGGGGAGGGAATGCGGACATGCAGCATGGTCAATGGGGGAGCATGCCAGGAGGTAGGGTAAGGATGTAGGGATGTGCGACATGGCCAATGGGGTGCCTGCCAGGAGGGGAGGGAGAGGGGAGGGAATGCGGACATGCAGCATGGTCAATGGGGGAGCATGCCAGGAGGGTAGGGTAAGGAAGTAGGGATGTGCGACATGGCCAATGGGGAGCTTGCCAGGAGGGGAGGGAGAGGGGAGGGAATGCGGACATGCAGCATGGTCAATGGGGGAGCATGCCAGGAGGTAGGGTAAGGACGTAGGGATGTGCGACATGGCCAATGGGGAGCCTGCCAGGAGGGGAGGGAGAGGGGAGGGAATGCGGACATGCAGCATGGTCAATGGGGGAGCATGCCAGGAGGGTAGGGTAAGGAAGTAGGGATGTGCGACATGGCCAATGGGGAGCCTGCCAGGAGGGGAGGGAGAGGGGAGGGAATGCGGACATGCAGCATGGTCAATGGGGGAGCATGCCAGGAGGTAGGGTAAGGATGTAGGGATGTGCGACATGGCCAATGGGGAGCTTGCCAGGAGGGGAGGGTGAGGGGAGGGAATGCGGACATGCAGCATGGTCAATGGGGGAGCATGCCAGGAGGTAGGGTAAGGATGTAGAGATGTGCGACATGGCCAATGGGGAGCTTGCCAGGAGGTGAGGAGATGGGAAGGGAAGGGAGGAGAGGAGAGGGGAAGGGAAGGGAGGAGAGGAGAGGGGATGGGAGGGGAGCGAAGGGGAGGGGAGGGGAGGGGAGGGGAGAAGAGGGGAGAAGAGGGGAGAAGAGAGACATAGGGACATGCAACATGGCTCGTGAGAGAGCATGCCAGGAGGGAGCGGAGGGCCACTGTGGTCTTGAAGCTATCAGAAGTAAACAGGCCGGGGGATGCAACACATAAGAGGAAGTGGGAGAGCAATTCGTTGTTGGGTCCAGATATGGCATTTGCTTTGTCTTGTAACCCTAGCATTGCTGTTATCCCCCTGGGCTGTTGCTCTTGTGCCGTTTTTTTGTTGCTGCTGCCTCGTTCTTTCTTTACTTGGCTGATCTGTCTGGTGCGCAGGAAAAGGTCCACCAGCAGGGGGACATGATGGAGGAGGCCTTGAGCAAAGGTGTGAACGCAAGAGTGCACGCCGCATGATGCCATGAACACATGCATGCAACTTACAGCCTTAACCTGTTGAGCATGACTTGTTGCGGCAGTGTGACTCCGTGTCGGTGTTGTGCCTCTTCTGTCTCTGCACCTCCTCTATCTAGTCGAATCATTTGGCAACTGAAGCACCAACGGGTTCTTTTGTGCCCTTGTTGCGTCTTAGGGCCTTAGAGGTTGAGCGGCCTGGCTCACTCTTACCTAGCATTCCGTGCGGCACATCCAGATCTGCATTGTATAACATTCCGTTATACTTGCCCCACATGATATGGGGCTGATCCAGAACTTGCTAATGAATGACTTCATGTTACTTATAAGCAAATTTTGCATGGACCGCACATCATAAATTGCTTGGACCCAGCATGTGTCAGCCGATGGTGCCTGCCAGGGTTTCTTGAGTGCGTGCCGAACCCCCTTTGGGGGGCCTCCGGGCAGCGAACACCGGGCGAACTGGGGCCAAGAACCTTGGGGCCAACTAGGGCCAAACCTTGTCCAGCCTACGGCTGTTCGCCCGAGCAGCAGGGTTTATACGCCACAAGGCCCCCACACCAGGTCCCCTTGGTCATCGGTTGTGATGTAGCTGACAGGTAGCAGACGCATACTAAGATGAAGAGCAGGATGAAGAGGGGTGCCCATTGTGGATGGATCCACCGTGTAACTCAATGTGCGGGTGAAGCCTCCCTATCCCTGAAACTGGGGCTGGGGGCTGACACACAAAGTATCTTGTGCAACTGCTGCGGCCATCTTGGAGCGATGTTGATTGCCTCTCTTACGTTTGCCAGCTGAAGCACTGTCACCAACTTGTCATGCAAGGCGTGCTCTGACAATCCTTGCCCCCCTCCCCCCTGAACGTGCCGCATACGCCTCTTTGTTGCTCTCTTGACTGCCTAGCAAAATGCGCTGTGGCGAGCTTGCCCAGAAGGGCTCTGTCAATCCTTGCTTTCCACCCTCACCCCAAGGGGCCCAGAGCGTATCTTTGCTCCCCTTGACTACTCTGCTGAGAAGACACACCTTTGCATTTTCTGGGGTTTTAAATGCGGTCTGAGTACGGCTGTGTTCCCTTAGTCCACGCCCTCTACATACCGTATAGAAGGAACCATTTGCTCATTCTCGTGCCTTGCGCTTTATGTCCGCAGTTCTTGCCTTTGACCTCCCTCCCTCCTCCGGCCCTCCCCCTTTTGTGTGTGTGCCTCCAGACCCGTTTGCCGGTCGCCACGAGATCGTTCAGCAGGAGAAGCAGAAGGCAGAGGTGGCGCGGCAGATTGAGCAGATCAAGAAGGACGTTGGGGAGCAGAAGCTGGTGGGGGAGGGCAAGTCGATCAAGCGGTACAGAGGCCTCTCAGTCAAGGACTGGCAGAACCTCAAACACTCTTCAATCCAGTGAGGAGGGTGGGGGAGGTGTGGGAATGGGCTAATGGAGTCATGGGAGGATTTTGAAGGGTGTGGGGGGGAGTTGGGGCAACAGAGGTGTTGGAGGTGCAAGGAGGGTAACATTCGGAGGTGGACTTGGGGAGGATGAAACATGAAAAGGAGCGGGGGCAGATTGTAGCAGGCGGCATGGACAGGGAGGGTCTTGTGGTATGGCTGTGGCTGGCAAAGGCCGCACTAAGGGGGGGTCGACCTGGGGGAGGCGGAGCATGTACGAAACCTAGGGTTTGGTAAGCACACCTCCTGCTCCTGGCTCTCCCCACTCTCCGACGATGTGAGCTTTTAATGTCAATTCTAAATGTGCACAATAAGCTTAACTTGAAAGTGCCAACTTGACGTCGATAAGGGAAGGGCGTCGGGACCCGCACCGGAACCAGCCGCGGAGACTTTCTGCCTCCCCCAGGCCGACCCCCCCTTGCGGCACTCCCTGACCCAGGCCAAGGGAGGAGCCACTGCAGGGTCTAATGACTTGCGTCAAACGCGCCCCCATGCGCCATGCCATGCGCACTGTTCCCATAAGCAACGTCAAAACACGAACTCCCATGTGCGTATCTGCCATGCGCCGTTCCATGCCTATGGCTCCCCTGTCACATTCTCTGGCCGCATGGACACATGCTCTCCTTGGGGCATCATCTCCCCTGGCATGGCTCTTTAGGCTTTGTTGTAACTTCACCCTAAGATCAACCCTGAACCCTCGGCATCGCTCTTGAGGCCTTAGCGACAGGGAACCCTTAGCCCTAAAACCTCTGCATGATATCAAGGGTTTGGTGATAGGTAATCCTGAACCCCGAGCTAGGCTTTTATGCCAGCTGCATCTGCCTTCCACCACCTTCCCTGAGGTGGAGGAAAGCAGATGAAGGTGGCACACGAAGGGTCTATCGTCGGTTTTTAGAGAGGCCTTTTTTCATTTTGAAAATGGTGATCTCAAACCTTTGGTGCAGAGTCAGCCTCAGCGCTACATCATGCCCCCTTCCCTCCCCCCCTTCGAACAGGATGCCTGCGAATGGTGACCTCAAAGCTTTATTGAAGCAGCATGAACCCACATCAACTCTTGACCCAGCAACCCGCGAGAAGATGGAGCAGTACTACCGGACACTGTGAGTTATTGCTGGTGTTGCTGTTGTTGCTGTTGTTGCTGTTGCTGTTGTTGCTATTTCTTTTGCAGCATCAATGAGTACCTTGCTCTTTCACGCTGCTTCAACCAAGACACTCTACTTGTGACGATGATGCGGGATTCAGCCAGCTCATGCCCTGTGCCTACCTTGCCAGGCCACATCACGGTCAAGCTGGCCCGCTGACTAGTCCGCCTTGGGCCACCTCACGAGACACACCTCATCAACCACCTCGCCAGGCCTCAGGAACTTAGCCTTAGGATCTGACTATTTCATATGTCCCTATTTATATCGCCGGGATCCATGACCCTGCCTCTTGTGTGAGGAAGGTATGGCTGCACCATGGTCCTGGCTGTGCATGGTAGCTGGGATTGAGCTTGCACATCCCCTGCCAGCCCCACGCGGTCGAGCGTTCAGCAGGGCCCAGCGGGTATGCACCGTTTTAAAATCTTCCAGAATGGCTGAGGATTTCCTCGGCTTTGCTTGCACAGGGAGATCAAATTGGAGCAACAGCAGCAGGACAGACACAGGCATGAGAAGGAGCAAAACGAGCGCCAGGAAAAAGGTGGGCCGGTGGGGACACAATGTAATTTTGGAAATCAGCATGCGCTGCCTGTTGCGCGTATGAAGCAAGCTTCTCGAGTGTCCTCTGTGAGTATCGACAATTGTTTGGGGACTGGAAGGGAAATGCGGTGATGAAGTCTCCAGAGAATCTGTGATATGAAGTATTGTATATCTGCAACATTGGATTACAGGTACCCCCGATCTTCAGATCTCATGAAGCAAAGTTTTATGAAATCCAACCGCCACTTATTCAGAGAGTGGCTGAAACAGAGTCAGAGACCCGCAGTGTCGATCATCCCTGATGTGGCTGTGCAACTTCGTTGTGGTGTTGCATGCAGCGTTTTTTTAGTGGTTACCGGACCACCTTTGATGGGCCGTACTGTTGCCACCCCTGGGCCGATTGACACCAAAGCTGGACTGGCCTCCGGCCGGAGGCCTTGGCAGCAGGGCTGGCTGCGCCAGGGTGGCCGTAGGCCACAGTGTAGCTGAAATATAGCTGAAAGTGATGCGGTAACCACTGCAAACAATACTGGTTGCATGGTTCTGACTATGTACACGGTGGTTGTGGTTGAATGCAAGCCGCCATTCATCCACCCTCATGTGCGTCCCGGTGGCCTTTCATGTGCCAACTGGTAGTTAAGAAGGCTGCAGCAGCTGCTTCCCTCGCCTTCCGTCTGACAATGCCTCTGATGGTGGGGGGGGGGGGTCCGATGGAGAGGTGGGGGCCAGCAGCGTACAGAAGTATCTCTATGAATATAACGTATATAAATGTGTCTCGAGTTGTTTATGAAGGAAGCCCTTGCCCGGCTGTAGCGCAGGGTAGCCTTTCATAGATCTTTCCTTCCACTTCGATCCTCTGAGTTTGCGAGTAGGATGTTCACACTTTGTTTTTGAAGCTGAGTGCTCATCCCGGCGATCTGCTGCTCAGCTATTAGTCGTGGGCAGTTCAGCGGGGAGGGGGGACCTGTGGTATGTCCGGGACAATGAAAAATGCAAAGGCATCCCGACGCATACCATCAGGAAAAGGGGATGTTGTTGAAAACCCTCTTTTATCTACAGGAAGTGTGGCCCTGACTTATAACTGGGGCACTGATTGATGCGGCAGAAGGAGGGAAGCCGAAGTACTTTTAGACAGGAGGAGGAATGCCCTCAAGAAAGCCTCCTTTCTCCTGGAAGTGTGGCCCCTCCCTGACCTCGTCCATGTTTCAATCCATCATTGGATGCGCCATGAGGCTTTGGATCTGAGGCCCCCATCACCTGTACCCCATCACCCCTCCCTCACCTCGCTGGTGTTCCAACAAATCGATCAATGTGCCCTGAGGCCTTGGATAGAATGTGAGGGTGGAAGGCCACTACTGACTGCTGACTGCTGACTGCTGACTACTGATTGGTGACTGGTGACTGGTGCGGCCAGGCTCCCTTGAGTGGACAGTGTGCGTGCTGCATGCAGGTGTTGAGGTCCCGGTGTGGCGCGCTAACGTTAAGGCGGCCAAGCGGAGAGCATGGCTGGTGATAGGCACCGTCGTCAAGTGGCAGGTGAGGGGAGCATGGGTGACAGGTGAGGGGAGCATAGGTGACAGGTGAGGGGAGCATGAGTGGCAAGTGAGGGGAGCATGGGTGGCAGGTGACGGGAGCATGGGTGGCAGGTGAGGGGAGCATGGGTGGCTGGTGAGGGGAGCATGAGTGGCAAGTGAGGGGAGCATGGGTGGCAGATGAGGGGAGCATGGGTGGCAGGTGAGGGGAGCATGGGTGGCAGGTGAGGGGAGCATGGGTGACAGGTGAGGGGAGCATGAGTGACAGGTGAGGGGAGCATGGGTGGCAGGTGAGGGGAGCATGAGTGGCAGGTGCGGGGAGCATGGGTGGCAGGTGAGGGGAGCATGGGTGGCTGGTGAGGGGAGCATGAGTGGCAGGTGAGGGGAGCATGGGTGGCAGGTGAGGGGAGCATGTGTGACAGGTGAGGGGAGCATGGGTGGCAGGTGAGGGGAGCATGGGTGGCAGGTGAGGGGAGCATGAGTGGCAGGTGAGGGGAGCATGAGTGGCAGGTGAGGGGAGCATGGGTGACAGGTGAGGGGAGCATAGGTGGCAGGTGAGGGGAGTATGGGTGGCAGGTGAGGGGAGCATGAGTGGCAGGTGAGGGGAGCATGGGTGGCAGGTGAGGGGCGCATGGGTGGCAGGTGAGGGGAGCATGGGTGGCAGGTGAGGGGAGCATGGGTGGCAGGTGAGGGGAGCATGGGTGGCAGGTGAGGGGAGCATGAGTGGCAGGTGAGGGGAGCATGGGTGGCAGGTGAGGGGAGCATGGGTGACAGGTGAGGGGAGCATGGGTGGCAGGTGAGGGGAGCATGGGTGGCAGGTGAGGGGAGCATGGGTGGCAGGTGAGGGGAGCATGGGTGGCAGGTGAGGGGAGCATGGGTGGCAGGTGAGGGGAGCATGAGTGGCAGGTGAGGGGAGCATGGGTGACAGGTGAGGGGAGCATGGGTGGCAGGTGAGGGGAGCATGAGTGGCAGGTGAGGGGAGCATGGGTGGCAGGTGAGGGGAGCATGGGTGACAGGTGAGGGGAGCATGGGTGACAGGTGAGGGGAGCATGGGTGGCAGGTGAGGGGAGCATGGGTGGCAGGTGAGGGGAGCATGGGTGACAGGTGAGGGGAGCATTGGTGGCAGGTGAGGGGAGCATGGGTGGCAGGTGAGGGGAGC
The DNA here is from genome assembly GCA_037349105.1 of Limnomonas spitsbergensis. Classification (NCBI taxonomy): domain Eukaryota; kingdom Viridiplantae; phylum Chlorophyta; class Chlorophyceae; order Chlamydomonadales; genus Limnomonas; species Limnomonas spitsbergensis. The sequence goes on along the minus strand of JAYJMM010000078.1, from coordinate 899,248 downwards.
ATGGGTGGCAGGTGAGGGGAGCATGGGTGGCAGGTGATGGGAGCATGGGTGACAGGTGAGGGGAGCATGGGTGGCAGGTGAGGGGAGCATGGGTGGCAGGTGAGGGGAGCATGGGTGACAGGTGAGGGGAGCATTGGTGGCAGGTGAGGGGAGCATGGGTGGCAGGTGAGGGGAGCATGGGTGGCAGGTGAGGGGAGCATGGGTGGCAGGTGAGGGGAGCATGGGTGGCAGGTGAGGGGAGCATGGGTGGCAGGTGAGGGGAGCATGGGTGGCAGGTGAGGGGAGCATGGGTGGCAGGTGAGGGGAGCATGAGTGGCAGGTGAGGGGAGCATGGGTGGCAGGTGAGGGGAGCATGGGTGACAGGTGAGGGGAGCATGGGTGGCAGGTGAGGGGAGCATGGGTGGCAGGTGAGGGGAGCATGTGTGACAGGTGAGGGGAGAATTGGTGGCAGGTGAGGGGAGCATGGGTGGCAGGTGAGGGGAGCATGGGTGGCAGGTGAGGGGAGCATGGGTGGCAGGTGAGGGGAGCATGGGTGGCAGGTGAGGGGAGCATGGGTGGCTCGGTGACCAAATGGTGTCACATTATGATGGGCGGGTGGTTCAAGGTTACAGACTTGGTTTTGTACGACACACAAGAGTGCCAGGAGGAGTCATGTGCCACGCATGTTTGTGTGAGTGTCACCCGCTATACACAATCCGCTCTGTCCGGAGGTTGGCTAACGCGCGATTGGTTTCTGGGGAGTCGTATTTTACGGTTTTGTATATTGTCTCATTATTTTGCATGTGAGCGGAGCATGGCTGCGGAATCCCCCGCTTCTGTGCAGGCAGACCAGTAACCCATAGGAGGGTCCCTGAGCCCCCCTGCCTTTGTCCTTATCCATCAGCTGTTTAATTGAATGTGTTGATCTGTGCAGGTGGCTAGCCGGGTGAAGCTGAAGAACCCCATGAAGATGGAGGATACCTCCTTTTACATCCAGGTGGGGGGCGACGTCGCAAATCTTGGAAATTATTTTTCTTTTCAATCATATTCACATACCCGTGTTAAAGCACGTAAGTGCCAAAGAAGGACACCTCCTTGTGCATACAGGTAAGTGGCAAGGTCTCAAATCTTCTAGTATCTTTTATTTTGTAATAATATCCACCTACCGGTATTAAAACACATAGTTGTGGGTGAAGGACACCTCCTTGTACATCCAGGTGGGTGGCAAACTTGAAAATCATATAACTGTGTTTTTGTAATTTTGTGCAATATGCTACCATCCTTATTAATTATAGGATGCTGGAACCGATAATTAACGTACTGACTTGCTAAAATATAGAAAACGGATACCCCACCCATGAGCAGTTGTACACCACACATTATCCACACTGGGCTTAAGAAGAGGCACTGCTGGCCCCTGGTTGTTGTTTCACACTCCTATCACTCTCACCAATGCACCCGCCCTTTCATGTGAGCTGGATGGATTTGGAGATCACGGTTTGTTGATTTTGGGCTGATGTGAGGGTTTTTTAAATGACCACATATAATACCCACTGTGGTGGGTTTTTGTCACGTTTTAACTTGCCTCACCTTCCCCCCATCCCCTGCCCCATCCCCTATGCCTTCTGCCTCCCCATCTCCTGCCCTCCTGATCCTCACCTCCTGCCCCACCACCTCTTGCCTCCCTGTCCCCTGCCTCTCGTTCACAGAACCTCCTAGGGGACGACCTTGCCAAGTTCGAAGAGGAGATGATCAAACACCAGGTGGGACCAAAAGGAGGTATGCAAAAATGTATGAATACAAAATTTAAGAGAGTCCAGTCCAGTGCCTTTTGTTCAGTTCCAGAAGATCAAACTAACACCAGGCGGGACCAAAAGGAAGGACAAGAAAAAACAGATTAATTCAAAATCCAAGAGTGTTTGGTCCAGTGTATGTTGTAAATCACCAGAAGGTCAAACTAACACCTGGTGGGAACAAAAGGAATGATTATCAACAGTTCCACGTTTGCATCACACAAATTGCAGACTCATGATTCAAAATACCGGTACCGTACTTATGAATACAAATTAAAAAAATTTAGCCGTTGTCTGATTCACTTTGCCTTTGCCTGTTGTACAACACAAGATGAAGCCCCTGCATCCTAATAAAGCCCCCCATGTGCCTCTTCACCTTTTGAATCACATGAATAAGAGACTTACGAATAACTTACGAATACAAATTAAGCTTATGGATACGAATACAACTTGTGAATACAAATTCAAGTATGTCCGGTCCAGTGCCAGTTGTGAAATGTACGAAGACGCCTCTGAACCCCAACAAAGCCCTTAATGTGCTCCTGCACCTTTTGTATGGCTGCAGGTCTCTACCATTGCGGTGAATGCAATGCGGGAAGAGCTGTGGCACCTCCAGGACGAGTTGAGCAAGAGGCGCGCGGACGCCGAGGCCCTGAAGCGCGACAAGGCCGCCGCTGCAGCTATGGAGGCGCTGGCGGCACAAGGGCTGGCGGCGGAAAGAAAGCTGCTCAAGGAGGCGGAAGCTGCACCCGCCAGCGGGGGGAACTCCACACAGCTGCAGCCTGGCGGCCGCGGCCTTACCGGCCTTCCATCCCCGCAGCAGGTCCACGTTCGCGGGACGCTGCTGCCCTCGCTCCCTAAGACGGCGGGCGCTGCCGATCGAAACGGTGCCGACTCCGGGATGTTTGAGCGCCTGCCTGGCCCGGACTCCTTCCCCACATCCATCGGCAGCACGCGCGGCTACCGCGCATCCGAGGGCGCGCCGCCTGACGCGTTCATCCTATCCGACAACAAGGCATCCACGTCGCAGGCCTCGGAGGACTTGCTCCCCGGCACGGCTGCGCCGCCAACGCGGCGGATGTTTGCCAGCAGGGAGGGCACGTTGCAGAGCCAGGCGGAAGCGCCCCCGCTGCGCCCCGGCCTGTTTGCGCATTCCCAAGACAGCAGCCTGCGCCCGACCATGTTCAGCAAGCCCGAGATGCGCTCCGACATGCGCTCCCGCGTCGGGTGGCTTGACCGAGGGCCGTGCGATGAGGCGCTGAAGAACGGAGATGGCAGCGGGAGGCAGGAGGTGCCCGAGCTGGTGTTGCCATCATTGATGTTTAGGAAGCAACCGGGGCTCGTCGCAGAAACGGCGTCCCGCGCGTTGGTGTCGGCGGGTGCGGCGCCGTCAACATGGCTGGCGCAGCGGCGGGCACGGCTCTTGGGTAAGCTTGGGGCTGCCAGCTAAGAGTTATCCACCCTCACCCCACCCATGATCCACCCTCACCCCACCCATCATCCACCATTACCGTACCCACCGCCTACTAACTATCACCGCCTAATGTCCCTTGGTATGAGATTCGTCCAATTGGTGCTCCCTTTGTATACTGTAGATGTGCTTTGCCTTTGCCTTGCCACTCGTTTATTATAATGAAGCGTGTGAAGGGGCCAGGAAAACATTCAAATGCTGTCTATCAATGGCCTAGGCCAGCTTGAAGTCGGAAAAGCTAGAGTTGTGGTGGATGATTTGCCGAAAGGGCTGAGCATAAATGAAGGAACAAATCAAGTTTGTAACTTAGATTATAATGAATCCCTCCCGGAAACCAAAACGTTTCCCATTATTTTGCTCTTTTCCTGAGGCTCCAGAGGTTCGTTGTTTAGTTGTCCAGGGCAACGCCTGATATTCCGATCGGTACCGCCCTGCGTCAGCACCATGTGATTCCCGATATTCCTTGGTTTATGATTGCGCGGCCTATCGCACACCCCTCGTAACCGTCATTTCTGCAGGAGCGCAATCTTTACGTACGTTACACATGGGAAGGCAGGGATCCCCAACATAACGGTCTATTCCGGTACAGGCATCAACAATCAATGTATTTATATACCGGTACTGATGTACCGTACCGGTGGTCACTCTACTTCCAGCACTGTTTAAGTTCATCAGGGCTTCAACATTGAATTATTTAAATGCAGAGCAATTGATTTTCTTGTATTCATTAGCCCTTGAAAGCCCGGAAACACAAGTTACCTGATTCCATTTTCTCGTTTTCTTGTCAGTTTCAATCCAAAAGAAGCCAATCAGCCATTGAAGCGACATTCAGCATCAGCCACCGCTGCCGCTGTGTTACTGCTGTGTGTTTGACCGCCTGAGTGCCCGGCATGCGCGGCTCATCTTGACAGGCTTCTATTCCTCAGATTCCTCCCCCTGGATTTCCCCCCCCTCCTCATCCCTCTCCTCGCCTCCCTCCTCATCCCTCTCCTCGCCTCCCTCCTCATCCCTCTCCTCGCCTCCCTCCTCATCATCATCCTCAGAATCTACCACCTCAGACTCAGATTGAACAGCCTCAACATGTGCCACCTCTGCAGCCCTGCCCCTCCCCCTGCCAGTCCCCGGAGGCCTGCCCCGGCCTCTCTTTGCTACATGCACTGTTTGTGTGTGGGGGGGTGCAATGTTGCTGCCCCCCCATCTCGCCCCCCCCCCACACACACACGGCCCTGCCCTCGTCCACGCCCTTGCTTTCACTTTGCTAGTCCACTTGACATCCATGGCTGGGCAGCATGATACTGTTACATGGTTGAATATCGCCACTAAACAGTGCCGGGAGTTGGAACTACTGACAGGGGGCGGTCGTGTTGAACCACCCCGTTGCGTGCTAGCGCGTTATTGTTTGTAGAATGCTGCAATTCTACTACCGGTAGACTCCAGTTCATTTCCTCTGAAAGCAGCCAATCTTTAACGCACTCGCTATTCGTTAGCCGTTGAAATGGGATCACGAAACGAGACATATAAATGTAACTCCATATGTTCATCAATACGAGTATCCTGCTATTCTATTGTGTGTGTGCGTTCCCCCACTTGTGTCGCCCTCGTTGCTCCCAGGTCTCTCCCGGGGCTCCACTGCTGCCTCTAGGGCGCGCAACGAAGGCAGCACCTCCGCGCCCTCAGGCCCCGTCCCCCACTCTCCCATCGGCCCCTTCAGCTGCCCCTTGCTGGGCTCCTCCATCTCCAGCGGCGTTGCGCTGCACTGGCCCACGGCGCAGCTGCGGTGGCCCACCCAGTCGCAGGCCAAGCAGATCCTGCCTGACTTGCCCCCGCCAACCCCAACCTCGACCTCAACCCGGAACGGGAAGTCTGAGCTGCCTTTGCAGGCGCCCGGGATGCCCGCTCGTGGCCCATCTGGGGTCGGCCGAGGGGGGGGGCCGCCCCCGCCGCAGCGCGTCATGCCCGTTGCACCTCTTGTGAAGCCTCGCAGTGAAGGCGGCCGCCGGAGTGCCTCGCAATCGCTGGCCGGTTCAGAGTGGGCGTGTTCAGAGGCGGATGAGTCGCAGGACAGCTCCCTGCCAGATCCCAAGGAGTCGGATGTGGATAAGCTGTTGAGGAGGATCGGGGACGAGGTGTGACAGGGACAAGGGAAGAGTGACCAGGGATGAAGGAGGAGGGGGGAGGGGCAAGGGAGGAGAGGCGAGGGAGGAGGGGCGAGGGAGGAGGGGCGAGGAAGGAGTGGCGAGGGAGGAGGGACAAGGGAGGAGGGGCAAGGGAGGAGGGGCGAGGGAGGAGGGGCGTGGGAGGAGGGGCAAGGGTTGAGGGAGGAGGGAGGCGGGGCAAGGGAGGCGGGGCAAGGGAGGAGGAGCGAGGAAGGAGGGGCGAGGGAGGAGGGGCAAGGGAGGAGGGGCGAGGGAGGAGGGGCAAGGGAGGAGGGGCAAGGGAGGAGGGGCAAGGGAGGAGGGGCAAGGGAGGAGGGGCAAGGGAGGAGGGGCTAGGGAGGAGGGGCAAGGGAGGAGGGGCAAGGGAGGAGGGGCGAGGGAGGAGGGGCGAGGGAGGAGGGGCGAGGGAGGAGGGGCGAGGGAGGAGGGGCGAGGGAGGAGGGGCGAGGGAGGAGGGGCAAGGGAGGAGGGGCAAGGGAGGAGGGGCAGGGGGAGGAGGGGCAAGAGAGGAGGGGCAAGGGAAGAGTGACGAGGGATGAGGGGTGAGGGATAAGGGGCAAGAGATGAGGGGCAAGGGAGGAGGGGCGATGGAGAAACTGGTTGACAGGGGCGGGGAATGAAGCGGATCGCAGGTTTGTACAAAGTTGCACAAGCCGCTTTTGCTGCTGTTGTTGTTGTTACATCTAACGCTATTGCTGCTGTTGTTGTTGCATCTGATGCTGTTGCTGCTGTTGCTGTTGCATCTGATGCTGTTGCTGCTGTTGTTGTTGCATCTGATGCTGTTGCTGCTGTTGTTGTTGCATCTGATGCTGATGCTGCTGATACTACTGTTTGTTGCTGCTGTAACACTTTTTGTTGCTGTCATTGTCATAGCCGTTCCTGTGGTTGCTGCTGTTGTTGCTCTTGCCAAGCGCCACACCTCTGCCCCCCCCTCTCTCTTTTGCTGCTGTTTCTTCAGACTAGCGAGATGGAGCTGAACCTGCATGCCATGCAGCAGCTTACAAAGCGCTGCAATGCACGGTGGGCCGAGTCGGTGGAGTACGAGGTACCCAAGGTGCTCAGTGTCGTGGGCTTCGGAGCTGCAGCCGAGGGTGGGCAGGCCGGGCAGTTCCGGGCTTCTGCGGTCAAGTGTCTCAAGAAGGGAGCATTTGCTGTACAGGTACTTTTAACCCGTATCCGTAAACCCTCATTCCATAACACCAAATCCCCAACCATCACAGAGCACATTGGCACTGGCACACTGGCACCACACAGAGCATACTGGCAGCAGGCCGGACCTACCGGACTCCGCCCTTACAAATGAGAGATAAGCAGGCAGCGTGTTCCCGGGGGCGTGTTGGGGATCAGGGTTTAGGGGTTGATCCATAGACCCTTGTCCCTAAACCAGACATCATAGTCCTGGGGGCGTGTGCCCTTGGTGTCCTTGCGGGGCCGTAGGACGTCACTGCCTCTCCAGTTGTCCAACTGTCCACTATGATCCAGATCAATAAATGGATACGCACCGTGGCGTGGCGATGGGCGGAGACTTCAGTGTTCAGGATCTTCCCCACTGCACACACTGCACAGCTCCTGTATTCCCCCCCCCCATGCATGGGAGACTGGAACGGATTGGAGTCACCATGCCACCATACCACCATGACCAACGGGAGCTGCATGCTTTGATGGCGTGAAATTCCTTATCTCTTGCGAGACACTGTCTGATCTCTAGGGGCTTCACCCGCAAAGGTGGTGCAGCGAGCAACTGAGAGGGGAGGGGGCCTCCAGTGCCCCCCCGGGTCTGGGCCATGGTATCCCAGAATCGTACTTGAAGTGTGCTTGACTGAGCTGGCACATTGACAGCTATACCACGAGCCATCCCTGCTTAACTGTTGCTAATGCTGATACGGATACTGATACTTCTGCTATTGCTGCTGCTGTTGCGTTTAGATCTATGCAGGCGACGCTTACGTGACCATGAATGAGATCCGAGGCGTCTCAGAGAGCCTCTGGTCCATTGACCCTTGGGACCTCATTTCCATTGCCACGCCCGTGAAGGTAAGGGTCGGCCAGGGGGGAGAGAGAGGCTCCCACACCAAAGCGTCTGATCATGAACTTGGGTCATACCAGTTAAGACGCCTGGCCCTTCTCAAAAGGCCACCAGGTAGATGCGTACACAAAGTACAAACAGAACCATACGTACCATATGTATGGATGTTCCGTATACCTGGGTTTTCTCCTGTGTTTGCGTCTCAGTAGTTTTAAGGATTGTGCGGCCAGCCTCAGCCTTTGTGAAGTCTAAGCAAAAGATACCTTACAGTGCACAGATGATAAGAGGATTGACCGTACACTAAAAATAGTAGGCTGGTAGACTTGTAAATTAATATACGTGTTACTTGCGTTTCCCCGCCCACCCCCTCGCCGGCCTGTTCTTATCTTAGCATACCTGTTCCTTACGTTATGATGTTCATTCCTGTCCCTTACGTTATGATATTAATTCCTGCTCCTTATGTTATGCTGTTCCTTGTGTCCCCCTGTCCTCCTCTGCAGGCCGCCTCCTTGGAGCGTGTCCAGGGCGTGTCCATGGGCGCCCGGCTGCTGCTCTCTCTGGTGGCATGCGTGGAGGGTCTGGCAGGCCCAGAAGCTGTCCAAAAGCTGCATGTCGTGCTCCACTGCAACGACGAGCAGGAGGAGGCGGTGGTGGAGGACCTGCGCAGATGGAACTGCTACGGGTGAGGGTTTAGGGTTCAGTCTCGTAGAGGACCTGCACGCAAGGATCTGCTACGGGTGAGGGTTTCGGGTTCAGTCTCGTGGAGGACCTGCGCAGATGGAACTGCTACGGGTGAGGGTTTAGGGTTCAGTCTCGTGGAGGACCTGCACGCAAGGATCTGCTACGGGTGAGGGTTTAGGGGTCAGTCTTGTGGAGGACCTGCACGCAAGGATCTGCTACGGGTGAGTGTTTAGGGTTCAGTCTCGTGGAGGACCTGCACGCAAGGATCTGCTACGGGTGAGGGTTTAGGGGTCAGTCTCGTGGAGGACCTGCACGCAAGGATCTGCTACGGGTGAGGGTTTAGGGTTCAGTCTCGTGGAAGACCTGCACGCAAGGATCTGCTACGGGTGAGGGTTTAGGGTTCAGTCTCGTGGAGGACCTGCATGCAAGGATCTGCTACGGGTGAGGGTTTAGGGGTCAGTCTCGTGGAGAACCTGTGCAGAAGGAACTGTTATGGGTGAGGAGGGTGGGCAGGGGGGCAGCGGGCTGATGGGCTGATGGATGGGTGGGTGGGCTGTGTTGAGGGGGCTGTGTGGTGGGCTGCGCGGTGGGCTGTGTAGGAAGCACAGCATTGTGTCAAAGCAAGATAATGTGTCCACTGCCGCTGGTAGTGGCAATTACTAACAAGTGTTACCAGCAGCTGTTACTAGCAGCTGCTTTTTATTGGCGGTTACTAAGCTGCGTGTATTGCTGATGGTGCCTCTGCTGCCCCTCTATCTGCCTGCCCTTGTTGTTGTTCAGGCTGTTGCGTGAGAATGTGATCGTGGTGGTGGAGTGCCGTAAGCCGGGTCTGATGCATGACGAACAGGACCACCAGTTCTTCCCCAAGCTGGGCAGTCCGGGAGAACATGTGAGAGCAGGACACCAAAGCTGTTCCTATGACACATTTCCTGGTGCTGTGAATGTGGTTGTGGTTGACGCTTGGCAGCCCTAGAGAAAATATGAGAGCATGACACGATTGTTGTTCTGAGTTGTTTTCCCCCCATAATTACTGATGGTGTGCTTGGTAATTAGCACCGGATAGCCTGTTCTGAATTTCGATCCAGGAGGCCCCTGGGGCAGTTAAAAAGGATGGATGACTTGCGCTTCAATGTCTAGGCCACTTTCACACTGCCACTTCATGAGGCAGTGTAGAAGACCCGAGTTGGTGTGATGTGGGCTCTGTCAGCCAGAAAAGTCCGCATCTCTTTCTTTTCTTAGTGCAGAAATGCACGGTCGTAATTTTGTAAAGAGCAAATGAAGACACCTAATGTCCCTTTCCCTCCCCCTCTCCCTGTCCTTCCCCCTCTCCCCCCGTCCCCCTCCCCACAGGCAAGCAAAAACATCTGTGTTCCATCTTCTCTCCCACCCCTCTCTCCCTCCCTCTCTCCCTCCCCCTTCCTGCAGGGCGGCACGGGTCACAACCTGATGCAGCTCTCCTGGCCCGAGGAGGCCTTTGTCCTGTCCTCGGAAGAGGAAGAGGAGCAGAATCGCAATCGTGCGGAGCGGATAGCAGGGGGGGAGCCGCTGCCTGAGCTCCCGCCCACTGAGGGCCCGCTGGATACTTGGCTTCGGAAACCGCATCGCGGACAAAGGCTGCTGCTGTGCAGTGTGCTGGAATACATCTCAGACCGGGGCGCATGGTAGGGGAGAGGGGGGGAGGAAGGGAGGGAGGGGAACAGGAGGGGAGGGGGGGGGGGGGGGGGAAGGGAGGAAGGAAATGAGGGGAGGAGGGAGGAGGAGGGGAAGGGTGAAGGAGGGGAGGGGAGGGGGGAGGTGATGATGGTGTGTGTGGGGGGGGGCGGATGTGAAGGGCTTTCAACCCTGGGAAACCCTTATCCTATTAAGGGGAAGAGCCGCTGACTGCTCGTCCAGGCCTCCATCAACCCACCTGGACCCTGCCTCACACCTGGACCCTGCCACACACCTGGACCCTGCCTTACACCTGGACACTGCATCACACCTGGACACTGCATCACACCTGGACCCTGCCTCACACCTGGACCCTGCCACACCCCTGGACCCTGCCTCACACCTGGACCCTCAAGGGCTTGTCGCACGTCTGGGTACTCCAGTCCCAGTTTTTTCTTTCATATCGTTTCATATCGTTTATCAGCATCACGTTATTTGATCCGCAGCTGCATCCTATGGTGGATTGAATTTTGCGTAGAAAAGGCCCCTGCTTTGCTTGTCGATATCCTGACACACACCGTATATTATTTCATTTGCCCTCCCCCCGTTTTACTCTCCTCCTTGCTATAAAGGCCCCTGCTTTGCTTGTCATGACCCCGACACACGCCGAATCGGATTTGACTTGCCCTCTGTCCGCATGAGCCCTCCCCCTTCGTGACTCCCCCCGTGCAGCTGGCTGACCTCCCGTCACATCAACGACTTCACCATGTACTCTTCCAAAAGGGCGATGGAGCTGGACAGCTTGGCCTACTTCCTGTTCCTGTCGGAGCAGCAGGGTGCCAACATGGGCATGCAAGTCGACGTGATCAGCAGCGCACGTGCACAAGGCGTGGATGGGTAAGGACATGGAGGGGGGGGGGGATAGGGTTTAGGGGGGTAGGGTAGGGTTAAGGGGGGGAAGCAGCAGGGGGGTCAACATGGGCATGCAAGTCAACGTGATCAGCAGCGCACGCGCACAAGGCATGGACGGGTGAGGACATGGAGGGGGGGGGATAGGGTTTAGGGGGGGGGGGGGTAGGGTTTAGGGGGGGAAGCAGTAGGGGGGTCAACATGGGCATGCAGGTGGACGTCGTTTACAGCGTGCGTGCGTAAGACGTGGGCGGATGGTGAGGACATGGAGGGGGGGGGGGTATGGTTGAGGGGGGAGCAACTGGGTGCCATCAGGGGTATGCAGGTGGTTGTATTTAGCAGTGCACACGTGCATACGGTGTGGACGAGTGAGTCATGGGGGAGGTGGAGATATCTCCCCCTCCCCCACAGGGTGGGTGGGAGGGTGTGCAACGGGGGTGTAGGTTCACGTCATTAGCAGTGCGCCTGCGTAAGGCGTGGACTGAAGAGGACATGGGGTCGGGGAGATAGGGTTTACAACGAAGGCGCAGGGGGGGGATTGGGGGTCAAATGTTTGAGCTATCACCGGGCGGGGAGTAAGATTAAGAGTGGCGTCATTGGTTGAAGTGGGATTCTCCTTGTGAGTCCTTAACCCTTACTCCACAAACTCAAAACCGATGCTGCAGTCCAGGGTCTTGCTTAGCTGGGCAGAACCTGCAACACCTCGACCTGTTAACCCTGAACCCTGATCTCCTGTTGCAGGGTGGTGGTGAGCCGGATAGAGCCGGATACGCGGCTACACCGTTTGATGGAGGTCAAGGCCTCAGAGATGCAGACGCCGCACATGATGACTGCCATTGAGATGGTGAGAGGGGGGGCAGGGGGCGGGAGGGGGCATTTAGAGAGAGGGGGGTTGAGGGGGAAAGGGAAGAATACAGAGGGGGGAGGGGGAAAGGGGGAGAATACAGAGGGGGGGGGGAGGCGTGAGAGAAGGGGGCATAAAGGGGGGGGGGAGACGAGCGTACAGAGAGGGGGGAGAGAGAGAGGAGGGGGGGGGGGTACAGAGGGGTGAAACAGGGGGGCAGTGTAGGGGAGAGGGCAGCATTATTTGTACACATGGAGATAAGTATGGGGTACGCAGGGGGAGATGCCTGTATTTTTTCAATTTCAGCACTGCTCTATTTGTATTACAGCCCATTAACTGTCATACAGCATTGATACATTCATGAGACCCTGTCAGGCTTCTACAACACCCAGCCAAACTGCATTTCCACACGTTTTGTAGAGATCATTTCCTACAGCCTGCACGACACCCCTCTGCAACACCTGGTCTATCTGGCGTTCTATGAATGTGGGAGAGATCATTTCATAATCCCCTCATCCCTTTTCAACACCTATCCCCCCTGGCTGAATGTGTGGCAGGTAAAGAGCAACTGCAGCGGCAAGCTGTTCTCTAGCTCCAAGCGGTACATCACCGACATCAGCTTACTGAGAGGTGAGATGGTTCGAATTTTAGCAGGCTGCTTTCAACCCCTCAAATAGGCCTAAACCCTTATCTGCATCACCATCATTGAGGCTTACCCGGAGGTGAGATGGTTCAAATATAGACAAGCTGCTCGTGAACCCCCGAATAGACCTAAACCTTTTATCTGCATCACCAACATCGGCCTTCTGAGAGTCCATACAGTCGTCATCGGTGGGATCTTAGTCCCACCCATGACGCCACGACAGGATGTGCCTTGACCTGAGACCTTGTTGTCCAGTGTGCACCCTCCTCCACATCCACACACACCCTCCCAGATCGCTCCACACACACTCCTCCGCTCAACTCCAACCGTGGCCATGATCTTCTTGCGCTATCTCCCCTGCTCCCCACTGCCTAGCTCTTTACCCACACCTCTGCTTCCCGTCCCCAAACCCCGCCTTTCCCCGGCACCCCACTCCCCACAACTTTGCTCTCAACCTACTCATTTGCTCTCTGCCCCCCTAACCCCACCTTGCCCCTCCTCCCGGTCCCCATAGCCTTGCCCTCAACCTGGCTCTCTACTACCCATCCCCAAACCCGGCCTGCCCCCCCTCCATTCTCGCCACGGCCTTGCCCTCAACCTGGCTCTCTACTACCCGTCCCCAAACCCCGCCCTACCCCTCCTACATGCTCCCCACAACCTTGCTCCTGAACTGCCCCTCTACTCCCTGTCCCCAAACACCGCCCCGCCCCTCCTACCTGCTACCTACGGTATTTCTGTTAACCTTCCCCTCTTCTCTACAGCCTTCACCTTCACCTCTTCTCTACAGCCTTCACCTTCACCTCTTCTCTCCACTCTTCACCTTCCCCTCTTCTCTCCACCCTTCACCTTCCCCTCTTCTCTCCACCCTTCACCTTCCCCTCTTCTCTCCACCCTTCACCTTCCCCTCTTCTCTCCACCCTTCACCTTCCCCTCTGCTCTCCACCCTTCACCTTCCCCTCTGCTCTCCACCCTTCACCTTCCCCTCTGCTCTCCACCCTTCACCTTCCCCTCTGCTCTCCACCCTTCACCTTCCCCTCTGCTCTCCACCCTTCACCTTCCCCTCTGCTCTCCACCCTTCACCTTCCCCTCTGCTCTCCACCCTTCACCTTCCCCTCTGCTCTCCAGCCTTCACCTTCCCCTCTGCTCTCCACCCTTCACCTTCCCCCGCCCTCCCCTCTCTGATGCCTCGCAGCCCTGCTGTCCACTCCGGCTGTTCTCCTCCTCACCCCCTCTCTCGGCCTTGCCCCCCTCCAATCTGACCTCCTCCCCGCCCTAACCCCTCCCTCCCCTCTCTGATGCCTCGCAGCCCTGCTGTCCACTCCGACTGTTCTCCTCCTCACCCCCTCTCCCGGCCTTGCCCCCCTCCAATCTGACCTGTTCCCTGCCCTGACCCCTCCCTCCCCTCTCTGATGCCTTGCAGCCCTGCTGTCCACTCCGACCGTTCCCCTCCTCACCCCCTCTCTCAGCCTTGCCCCCTCCAATCTGACCTGCTCCCTGCCCTGACCCCTCCCTCCCCTCTCTGATGCCTCGCAGCCCTGCTGTCCACTCCGACCGTTCCCCTCCTCACCCCCTCTCTCGGCCTTGCCCCCCTCCAATCTGACCTGCTCCCTGCCTTGACCCCTCCCTCCCCTCTCTGTGCCTCGCAGCCCTGCTGTCCACTCTGACCGTTCTCCTCCTTACCCCCTCTCCCGGCCTTGCCCCCCTCCAATCTGACCTGTTCCCTGCCCTGACCCCTCCCTCCCCTCTCTGATGCCTCGCAGCCCTGCTGTCCACTCTGACCGTTCTCCTCCTCACCCCCTCTCTCGGCCTTGCCCCCCTGAAATCTGACCTGCTCCCTGCCTTGACCCCTCCCTCCCCTCTCTGATGCCTCGCAGCCCTGCTGTCCACTCTGACCGTTCTCCTCCTTACCCCCTCTCTCGGCCTTGCCCCCCTCCAATTCGACCTTCTCCCCGCCCCGCCCCCCGCCCCCCGCCCCACAACCTTACTCCTGAACTGCCCCTCTGCTCCCTGTCCCCCAACCCCGCACCGCCCCTCTTTTTTGCTCCCTATGGTATTTTGGTTCACCTTCCCCTCTTCTCTCCACCCTTCACCTTCCCGCCTTCCCCTCTCTCATCCCTCGCAGCCCTGCTGTCCACTCCGGCCGTGTTCCGCCCTGTCCTCGTGTCGACCCCCACCGGCGGGGTGCGCGTGCACCTAGACGCCTGTGACCTCACGGCAGCTCGCGACGTACACTGCGTTGCAATCACGAGCAGAGAGCCGTCCAAGTTCTTCAACGGACCGGCGGTGAGACGCCGAGTCTGAAAGAGTAGGGAAGATCTTACCGCTAGGCCTCTGTTTCCTGTTTTTCTGTCTCTTCAAACACCCCAGCTGGAACCCTCAATGGCCTGCTTGCATCCTTCCTGTTTCCACCAGGGCTATTCCCCCCCTCATCTTCAACCGCCGCCTGCCTGAACCCCTTCTTGCTCGAAGATCGTGCTCTTCCTTATTTTCCGCCCCCCTGATCAAGCATGAGACCTGTACCGCATCCTCAGACCCTCCTGACCAGCCTGCCCACCCTGGGATCAACGGAGATGCACCTCCCCACTGTCAGACCCGCCTGGCACCCCTCTCTGGTCAGAAAACCAGCACCTCCTCACCTCTCGCCCCGTCTCACTCGCCTGCCCCCCCCCCCATCTTCCTTTTCTTCTCCTGTCAAAGGACCTTCCTGAGCTTCTCACGGTGGTCCACACAATGGACAACACGGCAACCTTCCGCCGCTTTGTCGGCTCGCTAGTCTCCGAGCCCGCACCCCCATCATTCCCCGTGCCGGCCTCAAAAGGCCGCGGCCGCGGCGGCGGCGGGCTGGGCCCCTCGGAGGCCGCTACCCCAGCAGTGCCCAGCGGGAAGCAGCTGGTGGGCAACGCGCCCCGCGTGCTGGCTGCAGTACAGCCAGGGGATCGGCCGGGGCATGCAAGGGCAGGTGCCCGCGATGAGGCGCCTGCGGTGGAGGTGCCTACCGGGCAGACGATCGTGTTCCTCCTTGCGGATAACGCTGCCACCAAACTGGCCATGCCGGTGAGCTCACATGGGGGCAGTGCACAAGCTGGGGGCAATGCAGGTGGGCCGCCAACACCGAAGCAGCCAGGGGGGTCCACCACCGCTGTTGGGGTGGCACCACCGCTGTTGGGGTGGCACCACCGCTGTTGGGGTGGCACCACCGCTGTTGGGGGGCACCACCGCTGTTGGGGGGGCACCACCGCTGTTGGGGGGGCACCACCGCTTTTGGGGGGCACCACCGCTGTTGGGGTGGCACCACCGCTGTTGGGGGGGCACCACCGCTGTTGGGGGGGCACCACCGCTGTTGGGGGGCACCACCGCTGTTGGGGTGGCACCACCGCTGCTGGGGGGCACCACCGCTGTTGGGGGGTCACCACCGCTGTTGGGGTGGCACCACCGCTGTTGGGGGGCACCACTGCTGTTGGGGGGCACCACCGCTGTTGGGGGGCACCACCGCTGTTGGGGGGCACCACCGCTGTTGGGGGACACCACCGGGTTGGGGGGCACCACCGCTGTTGGGGGACACCACCGGGTTGGGGGGCACCACCGCGTTGGGGGGCACCACCGCTGTTGGGGGAGCACCACCGCTGTTGGGGGGCACCACCGCTGTTGGGGGGCACCACCGCTGTTGAGGGGGCACCACCGCTGTACGGTGCATATATGCGGTGCATGTAACTTATTGTGCGTTAATATGGTGTAAGAGGATTTGCGGTGTGCGGCACTCTGGATTAAGTGTGATACACCCTGCTCCCAGATTTGAATATGACGGTTGGATTTCACTCTTCTGAACTCTCTTTCAGAATCCCCCACCCAAATCATATTCACCCCCCACCCCTGTCACCCTCCCTCACGACCCCTGCCCTTTCCCACTTGTTGTCACTCCTCCACTGAATCTCTTTCAGAATTCCCCCTCAAAACTACATTCACCTATGGTGCAGAACGTCAAGTGGGTTGATGCTTCCTCTGCCCCAATGCATACTGACGTACCCCTCACCCCATGTCATCCTCCCTCATTCCCCCCTGCCCTTCCTCCCTGTTGCCCCTCCCTGCCTTCCAGCTGGTGCTGAGCATCCTCCGGCCCGGGAAGGACAAGCTTCACCTCATCACCGTCGCCAGATCTCCTTGGCTGGTTCAGGAGGCCAAGTGAGAGGGGGATGAGATATGGATTCAGAATTAAACAAAAATACGATTACGTGCAGTCCCGCACTGTGAATGCGTGCCAGTACGCACAATCTTAACCATGAATGTAAATGAACTCCTCCTAATTTAATACTTTCAGCTTATAATATTAATATGGTGATTGAGGTGTTTAATATGGGTGAATACAACCGTAGATTTGCTTTGCCCTCCCTCACCAGCAACTTTGTTTGGGGTTGAGGGATCCATGAATTTACTAATTGTCGATTGCCAACGCCAGTTTTCAGCCGGAAATTAAGAGTTTGTGTCGACAGTTATCCCTGACGGCAGCATTAAAAGAAACCAGGTTTTGATGTCCGAGGGAAAGCAAATCAAACTTACGGAAATTAAGTTATGCTTAAATGCCGTTTATGATTTAATGAAGATCATGCGTTGACTGATGGGAGGCGCATGGGTGATAAAGGCTTGTAAACAAAAAGCACAAGGCATGTCATCAAGTGTCGGCAGCTCTGAAGCCTGTCCCCTTGACCCTTCTCCCTTGCACTCTCCTGCCCTGCTCCCCTGCTTTGCCTATCAGGGACATCTGTGCAAAGTTTGAAGCCATGGCCAAGACCAGCCTAGCGGAGATCCACACTGAAATTCTGGTGAGCAAGGGGGAAGGGCGCAATGGCTGCAAACCTGAAACCTGAAGCCTGAAACCTGCTTCAGGGATAAATTTACCTCGACAGGTATATTTGGGAACCTGACGTCTTCACCTCTCCCATCTCACCCGCTTCCCGCACCTCCCACACTCCCCTCTCATCCTCTCACTTATCCTCCTCTCATCTCCCACCATTTCCTTCCGCATGTTCCCTCCCCCCCTCTCATCCTCTTCTCACATTTCCCAACACCTTCTGGTCCTGTCACCCCTCCCCCCTCCTCCCCTCCCCCTCCCCCACCCCTCCGCCCCTCATCCTCCCCCCTGCTCCTCCCCCCTGTCACCCCTCATCCTCCTCCCTGTCACCCCCCACCCCCCACCCTCATCCTCTTCTCACACTTCACCATCCCTACTGGTCCTGTCACCTGTCATCTCTCACCCTCCTCCCCTCCCCTCCCCTCCTCCTCCCCCTCCCCTCCTCCTCCTCCTCCCCTCCTCCTCCCTCCTGTGTAGTTCAAGTCCAACGTCTCCATCGTGGACATGCTAGCAACACACATTCATGACTTGGGACCCAACCTGGTGGTCATGGGCAGCAGAGCCCTGTCCAAGGGACTGGCAATCACACCGGTGGCAAGCATATCAGTCGGGTGGGTGCAGGCGGGGGGGTTGCAAGGTGCCGGGTGGGTTGGTTCAGCATGAGTGGGTGGGGAGGTGAGTGGGTGGGGAGGTGCTGGGTGCAGGGCAGGTCGGTGGGGAGGTGGGTGGGTTCAGGTGGAGGGGGCAGGGCAGGTGGGTACAGGTATTGGGGCAGGTAGTTGAAGGGTTCAGGGTGTGCGGGTCAAGGGTTTAGGGCTGGGCATCGTAAGTCCACCTTTGGTTAAAGAGTGGAGGGGGGGGGGTGTAATGCTGGGGAGGGGAGATGGGGGCCTAATGCTGGATGCAAATGTCTCCTAAAGATTTGAAATATTCTTGTCTCTCCGGGGATGTGCATTTTCAGATGTGTGAATGTTTACTTCTTTGTAGGCCTTGTCTATTGACTGTTTCTTTTCTTTGAACTATAAACTACCGGGAAAGGGTACAAGCAAAATCCAGTTTGCTCGCCCTCTCGTTTCTGTTAATCACACTTGAATTTAATGCTTTGTGGTGAAATTCAATTTCCACATGATTCCTCATCAATTCCTCATATTTCTTTTCTTTGCCGCGATTTGTGGTAATGGTGCCAGACTGCCAGCTAGGTATTTATTTAGCTGGATTTCCCAGTCCTGGAAACGTTAAATTCTGTTTACTGCTCCCCCTGGCTCATCTCTTGCTACTTCTCCCTGTCCACACCTGGCCAGGCTGCTCAAGCGGCTGTTCACACCAGTCCTCCTTGTCAAGTCTTCAGCCAAGTGCGCAACCATTCAATGGGACCAAGATAGCCTCAAATGCATGGTACAGGTGAGCAGTACAGTAATCTAGACAGCAGGCTGCTACGTCATGTAATATTTCGTTTTTTTGATGACGCAAAAAGACTGCTGCATCCACATCCTCAGATCCATATGCGTGTCCGCCATTCCTCCTCGTTTTCCTTCTTGTATTCTTTCTCTGCAACATGTGCTCTCCGGCTCAACTGACCTAACTGCTCCCCGCTCCTCCTGCCCCCCCCGCCTTGAAAGGTGGACCACACACCACGCCCCATGCTCCTCTTTGTCTCATCTAGATTTGTTCATTTTTTCATAAAGCGCAGTCAGGCTGTACTATTCCGAACCGCCCCCCTGCTCCCACCTGCTTTCCACCGCCATTCCCTTTCCTCCTCTTCTCTCCACTGTCCAGCTCCACTTACCCAGCAGCTTCCTTTGCTCCCACCTGCTCCTCCCCGCATGCCAGGTGAACCACTCCATTCGCCCCTTGTTCTTCATCCTCTCCTCTCCGCTCTCCAGCTCAACTTACCCAACAGCTCCCGCTCTCTTGCTTCCGCCGCCATTCCTCCTCTTCCTCTCCTCTCCGCTGTCCGGCTCCACTCACCCAACAGCCCCCCCTGCTTCTCCCGCCTGCCAGGTGGACCAATCCACTTGACCCTTATCCTTCTTCCTCTCCCCTCCACTGTCCAGCTCCACTCACCCAACTGCTCCCCGACCCCCCTGCTTCCCCCTGCCGTGCTAGGTGGACCACTCCACTCGCCCCCTGCTCAAGTACGTGTGCTCCAACCTCCTCAATGCTAAGCGACAGGACCAAGTGTTCCTGGGCAGATCATGCTCCACAGTCTCCGGCATGGTAAGGCAGGCCCTATGACCTTGAGGGCTTGCCTCACTTTGTTGAGGCAAGCCGTCAAGCTTTACAAGCTTGATGGCCTGCATCAACAAAATGAGGCAAGCGGGGCATGACCCCTTTGAGGCATGCCCCGCATGCCTGCACTCCATAGCCCTAGAGGCAGGCCCTCAAACCATAGCCCTAGTTTGGCAGGCCCTTAACACTAAACCCTGTTGACATGAGCATTGAAGTCAGGGTAAGGGTTTAAGCCTTAAGGTTAGTTGTCCTTCTATGCCCTGAACCCTTACCCTGAAGCCCCGTGGCAAGGGGGCTCCAGTATTGACCCACTTTGCACAGGAAAGGGTCCAGCTGTTAAGTGCGTAAGGCTACTTATCGGAGTAGGAACGCACAAAGCAGGGCAAACGAAGCTTGCACTTTCAAACCTGAATCCTGCACTCAAACCCTGGATTAACAGCTGGGCTCACTGGATTGTTCCCAGTGGAAGAAAAAGGGTGGGTGCAGGAATAAGCAGTCGTATATAATTGACAAACGGATTCCGATTTGTGCCATTAGTACCGCCCCTGCATAGCGCGTAACCAGGATCTCTCCTGACGCATTCTCCTCTCCCCCTGCAAGTCCTGTGCCCCTCTCCTCCTCTCTTCCTGCCCCCTCTGTCCTCTGTCTCTCTCCCCCTACATCCTCCCCCTCCCCTCTCTTTGTGCCCCTTCTGTCCTCTATCTCCCCGCCTATATCCCCCCCCACTCGATACCCAACTGCCTCGGAACGCAAGGCCAGCTGATGTATCATCAGCCGACTGAAGCCTCAACGCTTAACCCTCAACCCTCAACCTTTGACCCTTCACCCTCTTTCCGGGCGCCCAGGAGTCCCAGGCTAGCCGGCGCCTCATCAGCAGTTTTGTGGATGTGGCCAACTTGTTGAGCTTCAACGCAACGCGTCGGCCGCTGATCGGCGAGTACGAGGAGGACGGGTGTCGTGCCGCAGAGATGGACATGGTGCACATTATAGCTGTGCAGGTGAGATGGAGGGAAGGGGGCATGGGCATGAACATGGGAATGGACATGGACATGGAAAGTGTGATCTGAGACAGTGAACGTCAGTTTTAGAAAGAGATTCCTCCAAAAGTGTGACTCCTAGTCCATGCTTGGCAGCTGCACATTCCAAAAGAGTGACTCGGGGTCCATGGCTGGCAACTTAAAATGTTAAGAGTGTGACCCTGGGTCCATGACTGTGTACTGCACAGTTTTTAAGTGTGGCAATAGGTCCATTGCTGACTGCCATTCACATTGAAGTGTGACCTCGAGCCCATGGCTGTCAGTTACACTTTTCAATTCCCCCACCCCTTCCCCCTTAACTTTCACATCCCAGCTGGATCTCCCTGCCCCTGTTCCTGTTTGCGTGCTGTAGGCCCCCATGGGTAAGGCCTTGCCTGACAGCGTATTCAAGATTATCCGGAATGCCCGGTCTGCAGTCCTCGTGTACAAACAAGTGACGACCGCGTTCTGAGGCGTGGTCAAGATTATCGGTCAATGAATGTTCAAGGGCACCTGTAACGCTCAGTTGGCAGTCCTAATAAGCAGAAGACCACGACGCTCGGAGGAGGGGGGGGAGGGTCGAGCTGGCGCATCTGACATGGCCTGCTGTCCGGCAAGACCCGTCTTCGCTGCCTAGCCGGTCCGGCTGAAGGAGAGACGAGGATGTCGGCAACCCATCATGGCATCCTCGCCTAAAAAGCGGTGGCTGAGCTCACGGCTGCGCCTGCACTCCCTGATCTGTGGGCGCAGATGATGTTTGTGTTTTGAGGGCGCTCGTTTGCGGACGGCCCTGCTGGCATTGCGCCGCGCTGCACCAAGAGATTGTGCCCATGCTACCGTCTGGCTTCCTGCTACCTGGGCTGCTCCTGATCCCCCCACTAAGGGCCGTCCACCCCCACCCCTCACATGAGCTACTGCCGCCGCCTTTAAATGGACGGCCGGCCTAGTTTGCATTTTGCACGGTATTGTATCATGAGGGAAATGTAGTGCACCCAGCCTCTTTGAAGGCTTTTCCATGGATGTGCACAGGCTGCAGCAACAACTCAGCTAGAGAGTGTTCGACATGACCCACGCACCCCTTTTCATGCCTACCAATTCTTGTAGGTACAGGTTAGCCTCTGTATCTGCGCACAAGGAAAATAATTGAAACCGAGAGAAGATGAGCGTTCTACACTAGAATGGCATGCTTTGTGACCGCGCATTTTCAAGTGAAGTTAGCCATATGTATGAATCTGGAGCCACGACCGGGAGGCAATGGGTTCGGCTTTTCCAAGATGACTGGACACATATTGACCATTCAAAGCCCTTAATGTTGGCATTTAGCCGAAATTTCATATTGTTTATCGTGGGTAAGCTTGATGTATCTATTAATCCGGCGCTCCCTAATTATTTGCAGATCCCATGCACCTCTCAGCGGTGCCATATGGACTGTCAACTTCGAATTTAAAATTAAATACCGGTTTCCCTTTCCCCCGGTATGTGTGGCGTCATTGTAACATGTAATGTAAAGGATAAAGAAGCCCAGGGTGCCGGCCTTCCGTCGTTTCAAGAATAAATGGGCCCCCTTACTCCAGGGCTTGCGGTGGGGTTATAGCTTCTAGTGCAATGACGATGGAGGGGTCAGCAGCACAGCTGCACAGCCACTCCCACAGACTGGTATTGATGAAAGGAGAAAGGCGGTCCCCTCTGGACGGTCCATAGCATATTACAAAATTATAGGCCGTTTTGCCCCCCAATGGTACCCTCCTCGGGTCTCTTACGGCTCATGAACAGGTCAATAACGCTGCACCTCTGGGCCCGCTCAAAGTTCCTCGCGATTATTCTGCTTGCCCATCTGAGGAAAGGGAATAGATCATAAGTCAGCCACAGGATAATCAGCAATCTGACAGGTCAGACGCATTCCCCACCCAATCGTCACTGATGAACAGAAGGGACAAGATTGCAATCCGTGTGACATGTACAAAGAAATCTGCCAGCAGCATGTGTCTAATCGGACGTTTGTCAATGTCGTAGGAAAAGTACGCATAACTAAGCATCATGATCAGGATCTGGTTGGTGAGTTTCGGGTGGCGCTTGGTGCATTCTTTCCTTAGGGTGCACCTCTGTGCCGCGACAGAAGTTGTGATTGACTGCATGTGGGTAGGGGGTTGTTCATGCGGGCGGGGGGCTGTGCGTGCATGCAGGGGGTTGTTCATGCTGACGGGTAACGATAACCGGGCGTCGACGAAGGCTTGGTCTCTTATCGGCCTAAACGTGGAGACCTTCCACAAGCACATCGTGGGGAGAGCCTTGGAGATGGGGTACAACCCCGGTGCAATCGCATGGAATCTCCTGCAGTATCAGGCTCTCGGGTCGGCCGCGGACACACAACTCAGAGACTCACTAACCCGTGAAAAGTGAGCGCACAGCGCAATCAGACAACTGCGCTCACGCAAAGTTCCACTTGAACAGACTGTGTGCCTTCTGCAGTACAACAGCCGAACATAACCAACCGACATAATTTTGTCCCACCAGAAGCAAAGAGGAAACACTGGGTTGAACGCCCTAAAACCTCTCAAGAACTCAACACGAGGAGGTGTGCATGCGGGCAGAGGGCTGTCCATGCGACCCACCAGCTTCAGCAGATCACACTTCAGGCTGGGCGGCGTTTTAGAGATGACCCAGCTGATCCAGCAGATTCCCAGTATCCCCATCTTTCTAGATAGGGGATAAGATCATGGGCAGGGGCAGACCGGGGGGCAGACTGAAGGCAAAGGTACTATTTTGGGGAGAGGTTATCTGCCCTTTGATTGGGGTCGGTCAGACTATCGCGTTTGTTGGTTTGCGTTTGACATCTATAATCGAAAATAGCTACGGTATCAGAAGATAGTAAGAACTACGTATGGTTTCCAATTTCTTCGTGCGTGTTAACGAATGAACGAATCCCTAGGTGTAGGGACAGATTTTCCCGTACAGGTTGCGCGCATCCTTCCCCATGTCATTGCGATTGTGGATCAATCACTCAACGGTACCTCAGTAAGCGTTTGCGATTTCCCTCACGACCAGCTACGGTCGCCGAGAGGTTTCACGCCGAGAGGGTTTACCAATCGTTCAGGCGACTCCAATTGGATTCGAACCCACATCCCCATTCTTCGCAGGATGATGCTCTACCCAATTGGGCTACGGAACCTAAGGCCAGCGCCTGGCTACCAAGCACGCTGCCTACCTGAAGATATGGGTGTTCGAATATTGGTATGAGCTATCAACAGCATGCACAAGATGTCCTAGTGGCAGTGCATCTCATACCGGTACCAATATTCAAACAATGGGCGCAGTTGACTCAAATTAAACATTACTGTGTTTATCCAAACGCCCCCCCCCCTGCGTTTAGCGTCTACGTTTGCGTTTGCGCTTCCAAATGCGACCTCAAACACAATGCAGTCTGACCGATCTCTAAGGGGGATAAGGTGGGCAGTGGGGGCATCTACCGCACTCTACCGCTGACAGGACCCAGCCACCCATTACCTCAGCTGCATTAAAACCATCTGCATGTGCTATGCGCACGAGGCAAGGGTTTCACCGCAATCGCAGGTACATGCAGCTCAGTCACATCCAGGCTGGTGGGGCATCTCAGTTCAATTGTCCAGCCATTTGGGCGTCACAGTCTTTCGCTGTTGTAGCCATGTTGCATCAAGATTACATGCAGATGTCCTCAGCTGGGGGCAAGGGGAGTGGGCGGCGGCCTCTTAGTTCAGTCGCTCAGTCCTAAGAACGTCACAATATCATGCTCTGTAGCATCAAGGTCACCAGTAGGGGGCAAAGGGGGGTGAAGGGGGCATTAGGGGCAGGTGGGGGCATTTGCCGCAACAGGAAGCTGACACAGCCCGTCGTTTCAAGCCCACACACACACCCATAGTTGCCACCAGGGGGACCAAGAGGGCAAGGGGGGCATCTGCCGCAACCTCCAGCTAACATCATTACTTTGCATCAAGACCACATGCAGACACCAAGGGTGTTAGTA
The DNA here is from genome assembly GCA_037349105.1 of Limnomonas spitsbergensis. Taxonomy (NCBI): domain Eukaryota; kingdom Viridiplantae; phylum Chlorophyta; class Chlorophyceae; order Chlamydomonadales; genus Limnomonas; species Limnomonas spitsbergensis. The sequence continues at coordinate 875,005 of JAYJMM010000078.1, read as the reverse complement.
AGGGGCTTGTTGGGGGGATCTTACCACACAATTTGTTCACCGTCTGGAGGGTGTCAAATTCTGCGAAGAAGGCGTTAGGGGCTTGCACACGCAAACCACTTGCTTCAGGTACGAACAAAACAAAGTCAGGTCGCATACAGAGCCACATCACTGCTTTAAAAACATTGCACGAAAGCTCGCTCAAATTCCTTTGGTGTCAGCGCTATTTAGAGTGAGGTGTAGATTTCTCACTTCATTGTGCCTTGACAACCGGGGAGGTGATTGCGAGTTTGCATCAGAGTGTTTTCTTTGCCCCTTGAAACCACGTTTGATAACCTGTGCAACTCGCAAGCTATGAGCCACCCACCTGATCGCTTCATCTTGAGGTCGTTCATTTTCTAGGGTCTGGCCACAATGATCATTCATGGGAATCGAAGGAGCAGCATGGACAATTAAGCGTTAAATTTGAAACAAATTTCGCTCTGGTGCCACGACCAGGGGGAGGCCACGACGGGATGACGAAAAATGAGGAGGCACCTGCATGGAGTGACCTACTCATCGACGACGTATGGTAAGACGGGCAGATGGGATGGATGCCCAACAGCAATACCTCAAGAATTTCTCCTTGCTCAGGACCCATATCGTGGCAGCCCTAGCCTGCCGACACAAAGCCAATTTGAGACAGACCTGCACGCGGCTTAGGCTGCTCGTCAACTCCAGCGTCACACTGCTCAAGGTGACCGTGTGCGCATGAAGCCTACGTCTTAGTCCATCCTTGCCCTGCGTTGTAGCTCATCCATGCCATGTTGAATGCTGACTCAGCTGCATCGCCGATTCCACCTCCATGCACACGTCCATGCATGAGTATGTGCAGGTGGACCCCTCAGGCCCCGATCAGGTCATGTTATGGCGCCTATCCCGCAGCTACCCAGCTACCACATGTATCGAGGTCACCAAGTCTGCTCCTTGGGACAAGCTCTGCGACAATGTGTTTGCTCAAATGGCGCTCCAAGATGTGGTCCACCTGAAGCACCTGACCTCTGTCAACCTAGAGTGTTGCACGCAGCTTGGCGTGGCCGGCGTCGCCGCGCTGGCGCTGGCATGCCCGCAGATCAAGACCATCACCTTGCCGAGGGTGCGGCCGGGGGATCTGGAGTAGAGCCTGCACTGTTGTTTTCACCCTCCACCTAAACAGGGACAGTGATTTTATGTCTGAAACCTATCAACCCTATGCAGCAGCTGTGGTACTGGCAGCTGTCTGCCTATTATCAATGGTGCTACCTGCAGTACATTCACACTTCTACTGGTCCGAGGTGGGAAGACCAGCACCCAGGTGTCGGCCCTGACTGGCTTTGTCAGCAGCACTGGCGCACTCCTTGAGACCTGCATCAGGAGCATTAGTGCACTCATGCACGAACAAAGCCTCCAGGCCTCCTGGATGTGTGCCCACTGACAGGGAGGCTGGCTTGCCGTTCTCCACCATTTGGGGTCCACGGGTAGTAACAACCGGGAGTGAGGCTGGCAAGCTGTTTTCCATCCAGGCCAGGCCCTACCTCTGCTGTCCCTACAGTGGCCACTGCACTGGCAGGCACACAAACATGTTCCCTGGGTCACACAAACATGTCTGCTGGGTCACAAAAACATGTAGTGGGTCATAGAAACATGTCTACAGAAGCAACATGAAGCTGAATGTGATGCTGATGGAGGCCAGGGGAAAGATTTTCTCTTTCGCGATATCCCGTGTATCTCGGAGCATCCTCCCGCACAAGTCACCCCGTTGTTTGTTTGTCCCTGCACTCCTCTCTCCCCTTGCGCTCTGTGTAGATCTGCAAGATCCGGCGCAATGACGCCATGCTGTCTGTGCTGCCGCGGCTGCCAAACCTGGATTGCCTGCGTCTGAGGTGGGCTCTTGTTGGGGGGACTGCATGGCTGTTGTTCCTGGTCCGATATGCATCCCAGCGAGGCACGGTCTTCAGTTACCGTATATGAATGTTGGTTGATTTACGAGTGTGCCCTGAGCACGATGACTGTTTTGCTTTGGGAATTGTGTTCCCTGGTACCTTGGGACGCAAGGGCTTCTTCTTTAGTTGCTGCCAGCACTGACCTTTTGGACCCAGATATCCATATTCACACATTGCTCCTGTAGACTGTACTACTGTTCATATTCACACATTGCTCCTGTAGACTGTACTACAGTTCATACTCATACATTGCTTCCGTACACTTAGTACTGTTCATATTCACACATTACAGCTGCCAGTTTCACACATGTGGCCCTGCTTCTGTCTGTTTGTCGGTTAGGTGCTGCAATGATGTCCCTGTTGCCAAGCACCTGGTTCCTCTCACTCAGCTGACTTCGTTGGAGCTGGAGTCCTTTGGAGGTGGGGAGCTGAGGGCATGAGGGCAGTACTAGGGATGGTGGGGGGGGGTGTCTGGCAGGGAAGGTACCTGAAGTATGACTGGCTCCAGTGGGATGGGGATTGAGGGCAGGCTCCAGTGGGATGGGGATTGAGGGCAGGCTCCAGTGGGATGGGGATTGAGGGCAGGCTCCAGTGGGATGGGATTGAGGGCAGGCTCCAGTGGCATGGGGATTGAGGGCAGGCTCCAGTGGGATGGGGATTGAGGGCAGGTTCCAGTGGGATGGGGATCTGGGGCAGGCTCCAGTGGGATGGGATTGAGGGCAGGCTCCAGTGGCATGGGGATTGAGGGCAGGCTCCAGTGGGATGGGGATCTGGGGCAGGCTCCAGTGGGATGGGGATTGAGGGCAGGCTCCAGTGGGATGGGGATTGAGGGCAGGCTCCAGTGGGATGGGGATTGAGGGCAGGCTCCAGTGTGATGGGGATTGAGGGCAGGCTCCAGTGGGATGGGATTGAGGGCAGGCTCCAGTGGGATGGGGATTGAGGGCAGGCTCCAGTGGGATGGGGATTGAGGGCAGGCTCCAGTGGGATGGGGATTGAGGGCAGGCTCCAGTGGGATGGGATTGAGGGCAGGCTCCAGTGGCATGGGGATTGAGGGCAGGCTCCAGTGGGATGGGGATTGAGGGCAGGCTCCAGTGGGATGGGATTGAGGGCAGGCTCCAGTGGCATGGGGATTGAGGGCAGGCTCCAGTGGGATGGGGATTGAGGGCAGGCTCCAGTGGGATGGGGATTGAGGGCAGGCTCCAGTGGGATGGGGATTGAGGGCAGGCTCCAGTGGGATGGGGATCTGGGGCAGGCTCCAGTGGGATGGGATTGAGGGCAGGCTCCAGTGGCATGGGGATTGAGGGCAGGCTCCAGTGGGATGGGGATCTGGGGCAGGCTCCAGTGGGATGGGATTGAGGGCAGGCTCCAGTGGCATGGGGATTGAGGGCAGGCTCCAGTGGGATGGGGATTGAGGGCAGGCTCCAGTGGGATGGGGATTGAGGGCAGGCTTCAGTGGGATGGGGATTGAGGGCAGGCTCCAGTGGGATGGGGATTGAGGGCAGGCTCCAGTGGGATGGGGATTGAGGGCAGGCTCCAGTGGGATGGGGATTGAGGGCAGGCTCCAGTGGGATGGGATTGAGGGCAGGCTCCAGTGGGATGGGATTGAGGGCAGGCTCCAGTGGGATGGGGATTGAGGGCAGGCTCCAGTGGGATGGGGATTGAGGGCAGGCTCCAGTGGGATGGGGATTGAGGGCAGGCTCCAGTGGGATGGGATTGAGGGCAGGCTCCAGTGGGATGGGGATTGAGGGCAGGCTCCAGTGGGATGGGGATTGAGGGCAGGCTTCAGTGGGATGGGGATTGAGGGCAGGCTTCAGTGGGATGGGGATTGAGGGCAGGTTCCAGTGGGATGGGGATTGAGTGCAGGCTCCAGTGGGATGGGATTGAGGGCAGGCTCCAGTGGGATGGGGATTGAGGGCAGGCTCCAGTGGGATGGGGATTGAGGGCAGGCTCCAGTGGGATGGGATTGAGGGCAGGCTCCAGTGGGATGGGATTGAGGGCAGGCTTCAGTGGGATGGGGATTGAGGGCAGGCTCCAGTGGGATGGGATTGAGGGCAGGCTTCAGTGGGATGGGGATTGAGGGCAGGCTCCAGTGGGATGGGGATTGAGGGCAGGCTCCAGTGGGATGGGGATTGAGGGCAGGCTCCAGTGGGATGGGGATTGAGGGCAGGCTTCAGTGGGATGGGGATTGAGGGCAGGCTTCAGTGGGATGGGGATTGAGGGCAGGCTCCAGTGGGATGGGGATTGAGGGCAGGCTCCAGTGGGATGGGGATTGAGGGCAGGCTCCAGTGGGATGGGGATTGAGGGCAGGCTTCAGTGGGATGGGGATTGAGGGCAGGCTCCAGTGGGATGGGGATTGAGGGCAGGCTCCAGTGGGATGGGATTGAGGGCAGGCTCCAGTGGGATGGGGATTGAGGGCAGGCTCCAGTGCGATGGGATTGAGGGCAGGCTTCAGTGGGATGGGGATTGAGGGCAGGCTCCAGTGGGATGGGGATTGAGGGCAGGCTCCAGTGGGATGGGGATTGAGGGCAGGCTTCAGTGGGATGGGGATTGAGGGCAGGCTCCAGTGGGATGGGGATTGGGGGCAGGCTCCAGTGGGATGGGGATTGAGGGCAGGCTTCAGTGGGATGGGGATCTGGGGCAGGCTCCAGTGGGATGGGGATTGAGGGCAGGCTTCAGTGGGATGGGGATTGAGGGCAGGCTCCAGTGGGATGGGATTGAGGGCAGGCTTCAGTGGGATGGGGATTGAGGGCAGGCTTCAGTGGGATGGGGATTGAGGGCAGGCTCCAGTGGGATGGGGATTGAGGGCAGGCTCCAGTGGGATGGGATTGAGGGCAGGCTCCAGTGGGATGGGGATTGAGGGCAGGCTCCAGTGGGATGGGGATTGAGGGCAGGCTCCAGTGGGATGGGATTGAGGGCAGGCTCCAGTGGGATGGGGATTGAGGGCAGGCTTCAGTGGGATGGGGATTGAGGGCAGGCTCCAGTGGGATGGGGATTGAGGGCAGGCTTCAGTGGGATGGGGATTGAGGGCAGGCTCCAGTGGGATGGGGATTGAGGGCAGGCTTCAGTGGGATGGGATTGAGGGCAGGCTCCAGTGGGATGGGGACTGAGGGCAGGCTCCAGTGGGATGGGATTGAGGGCAGGCTCCAGTGGGATGGGATTGAGGGCAGGCTTCAGTGGGATGGGGATTGAGGGCAGGCTCCAGTGGGATGGGGATTGAGGGCAGGCTCCAGTGGGATGGGGATTGAGGGCAGGCTTCAGTGGGATGGGATTGAGGGCAGGCTCCAGTGGGATGGGGATTGAGGGCAGGCTTCAGTGGGATGGGGATTGAGGGCAGGCTTCAGTGGGATGGGGATTGAGGGCAGGCTTCAGTGGGATGGGGATTGAGGGCAGGCTCCAGTGGGATGGGGATTGAGGGCAGGCTTCAGTGGGATGGGGATCTGGGGCAGGCTCCAGTGGGATGGGGATTGAGGGCAGGCTTCAGTGGGATGGGGATTGAGGGCAGGCTCCAGTGGGATGGGATTGAGGGCAGGCTCCAGTGGGATGGGGATCTGGGGCAGGCTCCAGTGGGATTGGGATTGAGGGCAGGCTCCAGTGGGATGGGGATTGAGGGCAGGCTTCAGTGGGATGGGATTGAGGGCAGGCTCCAGTGGGATGGGGATTGAGGGCAGGCTTCAGTGGGATGGGATTGAGGGCAGGCTCCAGTGGGATGGGGATTGAGGGCAGGCTCCAGTGGGATGGGGATTGAGGGCAGGCTCCAGTGGGATGGGATTGAGGGCAGGCTCCAGTGGGATGGGGATTGAGGGCAGGCTCCAGTGGGATGGGGATCTTGGGCAGGCTCCAGTGGGATGGGGATTGAGGGCAGGCTTCAGTGGGATGGGATTGAGGGCAGGCTCCAGTGGGATGGGGATCTGGGGCAGGCTCCAGTGGGATGGGGATTGAGGGCAGGCTTCAGTGGGATGGGATTGAGGGCAGGCTCCAGTGGGATGGGGATTGAGGGCAGGCTTCAGTGGCATGGGGATTGAGGGCAGGCTCCAGTGGGATGGGGATTGAGGGCAGGCTCCAGTGGGATGGGGATTGAGGGCAGGCTTCAGTGGGATGGGGATTGAGGGCAGGCTTCAGTGGGATGGGGATTGAGGGCAGGCTCCAGTGGGATGGGGATCTGGGGCAGGCTCCAGTGGGATGGGGATTGAGGGCAGGCTCCAGTGGGATGGGGATTGAGGGCAGGCTCCAGTGGGATGGGGATCTGGGGCAGGCTTCAGAGGGATGGGGATTGAGGGCAGGCTCCAGTGGGATGGGGATTGAGGGCAGGCTCCAGTGGGATGGGATTGAGGGCAGGCTCCAGTGGGATGGGGATTGAGGGCAGGCTTCAGTGGGATGGGGATTGAGGGCAGGCTTCAGGTGGATGGGGATTGAGGGCAGGCTTCAGTGGGATGGGGATTGAGGGCAGGCTCCAGTGGGATGGGGATTGAGGGCAGGCTTCAGTGGGATGGGGATTGAGGGCAGGCTCCAGTGGGATGGGGATTGAGGGCAGGCTTCAGTGGGATGGGGATTGAGGGCAGGCTCCAGTGGGATGGGGATTGAGGGCAGGCTCCAGTGGGATGGGGATTGAGGGCAGGCTCCAGTGGGATGGGGATTGAGGGCAGGCTCCAGTGGGATGGGGATTGAGGGCAGGCTTCAGTGGGATGGGGATCTGGGGCAGGCTTCAGTGGGATGGGGATTGAGGTCAGGCTTCAGTGGGATGGGGATTGAGGGCAGGCTCCAGTGGGATGGGGATTGAGGGCAGGCTCCAGTGGGATGGGGATCTGGGGCAGGCTCCAGTGGGATGGGGACACAGAGGATGGGTTATCAGTCATCAACTGGCTATTTTGTTAAGCAAGTCACCTTCAAAACAGGACCTGCTCGATAGGGTGAGGCGAGATCTTCTGTGAGAGATGTGCTGTACTTTGTCTCGTTGAACAGTATGGTGGCATCGGTGGGGCTCACATTGGTCCGGGCCCGCATGCCTCCTTGTTCTCCTAGCTTGACCTGTAAGCCTTTTTCGAAGGTCCATAAATTTGGCAGGCCGGAAGCATGGACCACAGACAACAATATTGAGGTGCCGAGGTTGAACAGCTTTGCCCCTGGACTCGCTCCCCCCTCAGTGCTGAACCGTGCGCACTGGTGCAAGCCGGTGACCTCCCAGCAGCATTGTTGATCAGCCAAGATGAAACAGCGTTGGCTTGGGATTCCCCTCCCCCCCCTCCTATGCTGACATGGACCGCCCCCCTTATATGCTGACCTAGAGTCTCCCCCCCTGTAGCTGAATTGTAGCTGAGGCACACTCAATACACTGCGCGCTCCAGCCACTGACTCCTCACTGCTGCTCCCCTTGCAGGTCATGTGGTGCAGGAGCTGACTCAGCTGCAGAGCCTCACCCAGCTGAAATCGGTACGAGGGGCGGAGCTGGAAATGGTCTCATGTGCTCTTCTGCATTCCGTCCCACCTGCACATCTTATCAGATCTATCACAGACTTCTGCTTGATGGAAACAGTGCGAGCAGCAAAGGAGGCTTGGTCAGGGACGTTTGAAAGACGCCGCCACCAAAATAAAATTTCCATGTACCGATACTGGTACTCGGTTTTCATTTTCAAAGCAAAAACCTGCCTGGTAAAGATATATTTTGTTCGAATGTTACACAAATGCCTTGCCAGCTGTAGCCCCTGGGGCCCTTCCTGCTCTTTAACCCCCCCCCAATGACAGAGAAAGTAAGGCTCTAGGATCCTGATGACCTCCTGTGCAGATGACGATCACGGGAGGCTTGATATTGCCCTTCAGATCTCAATCCTCCTTTAGGGCACCGCTTCATATTGCCCTAAAGATCTCAACCCTCCTTTAGGGCACCGCTTGATATTGCCCTTAAGATCTCAACCCTCCTTTAGGGCACCGCTTGATATGGCCTTAAAGATCTCAACCCTCCTTTAGGGCACCGCTCGATTTTGCCCTTAAGGTCTCAACCCTCCTTTAGGGCACCGCTTGATATGGCCTTAAAGATCTCAACCCTCCTTTAGGGCACCGCTTGATATTGCCCTTAAGATCTCAACCCTCCTTTAGGGCACCGCTTGATATGGCCTTAAAGATCTCAACCCTCCTTTAGGGCACCGCTTCATATTGCCCTAAAGATCTCAACCCTCCTTTAGGGCACCGCTTGATATTGCCCTTAAGATCTCAACCCTCCTTTAGGGCACCGCTTCATATTGCCCTAAAGATCTCAACCCTCCTTTAGGGCACCGCTTGATATTGCCCTTAAGATCTCAACCCTCCTTTAGGGCACCGTTTGATATGGCCTTAAAGATCTCAACCCTCCTTTAGGGCACCGCTTCATATTGCCCTAAAGATCTCAACCCTCCTTTAGGGCACCGCTTGATATTGCCCTTAAGATCTCAACCCTCCTTTAGGGCACCGCTTGATATGGCCTTAAAGATCTCAACCCTCCTTTAGGGCACCGCTTCATATTGCCCTAAAGATCTCAACCCTCCTTTAGGGCACCGCTTCATATTGCCCTAAAGATCTCAACTCTCCTTGAGAACACTGTTTGAGTGCTCGTTCAGTCACAGCCGCTTCTGCTGCTGATACCATGACAGCAGGAAGCGTGGTAGATGAGACCTGACATCATCTTGGATAGGTAGTATACCCTGCCCATTATAGGTTATATGAGCGGGATCTCAAAGCAAAGAAAAACACGCTTTTGCAAAATCCTTGGGGGCATAGGCTGGCAATCTGCACATAGAGCTTTGGTCTATATTCTCTTCTTGCTGGTCCTTCCCTCGCGACGGTCTCTCTGCCCAGCAATCACACTCCCTTCCATGCCTGTTTGTCAGACTTCTAGATGTATTCCCCATTTTCCTAGTTGGTTAAAAAATGAGTTGGATGCTACGTCCTCCCCTCCTTCCCTTCCCTCCCCTCCCCTCCTTCCCCATCCTCCTCGTCTCTCTCCTTCCTGCGCACTCAAAACTATGTAACAGGAGTGAAGGATAATTAACTTTTACATAAACAGAAGCAGCATGTATAGATCATGGTGTTGTGTAGCCTGGCTCTGGATATCCACAAGATTTCCCTCTCCCCCCCTCTCCCCCCCTCCTCCCCATATTCCTCTCCCCCCTTCCCCCTCCCCCTCTTACCTTTCTCTGGTGCAGATCATCGTGTGGAGTAGCCTGGCCCTGGACGTTCAGGAGATGGTCCACCACATGCAGATGTTGTTGGATATCGCCGGGCCCCCAGGAGGGGCGGGAGGCGGGGGGGCGGGCGGGGGGCCGCACCACCACCACCATCACCACCATCACCATCATGGAGGAAGAGGCGGAGGAGGATTCCATAACCACCCTTTCCACAACAACTTCCATGCTGCGCTCAACAATGCGGTGGGTGGGGGGCAGGTCAGGGCTTATTGAAGTGCGCCCTTAATATATTTGGGGGTCACTGGGCGGCTGCCACTGGACTTATGAGGACCAAATCTTGACCTGCCAAGCTGCTGGGCTTGCTGCATTAGGTCCTCATGGCAGTAGGCCGTGGTGTGGCTGACATGTAGCTGAATTGTAGCTTCAGTGAAGCTGACGCATCATAAATTAAAAACCGGTGTGGTGAAAGCGGCTTAACTGCTCTTTTGATTTCAGTGTTTGGTGTAATCTTGTCCCTTGTTCTTCAGCTCTGCCTCTTTTTCCTGACTGATCCTCTTCCATCGGGGTTGATGGGAAGCTGTGTGCTTGTTGGTACAGCTTCTACGCGTCTTGTTCCCTTTTTCAACGTGGCCGGGCTATGCGGACCAACCAGTTTGTCTTGTCGATACCATGACCGCGACTTAAGTTCATGAGGCCTCCTTATTTGAAAGGTTAGCCCAGGGATCCGCCGCCCTGCTGCTTAGTTGCCTGCCTTTCAAGAAAAGGGATGTGCTCAGCAGCTGTCGATGATCGGAGCACACCTTGTTAACAAGTTTCTCCTACGAACCCCGGGGTATTACTTCCCCCCTCCCCTCTGTACACCGAAGGAAGGCACCTGCCACAGCCACTGCTCCTTGGTTCCCTAAGGTTGCCTAATCACGTCTTGTCGTTGCTGGTCCCGTGTCCTCTGATGCATCCCTCACCGTCTCCCCTGCTCCCCCTTTCGCCCGATGCTGCCATGCCGTAGGTTGGCCAGGGCCTGGCTCCTCCCCTGTTTGCCCACCTGTATGAGGCCCTGTATGGTGCCCCGCCGCCACCACCAGCAACCCTACCCGGCTCCAAGCAATCCATCATCCAGGTCAGCATAGCCTAGTCAGCGTGGCCTTTCCAGCTAAGCCTAGTCAGATAAGCCTAAGCAGGTCGACCTAGTCAGCTTTGCTTAGTGGGCTTGGCCCTATCAGCATTTGATTATGAGCTTGGCCAATAAGCCTGGCTTGAAGCTTTGCCCAGGCTGCTTGGCCGAACCAGCTTAGCCTAGTTGGCTTAACCTGACTTGCTTGTCCTAATAGGCTTCGCACTGTCAGGTTGACCCTCTCAACTTATCAGCTTAGCTTTGTTAGCTCGGCCTAGCTAGCTTAGCCTGGTCCGCTCAGCTTACCCAGCTTGCCCTAGTCAGTTTAGCCTTGTAAGTTATGCCTGAGCAACATATCATTGTCAGCTTCACCTGACCAGCTGGGTCTAGTCAGCTTATACCTACATCTTGGTGCTGCACATGAGATCCACATCGCTGCTGGCATGATATTGTCCGGCAAGCCTTTAACTTCACCGAAACTTGTCTGATTTTCGATTAATCGCGATTCCTCCAGAAAGCCAGTGCCGCGCAAGCAGCTGTACAGTAAGTTGTGATTGTTGCTGATAGCTGATCATTTTGTTCCTATGCCTGTTGTGCTGCTGTGGCGGGTGTGGCCACACATCCCCCTCATCTGACGCCTGCTCTCCCCCTGCCTCCATCTGTTGCAGTGGCTGTGTCTCATGCCTGCCCTAACTTGCATCGACATTCAAAGAGTGGATGTGGACGACAGGGAGCTAAACAAGCTCGCTTGTGAGAGGGGGGGGGGGGCACTGTGTGCAATCGCTGGGCAGCAATATTTCAATCAGTGCGTGGAAAACGACTTCTGAGGGGCTGCAGGGCGACCACCACCCGGCCAATTGGGACCGAACCTTGACTGGCTCTCCACCGGTGGCTCAAGCAGCAGGGTCTGCTCCACTCAACCCTGTCAGCCACAGGCCGGGTCGTAGCTGAAGTGTAGCTGAAGTGCCCTAAAATAGGCACTTCTGGGCGCGTTGGTCGTTAAAATGCAGTTGTGCTGACGCCTTGCTCCTCCTGGTGTGACCCTCGTCCTCTAGGCTTGTCACCTTACGTTATCAAGTGCATGCCTCCATGCCCATGTCACTCCCCTGGCTTATCTGATTTGTTTCCGTGCCTTCCCGTGTCTTCTGCCGCCCCCATGTCCACTTCTCTTGGTTGCTGGCTCTCGAATGTCCTGTCTATGTAAACCAAAAAGGTGGTCCTTTGTTCAGGGGGGGCTCACCTGAGGTCATGATTACATTATTTCTCTAGCTGAATCCTGGCCTTGGGTGGTTTACCCCCCCTCCCCTTGTCCTCCTCAGGCCTGCCCTCCCCTTGTCCTGCCTCCTCAGGCCTGCCCTCCCCTTGTCCTCCTCAGGCCTGCCCTCCCCTTGTCCTGCCTCCTCAGGCCTGCCCTCCCCTTGTCCTCCTCAGGCCTGCCCTCCCCTTGTCCTCCTCAGGCCTGCCCTCTCCTTGTCCTGCCTCCTCAGGCCTGCCCTCCCCTAGTCCTCCTCAGGCCTGCCCTCCCTTGTCCTGCCTCCTCAGGCCTGCCCTCCCCTTGTCCTCCTCAGGCCTGCCCTCCCCTTGTCCTGCCTCCTCAGGCCTGCCCTCCCCTTGTCCTGCCTCCTCAGGCCTGCCCTCCCCTTGTCCTGCCTCCCCAGGCCTGCCCTCCCCTTGTCCTGCCTCCTCAGGCCTGCCCTCCCCTTGTCCTCCTCAGGCCTGCCCTCCCCTTGTCCTGCCTCCTCAGGCCTGCCCTCCCCTTATCCTGCCTCCTCAGGCCTGCCCTCCCCTTGTCCTGCCTCCTCAGGCCTGCCCTCCCCTTTTCCTGCCTCCTCAGGCCTGCCCTCCCCTTGTCCTGCCTCCTCAGGCCTGCCCTCCCCTTGTCCTGCCTCCTCAGGCCTGCCCTCCCCTTGTCCTGCCTCCTCAGGCCTGCCCTCCCCTTGTCCTGCCTCCTCAGGCCTGCCCTCCCCTTGTCCTGCCTCCTCAGGCCTGCCCTCCCTGGCCCACCTGGGTGTGGGTGACCTGACCCTGGTGCGCCCCCTGACCGCGCCGCTGGCCCCCCTCACCAAGCTGGTGGTCCACGGCTGCCACGGGACCGAGCTCCTCCCCACCACCTGCCCCAACCTCCGCGCACTCAGCTGTGATGCCGGCGACGCCACGCTCAAACACATCTCAGTGCTGGTGGGTGGATGCAGGGGCAAGAGGGGCAGGCAGGGAGGTGGGGAGGGCAAGAGGGGCAGGTGCAAGAGGGGCAGGCAGGGAGGGGGGAGGGCAAAGAGAGGAAGAGGAGTCGAACACCGCATCCATCCGGCTGCCAGCTGGTGTTCGGTGGCATGTAGGAATGTTCCATGGTGTAGGGTCTGGCGCTGGACCAGGCAGGTCAGATCTGAGGGTCATCGCACACACTGTGTTAGCAGAGGGAAGCGTTGCTTGCAGCTGGTGAAGTGTGGATGTAGATGGAAGTGCTATGTTTGTGTGTCTTGGTGCTACTGAACAGAGCACCTGTCCACAATTGGAGGGCAGGTGAAACTGGAGAGGAGGTGTTGCCCTAGTGGGGGGGGGATGGAAGGGCAGCGCGGGAGAGGAGGATCTTGAGCGGAGGTGTTACCCTAGTGAGAGGGAGGGGGGAGGGCAGCGTGGGAGAGAAGGATGCGGGCCGCAAATAAAGAGCCCGAGCAGTAGTACATAAAAGCCCCTAAAATATAACCGAGTAAAATCGAATGGTGGAGGATGCTGGCCGGCCTCTAAACCCTCCTCTCAACAACAAGTCCCATACCTGCAGCGCTGGCAAATAATCTACCCAAGGTATCCAACAGGGTTTTACGTGTCCCCATTATGATGCATACTCCCTGATATGTATCGACCTAGGAGGCTGATGATGTCCGGGAATGAATCACTGGCTCCTGCTGCCTCAACCTGTGGATGCTTGTAGAGCTGCCTGCAGCACCTGCTGGTGTGGCAGCCCGAGATGCAGTTGCCACCTCAATGGCTCGGAGGGGGCATCGCCGTGGCAGGCGTGGACGCTGAGGATGGGCAGCAGGCGGGAGCAGGCGCAGCAGCTTTCCCGCCCCCGCCCCCGCCCCCACCTGCTGCTGCCGCTGCTGCTGCTGGGGCGTTGCCTCCGGTGGCTCAACCGATGCTTGCAGCTGTGGGTGCTGCCAATGGCTCAAGGAAGCTAGGCGATGCAGGGCTCGGCTCACTCGCTGCCATGACGGACCTGCGAGAGCTGCGCATAGAGGGTGCGGATGGGCTGACAGACAACGGTTGGGCGAGGTGGGTGGGCACACAAGGTGAAGCTGGAGAGCCCATGTGCAGTTGATCTCTCGCTCTGTTTATTTGTGTGTGCGTTTAGCCTCCTCTGTGAGGCCACCGGGTGGCCACCACTAGGCCAGTCGGGACGAAACCTTTATCGGCCTCCGACTGATAGCTTGAGCAGCAAGGCTTGTTGTCCCCCCCCCCCTGGAGTCGTAGGCCTCGATGTGGCTGAATTGTGGCTGAAGCAAGCTTAAATACAAACTGATCTCCTGCCCCCCCCTTTGCCGCAGCTTCTGCCTCTTGCACTGCCAGCTCTCTCGGGTGCACCTCACTGACGTGAAAACAATCACCGCAGCGGGCCTGGCCACCACCCTGGCCTCCTTGCCCCACCTTGCATACCTCTTTCTAGGGAAGATGCCACACCTGACAGCATATGGGTGAGCGGGAGGCCTCATAGTGTCGGCAGGGCTAGGGGGGGGGGCTACCCAGGGCTGCACACAAATGGTGGGAGGCCTTGAACCCTGCCTCAGGGCGTATTCATTTATTTATCAGGGGGATTACAGGCTCGGTCAGGGGGACTGATATGGGGGGGTCAATGGGGGCAGGCCGGGTAACAGATGATGACTGGAGGAAGGCAGCTGCCTGCTCTGTTATTGATCGAGCCAAAGCATTGATGGCGGAAAATATAAAGGCACGCTGGTCCTTCTGGTCCTTCTTTTAATGTGTAGATAAAGAGGCTTCATATCTCCCTTAGTCTGGCGGTAATAATCACCTGCATTCCCGCAACCCTCATCTCCTGTGATGGCTCATGCTTTGGTGACAGTTGTGGAAGCAATGGTGCATATGTTTTGCAGTGGTAAGCTGGTCTTCCCGCGCTCTCACCTGAACCCTGTGTACCCTCCCTTCTGTGGGCCGTTTGAATCAGCCTGTCGATCCTGCTTGAGGCGCCCAAGCTGACCACTTTGGAGCTGGAGGAGTGCGATGGACTGACCCAGGTGCGGAATAAAAACATGGAATGAAAGGGAAGCCACTGAGCTTCTAATATCTACCGTTTATACATTCATTTACATATCAGGGATGGTGGCGGCTGACGGACAGTGTATACGGCAGCACCCGGGGGGCAACACACACCAAAGCAGAGGCTTTTTTTTCTTTCCAACCACCCTCCTCCCGACCTCTTTCCTTGTCCTGGGATGCGCAAGCTCCTCTCTTAAGGGGGGCTGTGGGATCCACCTGCTGGGTAGGCATGAACCCTGCATCTCCCCCCCCCAAGCCTTTTTCCTCCGATGACTTCCTCATGGCCTGCGGTATATGAAAGGGTCACTTGGTGGGACCTCCCGAGTGCCATTTTTGTGAAGGTGTGCATTTGTTGTTTGAGTACTTGAGTAGAGTGGACAGCAGGTGTCTAGATGTCCATTACCCCCCCCCCCCCATTGCCTCCAATGACTTCCTCATGGCCTGCAGTATCATAAAATGGATCAGGGACAAGGATTGGGTTTCCTGCAAGTAGTTAACTTGCTCGGCACAGCACTCACAGACAACGGAGCGCACAACGACGAGAGGAAGACACATTTTCTACTATGTAGCCCTGGTCTTATCTAATAGCAAATTGCCGTGACCGGCGTGCCCTTTGGGACTTGTGAGTGCCGGGATTAGCCCTGTCTACGAGACTCCCACTCATAGGCACGACCAGTAAGTCATGCTGCCCCCCTTGTCCTTGTGTCTCAGTGGCAGTGTGCCTTTTAGTAACTATCGATGTTAAAACTGTAGGCTGGATAATTAGTAAATCCGCCCCCCCCCACACACCCTCCGCATGCCCCCTACCCTCAGCCCCCTGTCCGTTCATATGCTGCATGCTTGCTGGCCTGACTGCCGGACCGCCTGCCTATTCCTGCGCCTGCTTGCAAATGCAGGCCCAGGTGTCTGCTGCCATGTTGGTCATGCCAAGAGCTCAGCTAGGGACAGGCGATGACCTCACCATCATTTACAGGAGAGGGGGGGCCTCGAGAAAGCTCTTCTGGCCCAAGTGATGACGATCTAGGTTTGGGGGGAAATCGATGACGCTTCATCTTGCCATGCGGTGCAATGCCCTGACTTCTTGTTGAGTGTGCCTGGCAATGGGATGATAAGGGTTGATATGTACATGATTAGTACGTTCTGTATTTCCTTATATCTCCGGCCCGTAGCTTTGCAGTTAAGGACAATCAGGTGATACGGTGTGATTAAGGTTGCCCTGCTCGTACATTCCTTGTGCTGTGCCCTTGGTACGTCAGTCATGTGCAACATAGTAGTCAATAATGTTACACCTCTGGGCTCGGCCGCGTGGGCGCCCAACTGGTCAGAAGGGAGTAAAGAAGGAACTAAAAGGAAGAGAGGGGGGAAGGAATAAAAGGAGAGGCCGGGAAGGCAAAGAAGACCAAGTGCAACACCTGAGTTCCACTAGAGATTAGCCCACAACAAAGCCTCTAAGAAGAAGAAGAAATCCACAAAAGCAAGCGTATCCCACCCTTGCTTGGCCACGGGGTCGCCCCACTGATAAGAAGGGAGAAGAGAAGAAACTAAAAAGGGGGCAAGCAACAACAAAAAAGAACCAGAAGGCCGGAAAGGCAAACGACACTGGCGCCTCAGAATCCCTAAAGACTAACCCTCAACAATGCCCACAGCACAGTCCACAAAAGCAGGTGCATCCCACCCCTGCTCAGCCTGGTACAGCTGGTGAAAGATAGTGGCACCTGCCCACCCCCGCTCCCGTAACTGCTCCCTGACACTAGGGCACTGGAAGCACACATGTAGCGCATCCTCCACCTACTCCCCCCGTGCCCAACACCGCTGGCAGCAGCGTGCCTCACGTCACTAAGACACAAACCGTTGCGCCGTCCATGTGCAATAGAGTAACGCCACTTTGTAACTTATACAATGTTAGGCGACTGTTGTCTAACCGTATACAGTTGCTGTGGGCTACAGTTTGGCCCGAGTGTTATGAGGGCTCTATTTCATCCCAATATTTTCCTTTCTCCGGGATGTGTAAGTCTTCCCTGTGCTGCCTGGGGGACTCCCTCCTGGACACGTGGGAAACCGTCCCTTACCATGAGGGCTGAGAGGGAACCATACCAGAATACTACGCTGAACACCTTCTGAATAAAAGCAGATGACCTCAAAACAATAAGCTTTGCTGGCTTTCACAGCTTAAAGATGCTGATGCTAGGGACTAGGGAGAACAGGCAAGCAAAGCTGGCAGGTGGAGATGGCACATGCTGAGACTGCAAGCCGCTGGCACGAGTGCCATAATGCCCGTATCAGTGCAGTTCGGCAGGGTGACAAGAGCGGCCCTAGTTGGAACGCGCATGAACCAGGACGACAACTCGTTTTTTGAGGGCGAGTTAACGGGGAGTCCAGCACATGGCACATCGCTAGCAGGAAGTACCGGTACGGGCGGAGGGGTGGGCGGAGCGGTCGTCGCCTATCTTCCGACATGACAGCTCAGGAACCGGGGAGTCGTCTATGATGCCAACATCGGAAAGCTCAGTCGGAGTTTCAACGGTGTTGGTAGCGAAGCTTTTCCGTCACAGTACTGCGTGATTTTGACTTGAAACATGCTGCGTCAGCTGTTCGTGTCGTGCTGCACTCCCAGCGTGGTGGAAAGACACGAGAAGCTTGAGGACATTTCAAGGACCCTTTTTGAAACTAAGGAAGGCATCCACCTCTCCTCTGGTGAGACTTTTAATGCAGGAGCTGAGGACAGAAAGAACTGCCTGCCTCTGCTGCAGAGAATGAGCCTGCGGGCATTCTTCGTACTCGGTTTCACAATTGCGAGTCGGGACTCGGAATTCCTACACATGCACCAGAAGATTCGAATACATTTTCTTGAATGCAGGAGAAGACGTGGGACGTATTTCGTGGTGCCAAGTCACTGAGCCCACCAATCGGTACGTGCGAGCCACCTTGAGCCTGGAGCCGAGACCTCAGGCAGATAGAACCCTACTAGCATCAAGAAATTGCGCATGAGCTCATGTGGGGCAAGAGAGCGGCATGAGGGGTGGAGCTGAAGAGGAAGGTGCTGTCTAGGGACTTAGCGTAGGGGCTGAACGGGCATTGTGCTCCCGGTGTTTCTGACTGTCTTGGCTCTTCCACGTATACCGGTACGTTTAAGAGCCAAGACGGGCAGTAAGACAGTTTCAGATGTCTGGGTTCCTGGGTAAAACAGGAGAGGGGTCCTATACCTGACGCTGCAGCTCTACAGCTGTCAAGTACAGAACACCTCTCCCAGATAGAAGCAGAGCCGCTGTCACCTGTACTTTGTTTCCCATCCAGAAGCACCTGGTGGATGGCCACGGGGAGGTCCGTGCAATGAAAAAAGTGCTGGCCAATAAAAAATGCCGTCCCCTAATAAGAGCCCCCCCTCCCCCCCCCTTCCTCTCCATAGAGGTGATGCCCCCTAAATATTGCTGCCACCTCTCACGGCCTGCATGGCGAAACCCTGACCCCACAAAGGCCATGCCATGCCATGCTATGGCCATTCCTGGACTCTTGACTGACAACAGCATGCCTTTGCTTTATGGCTCATCAGAGCTTCAGAGGACGGATTTTCTGCATGGGCTGACAAAGCTGGAAAGGCAGGATTACTCAGGAGCAGAGACAGCACTGTCCACGGCAGCAGCAGAGAGTCCCTAGACAGGATGAGGCTTGGGCTCACGAGGCCAGTAGCGAGGCAGTCCACTCTTCGGCCCTGGCTACGATCAGGCTGTGCCAATCCTGCGACCAGCAGAGGGTCGTTGGATGTGAAGATGAGTCGCGACAGCTGCGGCTATTTAAAGGCATGTGACAGCACCTTGGAAGATGAAGCATGCGAGGAGGGCAAGAGGGACCTGGTGGTCAATTTGAAGCTGGCAAGTAGCTGGAAAATATCAGATACTGAGCTGGCACAGGGTCCGATGCAGAGGCCGGCCATTGTGCCACGCTACAAAGGCTTGCCAAAATACATCCAGCTGCACGAATGCATCGGAGCGGGAACCTTCGGACATGTATTTAAAGGTGGGGCCCCATGAGTCCCTACACCTCTTGGACTGAATACAAGTGATAACATTACCCCGCATCCTCCCCTTGTACCGCCTGCATGACCCGCATCCCGCCCTTGTACCGCCTGCATGACCAGCATCCCGCCCTTGTACCGCCTGCATGACCAGCATCCTCCCCTTGTACCGCCTGCATGACCCGCATCCCGCCCTTGTACCGCCTGCATGACCAGCATCCCGCCCTTGTACCTCCTGCATGACCCGCATCCCCCCCTTGTACAGCCTGCATGACCCGCATCCCGCCCTTGTACCGCCTGCATGACCCGCATCCCGCTTTTGTACCTCCTGCATGACCCGCATCCCACCCTTGTACCGCCTGCTTGACCGCATGACGCTCTTGTACCGCCTGCATGACCCGCATCCCGCTCTTGTACCGCCTGCATGACCCGTATCACGCCCTTGTACCGCCTGCATGACCCGCATCCCACCCTTGTACCGCTTGCATGACCCGCATCCCACCCTTGTACTGCCTGCATGACCCGCATCCCGCTCTTGTACCGCCTGCATGACCCGCATCCCGCCCTTGTACCGCCTGCATGACCCGCATTTTGCTCTTGTACCGCCTTCAGGCACCTTCAGGAAACAGCTTGTGGCGGTCAAGGTCATGCCGTGCAGCGTGTCCCCGCAGCGGCCGGATGAGCGAGGGGGCCTGGAGGGGGGGGCAGCATGTCCTGTCCCAGCTCAGGTCCTGGCAGCCGAGCGGGAGGCCTTGCTAGGCATGTCCCTGAGCCACCCCAATATCGTCATGACCATGCATGCGGTGACTGTCGCAGCGGATCAGCCGGATGGCCCCTATGCCCACCAGCCGGCGGAGGGTGGCGTGACTGGCCGCAGGAGGATGAGCAGTATCTCAGAGGGAGGCCAGGCAGAGCCAGGGTGAGTTGGGGGAGAAAGGAAACTAAGCCTGCCCTCGGGGAGGAACAGCGCAGCTCGGGGCCGGAGCCTTACCTGCGCCATGACCATCACTCTCAAGCATTCAGTGAAGTAGAGACACTTGTTTTACGAAGGGGGAGGAATCAATGCACTCTGAGTGATACTGGGGAATGAACTCAGTGGAGGATGGCTCTGGTGTTGCCGTGTCTCCAGCCCAACATCTCAACAGCCCAGAAAACGGAGGCGTGGAAACAAGGCTTTCTGTTGTCTGGCGCAGAGAAAATGTTAGCTGCCTTCACGACATACCCTTGTCAGGCTGACAAGGTCAGCTACAAGGTCAGCTACAAGGTCAGCTACAAGGTCAGCTACAAGGTCAGCTACAAGGTCAGCTACAAGGTCAGCTACAAGGTCAGCTACAAATATCGTGAATGGCACCTCGCCAGCTGCTGTGGGAAGGGCCTGCATGCTTGGCCTGACAACACATCTGCAGGGGCCTCCAAAACCTAGATTTCCCGAAAACATGGGCGTGGGGATCCTGCATTTTAAAGTGCCGACTTGATGGGTTTCTGCCCCCGCCCCATATGCCCTCCCCACTGCAGGTCCACCCAGGCTCAACATCAGCACACTGCTTGCTGGCTAACCTACCTGATCATGGGTGAGACAAAGGGGCCTGCCATCAGCTGTGTAGGAAACGGCTCTTGTACACAGCATGTACCCCTCTAGACTACAATCGCACCCATGCTTCTCCAGAGATGATATGCTCTCTCAAGGGCAGGAGGCATACATGCTTGCTTGGAAGATTCTTACCCTCTCTTTGTAGCTGGCCATCGCCCGCCAATGTGACTCAACTTGACTGGCCACCCAGCCTCAGCGTCTTGGCACCAATGGGCTGTATGCATCTGTGAAACTGATCATCGAGAGAAGGGTGCTCACCAATCGCTCACCCCAGGATCCATTGCTGCATGAAAGTTACCTCAAGAATCCATTCAAGTCGGCCCCTCATTCCCTTTCCTCCTCCCTGACGAGCATGCAGAGCTTTGCCAAGGAGCTACCTCTGTGCGGGATGCCCTGGACGGGAATCTGGTGACATGGTTTGGATCTGACATGCTCGAGGTAGGCACACCTGCATGGGACACAAACCCTCTTAAGCACGTCCGTGTGGGAGATCTGCCCAGATGTAGGCCACCGATTATTCTGTTCCCCGTGTGATGGTCGGGGGCATGGTGGTTCGATGGTGGTGTGGCTCTTGACAGGGTTTTGCAAAAAGCTGTTAAGGGCTTAGGGTTGAGGGTTGAACAAATAGGAGAACGGGCATCAGCCAGGTGGTACCGCTAGTCAGGTATGGATTGGGTGGATGATAGGCAGCGGCCAATAGACCCATGGTATCTCTAAAAGATTCATTGGGCGATCCATCAACAGAGCTGCGTGACTTGTGGTTCTGGAGCACAATGTATTTTTACTCCGCCCAGCTACTTGAATCAGGCTTTGCCGCCACAAACTACAACAGCTTTACCAGTATAATACAAACGGCGGGGGGGGGGGATGGAGTCTTCTGAATGGCTCTTGTCAGTTTCATCCTTATCCCCACACTGTGTACAGGAGCCAGGGAAGGACAGTTTGCCAACCCGCTCCATCATACATCCCAATTATGGCCGAGCTTGTGCCCCAGCTGGATTAGGGTTTAGGTGCAGTGATTCTCAGCATGCCACGGATCATGCAAGGTAATCGAAACCTGACAACCCCTTGTGCCCCCCCTCCCTCGACACATTGACCTAGGTGCTCTCCATTGCGGTAGACGTCTGCAGTGCAGTGGATTACCTGCACCAGCTAGGTGTCGTTCATGGAGACCTGAAAGCGGGGAACGTGATGCTTGCACATGCAGCAGACAAGGAGCGGCAACCTCGGCGCAGGTGTGCAGGGGGGGGAGAGGGGGAAAGAGGGGGGGAGAGGACTGTGATCAGCCAGCTCGTTCTCCGCATGATATTAGGGGGGCCTATTCAAGCAGGACGGGTGTGCAGCGTCTGCCTCTTGCCCTTGGTTGCTAGGGAGTTTGTCCGGCTGCAAACTTTTGTAAGCAGAGGACACGCTGACGCACAGGCTCCGGGGACTGACAGCTGATGCCCTTCAATCAGCATATATTTTTCTGATTCAGCCCCATGTCAGCCACATCCTGGCCTCCAGCTTCCAATCTGCTGATTGGGCCTGTGTCTATAGGCTGGGAAAGATTTGGGCCCAATCGGGTATTTTGCGGCCGCAGAGAAGGGAATGCGTTGTCTTGCGACGAGTCCACCTCAAGAGGGCAGCCCGCCTGAGGTGGACTCGTCGCAAGACAACGCATTCCCTTTAAAGTAAATAGGTCCGTACTAGCCGGAACAACCAACGGCTGCAACTGCCCCAATTGATCTCATATTTACAGCTCCTCTGATCTGAGCAGCTGTCCGTGGCTGTCCGTGGCGTGGCGAGGGCAGCGTGTCATGCTCCTGAATTCAACCGAGGGCTGTACCTTGTTCCCGTCAACCCTGCCTGCCTACTTGTAGGTACTGTGCCAAGCTGGGCGACTTTGGGACGAGTGGACGTGAAGTAACGTCCCCAGCTGGCCATTACGCGATGACTCCCTCTCATGCCGCGCCTGAGCTCTTCTCCGGTATGGTCACGACCGGCACGCTGGCGTCCGACGTTTACGCGTTGGGCATCCTGCTCTGGGAGTTGTACACCGGCCTTAACCCTTTCCAACAGTGAGTCATGGGGACCTGAATCCAGGACTGTTGCTCAGCGCCACTTTTCCTTTTTCGTCTACGAATCCATCTTTGGCAGATAGCCCCGCAGCCGCCAAAGGCCTGATCGGGACCAGACCTGGACAGGCCTATGGCTGGCGGCCTGGCAGCAGGGCTGGTCACAAATGGGGCCTCCGGCCGGAGGTTGGAGTGTAGCTGACATGTAGCTGAGCCCTTGATAGGTACAACATACGTCATGAGATTGTGCTCACTTGATTAGGGTTCCGGGCGGGGTTTAGGGCGATTAAGGGATGGCCGCACTTCTCCAGGTGGGACTCTGGGGAAGCCTGCATATTGCCGCTGTGGTGTGATGTGCCCTGAGAGCCATTTCTGATTTGCATCTTCTTTACCCTGATTGCTAGATTGCACATGCCCCCTCCTGAAGGCTGGTGGATGGCGGCCTTTTTCTCCTTCACCGTCCTTTAGATGCACACCATTTACTTTCACTCAGGACCATTTTGCTATTCATTTTCTCATTCACACATCACCGTTTTGTTTCATCGTGGAGCTGTGTTCACATGCCTGGGTCACCCTGCCGTCAGTGCCCTTCCAATACGGCTTACAGGTGGATGGCTGTGCAGAAGGACTGAAACAGTACAAGAAAATCCAATAAGTCATGTTCCCTCCCCCACACATGCACACACACACCCTCCTCCCTCTTTCAGGTACAGCTCTGATCTTGATATGCATCTCATTAAAACCAAGGCAGGCAGCACATGTGCCACACTGAAGTTCGAGGCACAGCATGCTACGCAGCTGGCATGCCCGCTGGTGTACGTGCAACTGTGCCATGCGTGCTGGAGTGATGATCCAGCCGCCCGACCATCGGCAGCCTATATCAGGGAGGTGATGGAGGGCATCTTGAGCGCTGCAAACGAAATGCACGGTCACTGTGCAAAGTAGTGCAGCAATTCAGCATGCTAGGCGGGCAATGCTGCATGACCAAGGAAGGAGTTTGTCCACGCAGTAGAGAATATTCTGGCCAACCGGGACCCAGCTTTAGTGATACAATAACAGCGTCAAATACAACGTATGCCATCAATCAACCCCTGATATGAGTATATCCCTGCCAGCCCCTGATCCCAGCCGTTTGCCCATAAGTTCCCCTACAAACCACATGCGTGCTTTCCATGTATAGGGTTTATGGTTTATCCGGCCATCCTAATCCCTATTTATGAGAGTCAGCCAAAAGACTGACCAACCACCCTAACCTCTGATATGAGCAAATACCCCTTGAGGTTGATTAAGCTCTCCTCGCAAGTGGTTAGGTTTTGCCCCTAACAAGGTGTTTCGTAAAAGCACAAGGTTACAGACAGCGCAGGGCCTCACTGCCACTGATTCATACCTGTGTTAATACCACAGTTACCGTAATAAATATTCAGTTGGCGGGTGAAGTCCTAAATGCCGTCTAGGTCTGTCATGGACTGCTTAATTTTTTGGAAATCGCTGATCCTAATTTTGTGTGCATGTACTTTGGATGGTTATAATTTCGAGGTTTGTGTTATTATATATCCTCTGTGCCTACGCCAAATTTCATCATGTGGGCTTTCCTGCATGATGGGGTGTAGTCCTATGCCAGTGGTCGGGGCTTGAGTGCCCAAACGGGATATCGGGCATCCATCCTAAGCATCAATTGCGATGCACAGGTGGACTGTAAAAACTTGCTCAAAATGCTCCTTTGTCCATTTGTATTTGATTTCTTTGCCGGAGGCGGCAAAAAATCTTTGAGACCTGAGTAGCTTTTCTGCAGTACCTGCTCATTGATAGCTGCCTACTTGCCCTGCTCTTCGTTCAAGGGATCGAGATAACAGTTCCTCGAGACAAACATGTGAGGTTCATGCTTTTGATGTGAGCCATGTAATACCTTTTGGTGGGAAGTCAGACAATGTTTGGCATGAATCTTGGTAGTCATTACGGTATGTCAATTAATGATCAAGCTATTGAATTCATGCATCCAACACTTGTTCGTATCCTCAAACTTCACTCACTCACTCACTCTTGCTTTTATCCTTTCCTTCTTTTGACTTGTTTTTAGGCTTGACTTAAAAGGGGCTGGGTATTCGCTGGAATTCCTTTCCTTTGGGGGATGGGCTTTTGATATGTTCCTCCTCCTTTTTCTTCTCATTACGGTACCTGACCCTATCCCTCACAACCAGACGGTTGGGCGCCCTCGTGGCCAAGCCTTTTTGAGCAGGGCCTGGAGGTGTAAGGTCATTGACCGGTACTTGGAATTCATAATGCCCAACCGAACTCTTTTGCACCCACGTCATGTTTTATGGCTGGGTTAATCTTTTGCACTATGGGGTTCATTCCCACGCTACTGCTCAGTGGTTAAGTGTTGGTTGCTTGCCCAGGGGGGTCACTGCTTTTCGCTCGCTGTCGTAGCGCATTTAGTTCTTGTACCGGTTTACGGGCACAAGTCCCATGCATCAAATGTGATGCCCCGCTGAACTGTAAAAACTTCACAACACTTCACATGCTGGAACTCGGCGAACTGACCAGACACAAACATCAGACTTAGACACTCACATAAACACGAATTGTATGCATCGTTGTAAGCTGTATGCATCCCACATTCACTCACTTTCTAAGACAGCTACCGCCTACCGGCTATGTTACTATTTGTAGGCTGAGGGTAGCTAACTCTTGTATGCATACATTTTGGGACAGGGGCTCCCAAACTGCATGATGGGATTAATTGACACACTGTTCAGAGTAGTTGTTAGTTGGTGGAAAGCCCAGGGGGCACAAGTTCTGCTTGGTCTCTGTCCTCCTTCAGTTCAGTGCCCAAACTGGTTTATCGGAACCTGTTCCATGTCATGGTTCTGGGGTCCACAAACGGAGGAAGCCGCATCATAAATGAAGCAGATCAATTTGGATGGCCTGCTGGACTTCAAACACAAAAATTTACATGCAGCGGCGGTGAACCTTAAACCCGTCTGGGATTAATGAACTGCTTGCAATGCTGCTGGTCGTGAACCGTGCACTAAATTATGAAAACAGAACGACCCATGGTAAAAGGTATCGAGGAGCATGGACTGTTTTGTACGGTCATCACTTATCTTTTCAGATGCTTTTCAGGCCATGCATCACCATGCGACACCGTAGTCACCTGGGCTTCTTGAGCATTGTTCAAGGAAGGCAGGACCGTTATCAAGAACAAGCCGCAGTCACCCCTTGATCAAGGTGCAAACATGCAGCATGCTAATGTGGTGACAGGTCCAAGGCTGGTGTCTGTCATCAGCGGGCTTAGCGATTATCGGCAGGTGCTGTGAGAGTATGAAGCTACCAAACAGTGATAGTCATGAATGTGCAGTACATCTATCATGCTATCCAGATGCAATGGACTGTACTACTGTAGACAGCTGAAATGTTAGATTCGAAGCACATGCCTTGGAAAGATGTGTAACACCTCAGGACATCACACATTATAAACAAGTGTCACACCCCGAGGTGTCAGATTGTTTAGGCAACTGTATAATCCACCCTGCTCGACTATGAAGCTGCCAAGCACATCCGCAGGAACAGCAGGAAAATAGAACAGCCTTGTCCTGGTGTGAGCCTTGACACGAATAATGTGTGAACCTCGAATTTGAAAAGCATCCTTCATTGCAGCTTCAGCTTGTCCAGTTTGAATAGCTTCACTCCAATTGGTGCGACTGCCTGGAATACGGCGGAGGCGCAGTCCGCGTCTATGGTCAGTGCGTGGGGGACACAGGGGAGTTAGCAGTTAATGACGTTACACCTCGGGGACCCTGCTCAAAAGGCTCGGTCGCGTGGCCGCCCAACTGTCTGGTTGGGACTTGGTAGGAAAGGGAACTACAGGAAAGGGGTGGGCAGTAGAGTACGGAAGTGAAGTCCACGTTGAGCACGAGGAGACAAGTAAGTGCGAGCAAAAGAAGATGGGGGTAAATAATGGAGAGGCAGAGACCTTTCCAGACAGCAGGAGGGCGGTCAGGCTGCCTGGGCAAACGTCGGATTATGGCCGGAAAGGTTCCGAACGCATCCTCCACTTGCGATCCCCTCCAGCCTGCATTCCCTGAGCAATGGTCACTGATGCTGGCAGAAATTCCTGTTCAAGAGAGGATGTACGGCCTGCCTGCAGGGAGAACGAGATGTATAATCCAGCAGTCCTAATCCTCCTACAAACTGCTTCCAATAGGGTTTTCATGTCCAATTGAAGACGGAGGGCCGGCCACTGGCACTCAACATCCTGTGAAATCCTGTTAAACATCGCATCCCGCTGGGCTGCAACAGCACCAGAGAAACAAAGCCGTCATGTTGCACTTATGTTGCACTGGTCAGCAGGGACGCAGCCAGGCACACCCGGTTAACAGCTCAGGCAGCATGCAGGTAGAGTACGTCGGGTACCTGCATATGACGGCCCTTCCTCTGGCGCTCCCGCAGCCCGCAGCTCCTTGAACGCGCCCTCACAGCAGCGCACCTCGCGCAGAATTGTACTGCTTGTCTCCGGGAGATCATGCCTGACGGAGGGGTGTGGAGGCAGGGAGGTCTAAACCCTTCAAAAGCTTGCCGGTCCCAGCCAAACCACCCATCCTGTAATCCTATTTCTTTCAGCCAGCGCCGATACGCCCCCAAATGGGGCATTCAGCTATGTTTTAGGTTTCCCACTTTTGCGGCCATGGATCGCGGCTGTGACTTCCCCCGGTTTGAGAGATGGAAGGTTATGGACAGGGCAGGGGCCCTGAATATAGCACCAGCAGCATGAGGCTCCAGTGCAGGCTTTCAACTTTTTAAGTTCAATGTGTTTGAGCGCACCATGGTGCTAAGCCACGTAATCCCTCTGACCCATAACTCATCCGGTCATCCTGTTTGCCTCCTGTCCTTTCATGTCGTAGATATAGATATTTCGGCTGGTTTTCTTAGGTTTCCCTCGGGTATTCTCCGCCTGGCTCATTCGACTAGACTAAGGGTGGCTGTGTTGACACTTGACCAACAAAGCACACCCTGCTGTTATCAATGCCACCAGCCTGTCAGACCTCAACCCTCACCACGCAGCCTCGTCTAGTGGTTGATCTCGGCACCTTTTGAATCCCAGGGGGTCGAAACACATCACCACAACCAAGTAACACCTTCCTTGACTCAAGGTCCCTGCCCTATCCTCCTTCACCAGTGATCAACACACACGCACAATATTGGGCAAGGTCCTGCCCTCTAATTGCACCTGTGCTCCAAGGAGGGTTGGTCATGGGCGAGAGGGGCTGAGGAGTAACATTCAACAGACAACACTATTGAAAAACAAAGAGCTAAAACAAGGAGCAAAAAGACCCATCCAGCACCAGTAAATCCAGTAATTGTTGATGACAAAACACCTATGACTCCACCAACAATACAACGTTGCTGACAGGGTTGCATCCGCTCACCTGCAGAAGAAGCGTGTCTCCCTGAGTCGCACCATGCTGCCATCCACTCGGATCCACAGCCGCAGCAGCAGAAACCAACACTTAGGCATGACCCTCAGCTTGGCCGTCATGAGGCACACACCTGCGAGGGAGGGGGGACAAACAAAGTGCCTGACTTACAAGTTTGGATGCCTGTCAGACCAGTATGTCAACAAGCAGCAGCCGCAGCAGCAACAGCCCCATTCGTGACCTGCTTCCAAGAAAGAGTTGACGGTGGGGTTTTAGCCCCATCACCCAAATTCTCCTAGGGGATAGGACGGTGGAAGAAGACCAGGGGCAGATTGTGCCTGACAGGCACCCGCTGCGTCTAACAAAATCTTTGCTCTGTCCATTAAACTGTGCCTGAGCCCACAAAGGCAGCAGCTCCCCCCTCCCATGGTCAGTCATATCAGGGGGGGGCATGGTGAAGGTCCATGGAAGGATACTTGGGCCTGGCAGTTACGGTTCTATCCTTTGACCGGACCTCATGTGCTTTGCAGGTTCAGATCCCATCCGCCATTTTGGCGCCCGATGGGCTTCACAACAAGGACTGGTATGGAATCAGCAACGTTGGATCTCCTACATTTTGCAGGATGCTGCAGCTGGGCTTCAGGTAAATCACGGCCTACGTATGAGGGGCCTGGTGCAGCAAGCCCTGCTGCTCAAGACGACTGGCTTGAGCAGCAGGGCGTGCTGCACCTGGCCCCCCCAAACCCCTAGAGTTGTTTTGGCGATCCCTAAACTAAGCCCCAGGATCCCCCTTCAACCACAGCCAGGGCTCCTCACCATTATCATCCAGGTCACTCTCATATAATATGACCTCGTCGAAAAAGAGGATGGGGTCTCGCTCCATCAACAGGCTGCGGTCCATCTGCAAAGAGTGGAGGGACAGTTGAGGAGGGAGTGGAGGGACACTTGAGGAGGGAGACGAAACCCTGTTACAAAAAGGTCTAGTGACAACCAGCCTTCATCTTGGAGCATCGACGAAGGACAACACAGCAGAGCCAACACACCCCGGATCTCCAGCAGTGCTCACACGGACACACAGGATACACTGACACAGACAGCATTCAAGGAGCACCACTGCACCACGGAGATAAAGCTTATTCGGAAATTGTGAGCTGGTTACAATAACACACTGCTTCCTAGGTTTTGAACTTCAAAAAACTCAGCCAGCCTCCCACCACTCTCAGGAGTCTCAGCCTCGCTGACTGTCATCCTCCACGCCCCCCTGCTCCTCCCGGCCCTACCTGCTCAGTGGTCTCCTCCCAGCAAGGCCCCGCACTGGCCGCCGCTTGCGCCCCTGTAGCCTCAGCTGATCCACTTGCCGACGGAGCAGCCGGCCCAGTAGCAGGCTGCACAGTGCCTCCGTACGGGGAGGTGTAGGTCCAGTCGTAGTCCAGCTGAATTGCCTTCTGCTGCTGGATCTCATCATGCCGGGCGCTCTGCCAGGCCTGCACAGCATCACGGATAACTGAGGAGGAAGAGGAAGGAGAAGGGGAGAAGAGTGGTGGAGATCTGGGGTACGTTTTTTTTAGCTCGTGCAAAAACATGCCAGAGCCTGTCTGTGCCACAGCCCACGAGGCCATGCTGAGGCAGGCCACGGGCCATGCCACCTCCCACACATGAGGTTTTTACAGCATTTGAGTAACATTGCATGCAGCCTACTAGCAAAAGGCCGACAACTCGTTTGAGATGTTTCATGCGTATGCACCGTAATTCATAGTTTGCCTACCTTTGCGACGCTGACTTGCAGAGGGGTACCCATGTCCGACTCCCTCCACGCCTTCAGGGCATCCTGGGCGTTGAATTCGATGCTGACGCCTGATTCCTCGTGGACGAGAGTCACTCTGTTCTGGTCAAAGAGCATCTCTGGCAAGGAGAAAATCCCTTCCTTGCCGCCAATGGCATGCCTAACGGGCATGCAGGAGCCATGCAAGCAGCAGAGCCTTAATGGTTGACAGACAGCATGGATCTAGGACGACAAGGGACGAAAGTTTGAACATGCTCAGTCGGTGGGGTCATGACTCTGCTAAGCACGATTCCACAAGATCTCCACGTTCGACAGAAAGCCACGTCGATGCTAGGCACGGATCGCCTCGGAGAGGCGAGCTGGTTTAACGTACCTGAAAGCATCTGAATCTCTATCAGCTATGATAGGTCCCTTGACAGTCGAGACCGTCCAGCCATGCAAAGTAATGCCATCCCTCGCCAAGGCTAGAGGCTTCAGGCCTGTGCTAGTGCCGGCTGACATAGCGACCGAGTGTTGGGCGTGTGTATAGTATGTCCGTTCCAAGTAGAGGCCGAACAGGCCAAGAAAACTGCGGGCTTGACGTACGACACAAATACCGTTCAGGGCTCTGGTTCAGGGTGGTTGGCACTGGTTGCCAGCAGGGGCGTGCCAGACTTGTTGCCCACACGATATCATCAACACTTCATGCTTGATTAATATTAATCAAAATTGCTTGATTTTGTCCTTGCTGGTGTAAAGCGGCGAAAACGGCAACGAAACAACCAGAAATACCAGACAAGAGAAATACTGCATCGGATTTGTACAGCAGTTTTTGTGAGTCTACAACGACATCAAGCGCCTGCTCAGTTTCCCGACATTTCAACTATCCGCAACACCCAATACATCTTTAGATAACAGACCTCTGGACGGTATCGAGTACACCCAAAACTTGCTTGCGGCCAACTCTAAAATGACGGAGACACAGAGGCCCGCTACTAGCTCCCAAGCGGATAGGCCGGGGTCCAAAGGTCTAATGATCAATGGAAGCGCCCCTCCCTCTAGAATCGGATTAAGCTCTGCGGCGCCAAGCACCGGATTTAGGGCGCGGACCGTGAGTACTGCGGCGATGTTGCTCCAAGCCTGGCACCTCTAATGCAAGTAAAGGCGACGGCTGAGAAGGCGCCCTCGATGCAATTTTCGCAGGGTGGAGAAGCAGCCATGCACGTCCTCGGCCAGAAGCTTATTTTGAAGATGCGGGCTCGCTTTGGAGAGGCTGCAGCAGATGTGAGACACCCAAAGACATCCCTTGGCCCACTGTCAGGCTACTCACAGATTTTGTAGGAACATAGCGTGTCTTTCTCGAGAGGCAAAGGAGTCTTAAAGTCACTCAAGAGTTATCCATGACCTCTTCATTGATTGTACAGGATCAGTCAAAAAGTACTGCACATGCTGCGCTGCACCCCAATTGCATATTGCATGGCCGGGGGGCTTCCCCGCCTACTGGTTGCTGCTGTGCTTCTCTTGCGCACCACTGATTCACGTAGCACGCATCACCATTGTGATTCAGATCAAGGGTCAAGAGATCATCAGTCAGGAGGTTATGGGGTTCATGACCCGGGCTGGTGCCGGAGCTAGCATGAAGGTGCGCAAGATGTGGCCGGGAAGGGTGGGGGACACAAAATGTTTCATTGCAGGCATGTGGTATCTGAGGACAGCATCCACCCTGCTTAGATGACTGATTAATCTCATTTACGTTAAGAAATGCTTGGTTCTAAATGCTAAAATGTACATTCTGGTGAGCCAGGAGTTGTAGGATGAATGGCGCCTTGCATGCACAGTCACATCAGCCTGAACTGACAGATCCTGGGCCCGGCGAGTGCAGGAAGAACATATGGTGGAGCTCGGGAACAGGATCAGAGCAAAGCTTACGGGAGGCACTCCAAGGTGGGTCATTGATTTTGCCTGGGCTTAACGCAGAGTGAAGCTGGCCCCCCCCCTTTAAAACATTGAGGCGCAAACACATCAGTTTCGGGTACCCCTGTGGCCCTCGTTGTCAATTGAGGAAAGGCGATCAGACAGAGGGAGGGTGATTGTGTCACTAAGAATGGGGAGAACAAACCTGTGCCTGCTAGGTGGATAGGCAAACGGCTGAGATGCATGGCTTGAGTGCTGTCAGGGTTTTTCAGATCGTTGACGCTCTGTTCTGGTAAATGCCTCACCCGTTGACTGCCCCCATTGATTATTCCCAAACGGTCAGACACTAAATTTTTCATCCTGATCCATGCATATGCACGCTAACATATAATTCAAGGAGACCCAATCTGCACTAGGCCCCGGCCATGGCATGAAGGCTGGCTTTTCCAGACTGACGGCCCTTGTGCTGTCATCTCATTGTATCCCTGGCCTCATTTAGTCAGTCACCACCAGCACTGCCTGCAACCAATACGGTTCGTTCAATGCTTCAGATCTGGTGGAAAGATCACGAGTACAGCATGGCCATGCCCAGCATATGAACAAATGATCATTTTGAGCGAGTACCCTGCTTCCCTCCCTCTCTCCTCCTAGGCCTTTGACAATGGTGTTGGAGAAGAAGGCTCAAGTGGACGGCGACGAGTGGGCCAAGATTTTCCAGTACAGCGTTCACAAGGGCCACGAGCTGGACCGTGCCGAGGCACAAGCAGCCAGAATGCGGCAGGAGAAGCAGCGGCGGGAGCTGGATGGCCAAATGGCCGAGTTTGAGGCAAAGAAGAAAGCGGAGCATGCTGAGGACGTTGCGTACTACCATTCCGAGCAGGCCTCCTTGCGGGTGTGGGAGGCCCAGGAGGAGGCACGGCGCAAGCTGCAGGCTGACATAATGCGCAAGATCGGGCAAGAAAGGGAGGAGCAGCTGAAGGAGAAGCACGACAGGATACTGAGGGTGAGCCGAGTCAACCTTGTGCACAGTGGACAGGGACACTGAGCTGTTATTTGTACGTTCTATTACGACCCTGGGGGTATTGATGATTATATGATCCCACACTTTGAAAGAGGTTTGCATGAGTATGATATGACTAAAAAAGGGCAGTGGTAAAGCACGGCCCTCACTTCTGGTCCACCAGCGAGCACCCCTAATAGGCCATCTACACTCTGCTGAACCCTGTGCCCAGCTCTGAGGAGCTTTGGACTGAATCCCTACTAGGCAAACCCTGGGTACTCGAAAAGGAGGGAATCGTGTTATGTTACCAACAGACAGGGCATCAAGTGCTCTGCAGCCAGTGTTTGATTGAACGCACTTTAGCTACAATTCAGCCACATCATGGCCCATGGCATAGGTGGACTGGTGCAGCAAGCCCTGCTGCTCAAACCACCAGCCGTAGGCGGTTGAAGGGTGGGTCCAAATTGTTCAAAAATGGCTGCCCAGCAGCCCCCCAAAGCTAGCGAGCACTTCAAATAAGTTGTGCGTGCCCGTGACCCTAGCATGCTTCCAACGAAAGTATTTCATGTTGAGGGATTGAGGGTTCATGCTTTCAGGGCTGTCGTTGTGTGTCCAACGTAATAAATGTTTGTGAGTGCCAGGATTGGGGGATATTCGCCGCCTGCTGATAGGTCTGTGACCCCTCCCTCTGCCGCTCTGTAGGCCACACAGAGGGTGCGACAAGATGAGGAAGAGCATACGGCAAGGATGGCGTATGAGACCCGCGAGGAGCTGAAGAAGGAAGAGGCAAACATGCTCCTGGCAAAGGGCAACCTCAAGTCGTTTATGCTCACTAATGAGGTTAGAGGCACGGCGACGCATAATGGCTGAGTAGGGGGCAGCAACAAGGACAGGGGGAAGGTCTCTGGAAGGGGTCGTGTTGGGCCTGAGAAGAGAGGCCGCAGGGAGGCAGCTGACAGGAGGCACTGGAGGATATGTCGGAATAAGACACAAAACAACATTCTGAAATCATTGAAAAGGCTCCTATAATTAAATAGTTGTGTCGACCCAGACGTGATGCCATGTAGATACAAGAAAATGTATAACCGGTATGGTGAAGTTAAAATTAGCGTATTGTGATTTGAAGCTAGCGGCGACAGCCCCTTTGTCAACCCCTGACCTACATGGCGAATGCTGCCCCCGATTAAGCGGCTTAAACGTGTCATGCCAGCATAATTTTCCTGCCCAGCCGGCCGCTGCTGCCCGCGACCCACTTTGTGCCTACCTGCCCCCTGCAGGTGGGGAAGCAGATGAGGCTGGATGCCAAGCAGAAGGAGCATGCCCAGGATGCGGTGTATCGCAAGCAGTGGAACGAAATCCTGGACAAGCAAGAGCTGGAGAGGACCTCTCGGCTCCAGAAGAACCATGTGCGGCAGACGCTGCAGGTAGGGGGGGAGAGGGCGCGATGTGCGGAAGTCTTTGTGAGGTGTACCTCCCCTGACTTGCTCCTCTGTTACAACGACGTCAAAGGGTTTCATTCCCCCTCCACACCCAAGTACCCCTGCACCGTTGCCTGCAACCCGAACCCTGAAGTCCTGAACCACAACCCTCAACCCCAGGCCCTTGCAGCTACCAATCGTCCCGAGGCGAAGCGGTGGCTCGACCAATCTATCATCGATAAGGCTTACAAGGAGCGTGAGGAGGCGCGTGAGCGTGAGGAGGTGGAGCGGTGCCGGAGAGTCAAGGAGGGCAGCCTGGCCATGGTCCGCAGACTGGACGGACAACTCATTGAGATGTCGGAGGCAAAAGCGGAGATGAGGAAGAGGGAGGAGGTGCGTTCTAAGGAAGAGGGAGGGAGGGAGGGAGGAAAGGGACAGGGATGGAAGAAGGATGGGGGGAGGGGGGCATGGAGAAAGGAAGGGGGCAGGGAAGCAGGAAGCAGGAGGGAGGGATGGAGGGAGGGAGGGAGGGAGGGAGGTCTGCGCTCTGGGGATAATTTTGTTTGTCGACTTCAGTACTAGTCTTATGGGGCGCCATGGCAGCGATGTCCCATGATAGATGTGCAATTGTGCATGGCATAGCGCCATAGCTTAGGAAAAGGGCCTGATAGTCATGTCTCCTGTCAGCTGTCATGACACCCTCCAGTTATCACGGCCTGTCTCCTTCCCTGCTGCCTGATGCGGCCTTAATGGCATCCCTTCACCTTCCCGCGCTGCCTTGCCTTCATTGATGCAGGATGCTGCACGCATGGTGCGGGACCGTGCAGCAGCCATGGAGGCCAAGGAACAGGAGAGGCAGCGCATGGTCCACGAGGCCAAGGCCAGGTTCAGGGCTGACCTGGAAGCCCAGATGAAAGCGAATGCACACCGCCGGTGGGTTCCAGCTGTGACACGCTTTGAAAGGGAGCTTCCTGATCATTCCCACGTTCTCCATTTCAGGAACCTATGCACCTGCCCTGCTGTTCATGTGTTTGTACCTGTCTGCGTGAGAGGGTGATGAGGCTTCCCTCTGGAGGTGGCGGGTCTCAAATGTTTGCCATGCAGCATCGGTAAGGGCGCTGCACGGCGCACAAGATATCCAGCAGCCCAACCTGACGTCACATCAAGGGCTATGAAGGGACTCTGAGGGGCTCATGCTTGGCTGTATCGAGCATGAGCTTCCAGCCAAGTATTCCTTGCCTTATCGATGTGTTATCGATGACTTAAGCTGCCATAAATTTTAATTCTGAGAACAAAAACCGTCACAAGTAAATAAATCATGAATTGCTGGACCGGTTGTCCACCATTTCCTTTTTTGCGTGCAGGCGTGTGTCCCCCATGACTGACGTAGAGCGCAAGATCAACACAAAACTGCTGGATGAGGTGACAGACTGGCGGACCAGTGGCCGGCTGTCGCTGACATGAGGGATAAAAGGGAGACAGAAGAACCACCTGCTGCTTCTGCTTTGATCCAAGACCTGGGCTGGGGCGGTTCCACAGTGCAAACCACTCGCGATTCTCAAGACAGGATGAGACAGCTGGACTTCTGGGGCCGTGAGAGGGAGAGGAATCAAGGATAATCTTGAAATCATTGGTAGCCATTGCCTGCCAAGTTGATTAGCATATCCGTCCAAATGTGCTGCATGTGCCAACAAATCACACAGCAAATAATGGGGGGGGGGCTAATTGCTTTTTAGTAGCTGAAGGTTGTAGGGCTGCCAATTTTGAATTGAAAAATGACTAACGGCATCACACAAGATTTAGGGGGCGCTGAACAGTGAACACGTCAAACGCTTTCCTAGCATAAGGGTGTACTTGAATAAGAGGTGCATCAACTGTAATTTACATTTAATGAAAAGTGTTGCTTAAAATGTCTGTGATTGTGCACGGACTCTCTGCCTTGGTGGAAATGTCATGACTCAGTGGTGCTTGGAAGGCATTATAAACGAATACAGTATGGGATTGGCTTGTGTTTCCCTGTCAGATTGTTGTATGGGATACGGGAGATCACGGCACGCACACTTTAGTAGTTTAGTGCCCAATTATGGACTGCAACAAGGCGGGAATCAGGAGATTCTGCTGCATGGGATGGGTGCCATCTGCGGTGTGCATGTGATTTGTGCATCATACTATGATAGGTGTGATTGTGGAGAAATAATGGTTAGTGGCCAAGAAGAGCAGGCACATCTGAATAGCGAGTGGTGACTGGTGCAGTGGTGCAGCATGGCACTTCCTACAAGACAGGTTCCTAGAGAGGAATCCTGTGAGACACCAGAGGATACCAGGTTCCTAAAGAGACTAGCCTGTGATGTAGGTATGGTAGCAGATATTTCATGGTAGCCTTCAACTGATGTTGTACTTGATGTGACATGAGGCAAACCCTGGGCGATACGGAGGGGGGTGGTACATGGGACTGGCAATCAGTTGGCCAGCGGGTCGAACTCACTTAGCGGCACCACTGCCTGCCGAATGGCACCCTTAGCATAATCGAAATATCGCATGTGCTGAATAACAGCGATTGTCAGTCTGATCCACTCTACTCCCCACTCCAGCAACCATAATTGCAGCAGCGAGGACACGTCGACCAGGGTCCCTTGCGCCTGCGTCTACCTCACCATGCCTGTCCTCCACACATTCGAAATAAACCATGAACGCGCGAGAGATTGAGGGCCAGGACTGGCGAATAGGAATCCCTTGCGCTAAATCCCCTGCAAATCATACTTGATTTTTAGGTGACAGGGTTCAGTCTGAACGGCAGGAGTTAGGTCCACACCAGGGGAGGTCTCGAACACTCGGCTGATTCAAGCAGTGCCCCAATTTCGCCCAGGGTTATCATAATCCAACAAGGGTCACATGTGCTGGAGGTATCACAACCTCAACCAGGTCGAACCATGAGCCAGCCCGTCGCTGTCATCACAGGAGGTTCAGGCTACGTGGGACTCAGGCAAGATCTGCGAGGAATCCCCCCATGTATGCATCATACGGCACATGAACAGGCCGGGATATGAACAAGGTATTGATCCTGTCAGGTGCTCCCCTCCCTCTGCCCGACCTCTGGGTTGCTGCAATGCTTCAGGTTATGCCGGCATCTCCTGTCCCAGGGCTTCTATGTTAAGCTGTTTGACATCAGAGAGCCAGCAGGTGCA
Organism: Limnomonas spitsbergensis; assembly: GCA_037349105.1. Lineage (NCBI taxonomy): Eukaryota > Viridiplantae > Chlorophyta > Chlorophyceae > Chlamydomonadales > Limnomonas > Limnomonas spitsbergensis. The sequence goes on along the minus strand of JAYJMM010000078.1, from coordinate 838,178 downwards.
GCCCACACGGGTGAGTGGGAAACCTGGAAATCTGGGTGTAGAACTGAAACCTACATGTAAAAATTGGAACTCAGGTTGAAGAACTAAGTGTCGAACCTGAAAATCAGATTGTGAAACCGTTACATGTAAATGTGAAATCTGAAAGTCTCAGCGATGCTTTCGTGTTTGAAGGCATGTCCCCAATCATGCTGCGTCAGCGCAATCAAGAAAGGGCGTTGATTTCCTTAGGTGTGAGACACCGTACAAATGCTTGTGCAAGGGAATCGTTCAAAGGCATGTGATTTGACCACAGGTACAGATATCGACGGGCCTCTGCCCACTTACAGTGGGTATCAGAGCCTTGAGCGGTACGAACCCTGGATACCTGCTGGAGCCGAGTTCGTGGAGGGGGATATCCGGGAGGCATGGCATGTGGAGGCGGCCCTGGAGGGGGCAGACGTTGTGTTCCACATTGCCTCCTACGGGATGTCCGGCGCTGAGGCGCTGAACACAGAAATGATTCAACAAGTAAATGTGGGTGAGATGAGGCGGAGAGACAAACATTTAAAATATGCAATACATGAGGTCAAGCGGCTGTGGGGTGTAGGGTTCAGTGCCTTAAGTAAACATATATATATTTGTAGACCTCCCTCGAGCACCCTGCCTCAGCAGCACTGTACCGGTAAGTTGGTGCATATTTAGCTGTGTCATCCACATGAAATATCATGAGAGTAACAACAAATATATAAATATATTTGATTCCATCCATACCTTGCTGTCCTTCGAACAACACGTCTGCAGGTAGCTGGCACAGACAACGTCATCAACGCTTGTGTGTCATGTGGCGTGGGCCGTCTCGTGTACACAAGCACTGTAAATACAGTGTTTGATGGGAGGTGGGTCTAGGCTGCAGGGCTAGGCTGCATGGCTAGGCTGCAGGGCCAGGCTGCAGGGCTTGACTGCAGGGCTAGGCTGCAGGGCTAGGCTGCATGGCCAGGCTGCATGGCTAGGTCTGCCGGGCTATGCTGCAGGGCCAGGCTGCATGGCTAGGCTGCAGGGCCAGGCTGTATGGCTAGGTCTGCCGGGCTATGCTGCAGGGCCAGGCTGCATGGCTAAGGCGGCATGGCTAGGCGGCATGGCTAGGCTGCATGGCTAGGCTGCATGGCTAGGCGGCATGGCTAAGGCTGCATGGCTAGGCTGCATGGCTAGGCTGCATGGCTAGGCTGCATGGCTAAGGCTGCATGGCTAGGCTGCATGGCTAGGCGGCATGGCTAAGGCTGCATGGCTAGGCTGCAGGGCTAGGCTGCATGGCTAAGGCTGCATGGCTAGGCTGCATTGCTAAGCTGCATGGCTAGGTTGCATGGCTAAGGCTGCATGGCTAGGCTGCATGGCTAGGCTGCATGGCTAGGCTGCATGGCCAGGGTGCAGGGCTAGGCTGCAGGGCTAGGCAGCAGGTTAAGGCTGGGTCCTCTAAAACTTGCTGATCTAGATCCGATCATAATAAGACACAGGATGCGAGGACCTCCAGCGTCACCATGTATTTTCCTTACATAATACATGCAGTGTTTTTCAGGCATTCGAACTTGTCCCCTGTTGTTTCAATTTATCTGACATCAAAACCTAGGCTCGAAACCCTAAACAATTTGGAATTGCCTTTTTTGTATGCTGCTATTACAAGGACCTGAGCTGCTTAGGTCTGATACTTGTACACACCAGCAATACCATTGTGCAACACCTGGTCATGTGGTTTGCAGGTCACAATATTTGCGCCCAATGGACAGAAAAAACTGAACTCAGAATTCAGCTTTTTACTTTGCCGCATCCGGCAATATTGGCCTAACCTCTGCAACACTGCTCGTCGGAACACATATCAGCAGCATTGCTTCTCGCAACATTCAAGCTTGGGTTTTGTATCACCCAACCAAAGGGATTCTCATCATGTAAGGATAGCACCTGGTTGCTATTGATCCCTAGTAGCAACCCGGTGCCATCCTTACAAATCACGGCATTTTCCAACATATGCAACACCACTCTGTGCAGGACCATCCTAGGAGGCACTGAGAGTCTCCCCTGCGTTGACCCCACAAGATTCTGGGACCCATACAGCCGGACCAAAGCGGCTGCAGAGCAGATGGTGCTGGCGGCCAATGGCAGGCCGCTCTCAAGGCAGCCACTCGGCCACTGCGTGTCTGCACGGCAGGTGGATGTGAGCAGCGCTCAGGGCGGGCAAGCGGGAGGAGATGGTGCAGCGGCAGCGGGTGGGGACAGAACTCCGCCGCTGCTGAGGAGCTGTGCCCTGCGTCCGGCTGGCATCTATGGACCCGGGGAGTGCAGGCACCTCCCACGCACGCTAGCCATGGTGCGGGGGCTGCAACCACAATGCACACGCTAGCCATGGTGCGGGGGCTGCAACCACAATGCACACGCTGGCCATGGTGCGGGGGCTGCAACCACAATGCACACGCTGGCCATGGTGCGGGGGCTGCAACCACAATGCACACGCTGGCCATGATGCGGGGGCTGCAACCACAATGCACACGCTGGCCATGGTGCGGGGGCTGCAACCACAATGCACACGCTGGCCATGGTGCGGGGGCTGCAACCACAATGCACACGCTGGGCATGGTGCGGGGGCTGCAACCACAATGCACACGCTGGCCATGGTGCGGGGGCTGCAACCACAATGCACACGCTGGGCATGGTGCAGGGGCTGCAACCACAATGCACACGCTGGCCATGGTGCGGGGGCTGCAACCACAATGCACACGCTGGCCATGGTGCGGGGGCTGCAACCACAATGCACACGCTGGCCATGGTGCGGGGGCTGCAACCACAATGCACACGCTGGCCATGGTGCGGGGGCTGCAACCACAATGCACACGCTGGCCATGGTGCGGGGGCTGCAACCACAATGCACACGCTGGCCATAGTGCGGGGGCTGCAACCACAATGCAAACGCTGGCCATGGTGCGGGGGCTGCAACCACAATGCACATCTGGCCATGGTGCGGGGGCTGCAACCACAATGCACACGCTGGCCATGGTGCGGGGGCTGCAACCACAATGCACACGCTGGCCATGGTGCGGGGGCTGCAACCACAATGCACACGCTGGCCATGGTGCGGGGGCTGCAACCGCAATGCACATGCTGGCCATGGTGCAGGGGCTGCAACCACAATGCACACGCTGGCCATGGTGCGGGGGCTGCAACCACAATGCACACGCTGGCCATGGTGCGGGGGCTGCAACCACAATGCACACGCTGGCCATGGTGCGGGGGCTACAACCACAATGCACACGCTGGCCATGGTGCGGGGGCTACGAAGTACCAATTGCAGGGCCTGGACATGGCCTCTGGCTTGGTGCCTTGATCGCTTACACACGTATGCTGCTGCTGCTGCAAGCAATGCAGGGCCTCCCTGCAACTGGCTGGCCCCCAAGCCTCAACCCTTACCTTGCTGGCCCCATACTTTAACCCTTAAATGGCTGGCCCCACACATGAAACCTTGTCTGGCTGGCCCCATGTCTCAACTCTTGATTGACTTACCCCACACTTTAAGCCTGCAACTGGCAGGCCCGATCCTTCACCCCTTAACTGGCTGGCCCCACACTTCCACCCTAAGCCCATCTTACAGCCCACCTGTTTGGCCGCCACTCAGCCTGTCAAGCGATATCCAACACTTGCACAACCATGCAGGTGCGCGCTGGTCTCTTCAAGTTCGTATTTGATGTGCCCGGGTCTCTGACAGACTGGCTGCACGTGAGGCTGACTGGAGGGAGGGTGGGAAGCGTGGATGCTCTGCCCAGTGATGCCACCTGCAAGGGCCTGGGAGGTGTAGGAAGGGATGAGGGGCATTAGCTTTGTGTCCAGCTTCTCACAAGCTTTGTCAGCAATTTAAGCTTTTGTTCTGGCGAGTGTCCTTTAAATAATGAGATTATCCGAAAGGTTCTGTTTGGAATTTACAATTTAAATTTTATTTTGCATACCTAATAATAATGGCTTCTCAACAGGTGGAGAATCTGGTGTTGGCGTCGGCCCTGGCTGCGGAGGGCTTGAGCCGGGAGAAGCTGTTTGTAGCAGCTGGACAGGTGGGGCAATCAACGGAGGAGAAATATGAGCTTGTCATTGCCTGACTGGACTGGTCTTGAGCCGTCGTATTACTCTTTCCATTTTCAGCTCCTTCCAAAATCCAATGCTCGTGGATTGTGTGCTGGTGCTGTAAATGTTGAGTATGAATATGATAAGTGACCCTCTGCTGCTTGGTTGTATGGCTGGTTTACTGCTGAATAAAGTCATTTATTCCAACTCCCTTGTAGGCTTACTTCATTTCCGATGGCCAGCCAATCAACAACTTCGAGTTTTTCCGCCCCATCATCGAAGGCCTCGGCTACAGGCAACCCTCCACGCGGATTTCTTACAGGTTATGTGTGGAATGACTGCCTTGATGTGTGTGGAATCACATTAATGAGTGTGGAACCACAGTGGTGATTGTGGAATGACAGTGACGAGTGCGGAATCTCTGTTTTTCACGCATTGATGCAGCACCCAGGGTTAACAAAACCACCTCAACCACCAGCTACAAGTGGGAACACCACCCTAACCATGGTTTCAGAGCAAGTGGCCTGCGGGAACATGCATTGCACGTGAAAGGCTGAGGGAGGAGAATGCACACTAGTGGTACAGTTTCAAATATTCCAGGATGGATCAAAAAAAAAAAGGAGGAAATTACTCGAGCAGAGCTAAGAAATCAATAGCCTGCAAAACCGGGCTGCAGAAGGTATAAATACTTTTGCCCTCCATTGGTGAGGGAGCACTTTTAGTATAAACGGTGTTTTTTGAGGAAAAGAAGATAGGAGCTTCGCTGCCAGAAAGGAACATGCAGTCATGCACCTCATGGTGCTACAGTTTGTCCAGTGGAATGGAATGGAATAATTGGTGTCATTGTCGCTTCACGGTCCTTGTGGTCCCACGTGGGCCCCATGCACTTAAAAAATCTCTAGGTGGACTTCAGTAGGAATTTGAAATGTGACGTTTATCACAGCGGAACTGCCGTACCAATTCTGCTGGCCTTCTGTCTTGATTTAACGTGACCAGGAACGCCATTGGGACGCCCCCATCCCGCCGTTATTGCCTCCCTTTGTTGAATTCTTGAGACCTACCTCTGTCTGTCTCCTCAGGCTCATGTTCTACCTGGGATGGATGATGGAGATCCTGCATCTGCTACTCAAGGTGTTGGGGATCCACTTTGTGCCGCTGCTAAACAGGCAAGTGTGACCAAGCACTGTGCTCCTTAAATTCTTCATTCAGGGGGTGCCAATGCACAAGCCACCTGCGGGTGAAAGTTCCGCATTGTGTCTTTCGAACATGTGGATAGATGCACCCCTCTGTTCCCCCCTGAGTGGGTCCAGGATGAATGGATCTATTATCCAAGTGGGGCTTCTTTCAAATTCCAACTGCGAAATCTGAAGTATGGACATAAACCCTGGAACCCGAATTATGCCGGCTGCGCTGCCTCCTGCTGGTTGCAGGTCTGAGGTGAACAAGTGCTGTGTGACCCATTGGTTTTGCATTCAAAAGGCTACAGAGCAGCTCGGCTACAAGCCAGTGCACATCCCAATGGAGGAGACAGTCGCCTGGTTCAGAGATAGAGGCTACGGCGCCGCGGGGAGCGGCAGGGCAGCGGAGGGGGTCGGCCAGGCTTCGTCGGGGAAACAAGAGAGGCTGTCGCAAGTTGCTAGTGCCGTGGCCGGCAAGCACGTGCGCGCCTTTATTGCACCCTCCTTGACCCTCATGGCATTGATGTCCTTGCTGGCCCTGCTGGCCGCGTATTTGTACAAGCAGTGGTGATGCCAGCCCCCTGATATCAGGGCATGATTTCGGAAGCATTCCGTACATGGGGCGCCAAGAGGCATGACGGTCCTGCTCCCTTAATCCAATTCGGGAACGAAGAGGGATGGAGCTGTGGAGATGATCTGTCAGGCCAGGCTTAACCTACAAGTGAGATGGTTCCTTAAATCGGGGGACTGCCTGCTTTGTGCGATTAATTGTGATCCCCTGGAAGTTCTTCCTTTCGACCCTGGTCTATAAAAGCTTGGCAATTTAGTGCAGGGAGGCTGTGGTGAGTAGCTTGCGTCCTGATGCAGACAGACTTAACCTGAATATATATAATATAGGCCATCAGATGCGAGTCGGGGAGCCTCTTCGAGCCTCGACAATGGCTTAATTTGGGACAGAGGCTCTGAGAGATTCCCGCCTGGGTGTCATTGGGTTATCCTCTCCAGCCAAGTTATTTTCCAGGGAAGGTTTACCTTGTGACCGCCTTATTACCTGTAGCCAGAGATGTGACGGCATTGGCATGCTGACAGACTGTATGACGGTGCCTATTTGAATGTGCACGAGACCGCCTAAAGAGGTGCTGCCAGGGGGCCCATGCTGGGCTTGGACCAAACTTGGTTTGTCCTAAGCCAGAGGCCCAAGTGCCGGGGCTTGCTGGAGTTGCTGCATCTCCCGGCCCTTACCAGTCATATTCTGGGCTGTAGCTGAATTGTAGCCGAAGCGCCTAAATGGTGTGTGGGAATCTTGAAGAAGCGACCGGGTAGGTAATCAAAGAAGGTGTGACCAGGAGTTCATTGAACATGTCACAAGTCTGGATAATGGTTGAGGGGCTAAGCCTTTTGTCCATTACACATGTCAATGCCATAACACTACTGGGTCGTGCTCTCAACAGGCTCGGCCGCGGGGACGCCCAACTGTCCCGTTGGGACATGGGAAGAAAGAAAAGGAACTTGAGGTAAAATGGAAAGAAGGAGAAGAATACAAAGGAGAAAGAAATACCCCGCTCAAAAAGGAAAAGGCGGCCCAAAGTATCCCCGCCCCCCTCAGGCCTAAAACAAGAAAGCAAGAGGGAAACAAAAAAAGGGGGGAGAGAGCCTATAACCCAAGACGGCAAAGAAGAGCAGCCAACTAGGCTCGACAATGTCTACCACGTCCTCAACAAAAGTCAGAGCCTCCCACCCCAGCCTGCCCCGGTGTAACTGTTTAAAGTCTGTGGCGCCCTCCTGGGGGCCTGTCCAACCTCTCTCCCTAATCCTCTCCTTCACGCTAGGGCAATGGAAGCAGACATGAAGCACATCCTCCACGTGCTCGTCATCTCCCCTTGCCCAACACCGCTGGAAGCAGCGTGTCTCACGTTGTTGACCGCCCAGCCGTCCTCTCGTGTCAGCCGTGCTAACTGCACCGAGCCGCAACTGAAAGTTCGTGCGCACATAAGCGCACGCCCTATTGCTGGTGCGGCTAATAGCTTGCGCCAACACGGCGCCCGCCGTAGACTGGAACCAAGCGCGGTAGGCGGCCGCAGACCTGTGCTCGGTGCCGGGGTCCCTGGGGTCTCCTCTGCCAGTCGCCTGAAGCTGCACCTGCTTGTAGGCTGCGTCCACTAGGTGTAGCGCCTCTGGGACAGGGAGCGGCTACATGTCAGAGACTGCCTCGAACAATTTGGGGACAGCTGCTCCACGCTCCAACTCCTTCAACGCCTCCATCAGCTCACCGCACCATGTGCGCCCTCTGGTGTTCTGTCGAAGCGCGAGCTGCATGTCGGCCGCCATGCCTGCTGCCATGAGTGGGCTGTCTTGCTGTGCTGCAGGTGTCACCGCTGCGTTGTAGAAGCGGAGGTGCCACCAGTCTCGTTGTAACGGCATTATTCATGTGCCATGTTCATGTGTGAGGTGAACGGCATTGACAGTTACACCTATGCCACCTGACCGGTCTGTTCGTTTCTTTCCTCCCATCCGATTAGTTGGGCTCCCACGCTGCCAGGCCTTTTGACCTGGGCCCAGAGGTGTAACGTCATTGACCTGTGCAGCAGGGCGCACATGTTAAGGCTGGTGTATATAAGATAAGCAATCCAGCAACCCGATCCAAGGTGCATTAGTTCTATGTGATGGTGCAGGAGCTTGGAACCCGGTGTCCTAGACAGAGGTGTTCTAAACATATGCATACCCAAGGGTTGAGGGATCGAACCGGAATCGAACCGGCCACACGATCAGCTCTCTCTCTTCCCCTGTCATCCAAATTTCATGTTCCTATCCCATCACATAGGATGTGGGCCTGGCTGCACCTTGGATCAGATTGCTGGGTTCCATACGTCCATGTTCCTGTCCCCTCACATGAGGGTGCCTGGCATGGCTGCACCATGAACCTGGCTGTGCATGGTAGCTGGAATTGAGCTTGGTCATCCCTCACCGGCCCACATGGCCATTGGCCGCACTTAGAGCAGGGCAGATACCGGTACCGGTATGCAGTACTGGTGGTATCATACATGCCTGGCCATCCAGAGGCAAGGTCTGAAAGGAGTAGGTGGAGCAAGTACCGGTCGGTACCATGTAATCTGCTTATCAATACAATTTGCTGAAGGCAGACCTGTTGTCAACCCTGGCTGTTGGTCCATGGCAGGTGGTTAGAATATTGTGTGGAATCTTTGATATGACCACGCCGAAGACGACTGCACCCGCACATCATGACAGTCCTAGTTGTTCCTACCCGCCCTCTGGTAGGGGTTTGATCCAGGCAGACCCAGCGGAACCGGCATAGTTATACTGCCCATCGAGGGCAAACTTTGTCGCCAATCTGGTGCAAATGATTTGGAATATAGCGATCAGGGTGGCCACGCTTTGACGACGGGGGCGTTACCGGAGAAATGTCGAGATCTCTGGGGTGGAGAAAAGCGCAATCGTGGGCTGCGCTTCTCCAGCACCTCCCTCGACGCAATTTTGATTTCGACCCCGCTCTTGCGCTCAGCGCCCTGCCCCATCCGGCTGGAGCACAAGCCACCTCAGCCAGCAGCAGTGCCCCATGCAACCACCATGGGCAGTCCCCAAGGGCTCGTCTCAGCTGCACAGCTTCAAAGGGCATGATTGCTGTTGGCGACAAGGGAGCTGCATTTGATGGCTGCGATAAAACAGCTGCATGCTCCGCTGCCCTAATCTACCGCTGCACTACCAAGGTACGGAACGCCGCAAATGTTGCCATGCTGGGCTGTGCCCATCACATGCTAGGATACTCCTCCAGTCGCATGCCAGGCTTCTCTAGCTATATGCTACAGCCTATCACTCGTCTACCAGCGTCACAGCTGGCTTGTCCAGCCTCTGCCCCGCTGCTCTGTCGACGCCGCCCCCCCCTTACTGGCCAGGTGCTGGGGGCACTGCCAGCAGGTGCCTCCATGCTGCAGCCTCACCGTGCGTGTACCACCCTAGTTGAGGAGCGGGGGAGCAGTGGAGGGGACGGGAGTGGTGGCGCGTCAAAACTGAAGGAGACTGGCATGGCTCCAGGTAGGCCACAACAGTCACCACTAGTCTTAACCGAGAGAGGCCTGAGGTGGATCTCATTGTTCTGTATTCCTTCGGATTGATCTGTTCCTCCTGCTCAAGATGCCTGGCCCTGTCGATTCAAGAAAGAGAGGGATGCGTAGAGGCGAGGCGAGCGTAGTGGGGGGTACAGCCCTGCTTTTCCTTTCCTTGCCTCCAGCTGCATTGAGGTATTGGAACGCCGTGGCTAGCGCCATCTTAACTCTGTGGCCCAAAGCAAAGGAGATGCAAGGGTTAATGGCTTAATGCCCATCAAGAAACGGTTATGGTCAGGAGAATTCCGGCGCACTGCTTCAAGTCAGCTGATGACTGTTATTCTTGAAAGATATCCAAGAAATGCCTGTCGTTGATTCAAGCCTGCAAGAGGCATCATGTACGTTGTTGACCCCGAGAAGGGTTCCTGTATTGGTTTGTATCCGCCAAGCATTTATGCAGCCATGCTCCGTAACCTCCCCTCCCATGTGGCCCGCTCCTCCTGTACCTCCTGCCACTGATGAGGGCATGTCCTGGCCTGTACAGCTTGTCGTTCCAGCTTCCTTCAGAGCATAGGGGGCCCCACGTAATGGAGGAACAACAAAAACCTGGCGTCCACATAGTGGAGGAGCGGGTTTTTGATGTAAGGCTATTTTTGGGACCCCTCCTACCGGTTCCCTGCGCCTGATCCTTTCAACCTGGGCTGTTGAGTGGCTGTGTGAACACTGTACTGGTCTGCCCCAGAGCCGCGATCGGACGAGACCTGGAAGCGCGCTTTGGACCAACTCCCGACATGGGCCAAGGGCTGGGTCGTGTGGGGCATAGCCTCAGCCATGTACCTCGCTGCTCGGCTGATCCTGTTGGGATGGGACATGGCGGCGGACATGGTGAGGGCAAGCAGGGAGCAGCGGCAGGTGGAGCAGCGGCAGCCCCATGCTGGCACAGACTCACAAGCTGGTCCCGGCCTCGGGGTATGGTTCACCTCCTGCTCCTCTCTTGTGCGCAACACATTGCTGACCTGGGCTGCACACACCGAGCAGGCGCTAACGAGGTTAGTAACAGTGGTTGTTGAGGTGTTGCAACAGGGTCGGGAGTAAGTCAGAGACAGCTGAGAATAGTGATCACGAGAAGAGATATTAAGTAAGGAGATGGGCTGCAAAATGGATTATAAGAACGGGCTTGGCAACAAACTGTGAAATGTGCAGGGGATGGGCCATACATTTCTTTTTGGAAATAACTTCTAAACTTTTCATTTATAATATAGTCAAAACCTGTCAGGGGAGGAGATCCTGGTGTCAGCCTGTCAGCAGCGCTCGCTGGTGTTGAACACTGGGGTTCATTTAGTGCACTAGCGCCCCCCCCCCCCTTGATCCAGTCCTCACCTCCTCCGCGCCCCCCCCCCCACTTGATCCAGTCCTCACCTCCTCCGCGCCCCCCCCCCTTGATACAGTCCTCACCTCCTCCGCCCCCCCCCCCTTGATCCAGTCCTCACCTCCTCCGCGCCCCCCCCCCCCCCTTGATCCAGTCCTCACCTCCTCCGCCCCCCCCCCCCCTTGATCCAGTCCTCACCTTCTCCGCGCCCCCCCCCCCCCCTTGATCCAGTCCTCACCTCCTCCGCGCCCCCCCCCCCACTTGATCCAGTCCTCACCTCCTCCGCGCCCCCCCCCCCCCTTGATCCAGTCCTCACCTCCTCCGCCCCCCCCCCCCCCTGATCCAGTCCTCACCTCCTCCGCGCCCCCCCCCCCCCCCCTTGATCCAGTCCTCACCTCCTCCGCGCCCCCCCCCCCCCCCCTTGATCCAGTCCTCACCTCCTCCGCGCCCCCCCCTCCCCTTGATCCAGTCCTCACCTCCTCTGCCCCCCCCCCCCCCTTGATCCAGTCCTCACCTCCTCTGCGCCCCCCCCCCCCCCTTGATCCAGTCCTCACCTCCTCCGCGCCCCCCCCCCCCCTTGATCCATTCCTCACCTCCTCCGCGCCCCCCCCCCCCTTGATCCATTCCTCACCTCCTCCGCCCACCCCCCCCTTAAATCCAGTCCTCACCTCCTCCGCCCCCCCCCCCCTTGATCCAGTCCTCACCTCCTCCGCCCCCCCCCCCCTTGATCCAGTCCTCACCTCCTCCGCGCCCCCCCCCCCCCCTTGATCCAGTCCTCACCTCCTCCGCCCCCCCCCCCTTGATCCAGTCCTCACCTCCTCCGCGCCCCCCCCCCCCTTGATCCAGTCCTCACCTCCTCCGCGCCCCCTACCCTTGATCCAGTCCTCACCTCCTCCGCGCCCCCCCCCCCTTGATCCAGTCCTCACCTCCTCCGAGCCCCCCCCCCCTTGATCCAGTCCTCACCTCCTCCGCGCCCCCCCCCCCCTTGATCCAGTCCTCACCTCCTCCGCCCCCCCCCCCCTGATCCAGTCCTCACCTCCTCCGCCCCCCCCCCCCCCTTGATCCAGTCCTCACCTCCTCCGCGCCCCCCCCCCCCTTGATCCAGTCCTCACCTCCTCCGCCCCCCCCCCCCCTTGATCCAGTCCTCACCTTCTCCGCGCCCCCCCCCCCCCCCCCTTGATCCAGTCCTCACCTCCTCCGCCCCCCCCCCCCCTTGATCCAGTCCTCACCTTCTCCGCGCCCCCCCCCCCCCCTTGATCCAGTCCTCACCTCCTCCGCGCCCCCCCCCCCACTTGATCCAGTCCTCACCTCCTCCGCGCCCCCCCCCCCCTTGATCCATTCCTCACCTCCTCTGCCCCCCCCCCCCCCCCCGATCCAGTCCTCACCTCCTCCGCGCCCCCCCCCCCCCCACTTGATCCAGTCCTCACCTCCTCCGCGCCCCCCCCCCCCCCCTTGATCCAGTCCTCACCTCCTCCGCGCCCCCCCCCCCCCCCCTTGATCCAGTCCTCACCTCCTCCGCGCCCCCCCCCCCCCTTGATCCATTCCTCACCTCCTCCGCGCCCCCCCCCCCCTTGATCCATTCCTCACCTCCTCCGCCCACCCCCCCCTTAAATCCAGTCCTCACCTCCTCCGCCCCCCCCCCCCTTGATCCAGTCCTCACCTCCTCCGCCCCCCCCCCCCTTGATCCAGTCCTCACCTCCTCCGCGCCCCCCCCCCCCCTTGATCCAGTCCTCACCTCCTCCGCCCCCCCCCCCTTGATCCAGTCCTCACCTCCTCCGCGCCCCCCCCCCCCTTGATCCAGTCCTCACCTCCTCCGCGCCCCCCCCCCCTTGATCCTGTCCTCACCTCCTCCGCGCCCCCCCCCCCTTGATCCAGTCCTCACCTCCTCCGCGCCCCCCCCCCCTTGATCCAGTCCTCACCTCCTCCGCGCCCCCCCCCCCCTTGATCCAGTCCTCACCTCCTCCGCCCCCCCCCCCCTGATCCAGTCCTCACCTCCTCCGCGCCCCCCCCCCCCCCACTTGATCCAGTCCTCACCTCCTCCGCGCCCCCCCCCTCCTGGATCCAGCCCCCACCTCCTCCGCCCCCCCCCCCCTTGATCCAGTCCTCACCTCCTCCACGCCCCCCCCCCCCTTGATCCAGTCCTCACCTCCTCCGCGCCCCCCCCCCCCTTGATCCAGTCCTCACCTCCTCCGCGCCCCCCCCCCCCATTGATCCAGTCCTCACCTCCTCCGCCCCCCCCCCCTTGATCCAGTCCTCACCTCCTCCGCGCCCCCCCCCCCCCTTGATCCATTCCTCACCTCCTCCGCGCCCCCCCCCCCCTTGATCCATTCCTCACCTCCTCCGCCCCCCCCCCCCTTAAATCCAGTCCTCACCTCCTCCGCCCCCCCCCCCCTTGATCCAGTCCTCACCTCCTCCGCCCCCCCCCCCCTTGATCCAGTCCTCACCTCCTCCGCGCCCCCCCCCCCCCTTGATCCAGTCCTCACCTCCTCCGCCCCCCCCCCTTTGATCCAGTCCTCACCTCCTCCGCGCCCCCCCCCCCCTTGATCCAGTCCTCACCTCCTCCGCGCCCCCCCCCCCTTGATCCAGTCCTCACCTCCTCCGCGCCCCCCCCCCCTTGATCCAGTCCTCACCTCCTCCGCGCCCCCCCCCCCTTGATCCAGTCCTCACCTCCTCCGCGCCCCCCCCCCCCTTGATCCAGTCCTCACCTCCTCCGCCCCCCCCCCCCTGATCCAGTCCTCACCTCCTCCGCCCCGCCCCCCCCCCTTGATCCAGTCCTCACCTCCTCCGCGCCCCCCCCCCCCTTGATCCAGTCCTCACCTCCTCCGCCCCCCCCCCCCCTTGATCCAGTCCTCACCTTCTCCGCGCCCCCCCCCCCCCCCCCTTGATCCAGTCCTCACCTCCTCCGCCCCCCACCCCCCTTGATCCAGTCCTCACCTTCTCCGCGCCCCCCCCCCCCCCTTGAACCAGTCCTCACCTCCTCCGCGCCCCCCCCCCCACTTGATCCAGTCCTCACCTCCTCCGCCCCCCCCCCCCCCCCCACTTGATCCAGTCCTCACCTCCTCCGCGCCCCCCCCCCCCCCCTTGATCCAGTCCTCACCTCCTCCGCCCCCCCCCCCTTGATCCAGTCCTCACCTCCTCCGCGCCCCCCCCCCCCCTTGATCCAGTCCTCACCTCCTCCGCCCCCCCCCCCTTGATCCAGTCCTCACCTCCTCCGCGCCCCCCCCCCCCTTGATCCAGTCCTCACCTCCTCCGCGCCCCCCCCCCCTTGATCCAGTCCTCACCTCCTCCGCGCCCCCCCCCCCTTGATCCAGTCCTCACCTCCTCCGCGCCCCCCCCCCCTTGATCCAGTCCTCACCTCCTCCGCGCCTCCCCCCCCCTTGATCCAGTCCTCACCTCCTCCGCCCCCCCCCCCCTGATCCAGTCCTCACCTCCTCCGCCCCCCCCCCCCCTTGATCCAGTCCTCACCTCCTCCGCGCCCCCCCCCCCCCTTGATCCAGTCCTCACCTCCTCCGCCCCCCCCCCCCCTTGATCCAGTCCTCACCTTCTCCGCGCCCCCCCCCCCCCCCCTTGATCCAGTCCTCACCTCCTCCGCCCCCCCCCCCCCTTGATCCAGTCCTCACCTTCTCCGCGCCCCCCCCCCCCCTTGATCCAGTCCTCACCTCCTCCGCGCCCCCCCCCCCACTTGATCCAGTCCTCACCTCCTCCGCGCCCCCCCCCCCCCTTGATCCAGTCCTCACCTCCTCCGCGCCCCCCCCCCCCCTTGAGCCAGTCCTCACCTCCTCCGCGCCCCCCCCCCCCTTGATCCAGTCCTCACCTCCTCCGCCCCCCCCCCCCCTTGATCCAGTCCTCACCTTCTCCGCGCCCCCCCCCCCCCCCCTTGATCCAGTCCTCACCTCCTCCGCCCCCCCCCCCCTTGATCCAGTCCTCACTTTCTCCGCGCCCCCCCCCCCCCCCTTGATCCAGTCCTCACCTCCTCCGCGCCCCCCCCCCCACTTGATCCAGTCCTCACCTCCTCCGCGCCCCCCCCCCCCTTGATCCAGTCCTCACCTCCTCTGCCCCCCCCCCCCCCCCGATCCAGTCCTCACCTCCTCCGCGCCCCCCCCCCCCCCCACTTGATCCAGTCCTCACCTCCTCCGCGCCCCCCCCCCCCCTTGATCCAGTCCTCACCTCCTCCGCGCCCCCCCCTCCCCTTGATCCAGTCCTCACCTCCTCTGCCCCCCCCCCCCTTGATCCAGTCCTCACCTCCTCCGCGCCCCCCCCCCCCCCTTGATCCAGTCCTCACCTCCTCCGCGCCCCCCCCCCCCCTTGATCCATTCCTCACCTCCTCCGCGCCCCCCCCCCCCTTGATCCATTCCTCACCTCCTCCGCCCACCCCCCCCTTAAATCCAGTCCTCACCTCCTCCGCCCCCCCCCCTTGATCCAGTCCTCACCTCCTCCGCCCCCCCCCCCTTGATCCAGTCCTCACCTCCTCCGCGCCCCCCCCCCCCTTGATCCAGTCCTCACCTCCTCCGCCCCCCCCCCTTGATCCAGTCCTCACCTCCTCCGCGCCCCCCCCCCCCTTGATCCAGTCCTCACCTCCTCCGCGCCCCCCCCCCCTTGATCCTGTCCTCACCTCCTCCGCGCCCCCCCCCCCTTGATCCAGTCCTCACATCCTCCGCGCCCCCCCCCCCTTGATCCAGTCCTCACCTCCTCCGCGCCCCCCCCCCCCTTGATCCAGTCCTCACCTCCTCCGCCCCCCCCCCCCTGATCCAGTCCTCACCTCCTCCGCGCCCCCCCCCCCCCCCACTTGATCCAGTCCTCAACTCCTCCGCGCCCCCCCCCTCCTGGATCCAGCCCCCACCTCCTCCGCCCCCCCCCCCCTTGATCCAGTCCTCACCTCCTCCACGCCCCCCCCCCCCTTGATCCAGTCCTCACCTCCTCCGCGCCCCCCCCCCCCTTGATCCAGTCCTCACCTCCTCCGCGCCGCCCCCTCCCCTTGATCCAGTCCTCACCTCCTCCGCGCCCCCCCCCCCCCCTTGATCCAGTCCTCACCTCCTCCGCGCCCCCCCCCCCCTCTTAAATCCAGTCCTCACCTCCTCCGCCCCCCCCCCCCTTGATCCATTCCTCACCTCCTCCGCGCCCCCCCCCCCCCCTTGATCCATTCCTCACCTCCTCCGCCCCCCCCCCCTTGATCCAGTCCTCACCTCCTCCGCGCCCCCCCCCCCCCTTGATCCAGTCCTCACCTCCTCCGCGCCCCCCCCCCCACTTGATCCAGTCCTCACCTCCTCCGCGCCCCCCCCCCCCTTGATCCAGTCCTCACCTCCTCCGCGCCCCCCCCCCCACTTGATCCAGTCCTCACCTCCTCCGCGTCCCCCCCCCCCCTTGATCCAGTCCTCACCTCCTCCGCGCCCCCCCCCCCCCTTGATCCAGTCCTCACCTCCTCCGCGCCCCCCCCCCCTTGATCCAGTCCTCACCTCCTCTGCCCCCCCCCCCCCCCTTGATCCAGTCCTCACCTCCTCCGCGCCCCCCCCCCCCCCCTTGATCCAGTCCTCACCTCCTCCGCGCCCCCCCCCCCCCCCCTTGAGCCAGTCCTCACCTCCTCCGCGCCCCCCCCCCCCTTGATCCAGTCCTCACCTCCTCCGCCCCCCCCCCCCCCCTTGAGCCAGTCCTCACCTCCTCCGCCCCCCCCCCCCCCCCTTGATCCATTCGTCACCTCCTCCGCCCCCCCCCCCCCCCTTGATCCAGTCCTCACCTCCTCCGCGCCCCCCCCCCCCCTTGATCCAGTCCTCACCTCCTCCGCGCCCCCCCCCCCCCCTGATCCAGTCCTCATCTCCTCCGCGCCCCCCCCCCCCCTTGATCCATTCCTCACCTCCTCCGCCCCCCCCCCCCTTGATCCAGTCCTCACCTCCTCCGCGTCCCCCCCCCCCCTTGATCCAGTCCTCACCTCCTCCGCGCCCCCCCCCCCCCTTGATCCAGTCCTCACCTCCTCCGCGCCCCCCCCCCCTTGATCCAGTCCTCACCTCCTCTTCCCCCCCCCCCCCCCTTGATCCAGTCCTCACCTCCTCCGCGCCCCCCCCCCCCCCCTTGATCCAGTCCTCACCTCCTCCGCGCCCCCCCCCCCCCCCCTTGAGCCAGTCCTCACCTCCTCCGCGCCCCCCCCCCCCCTTGATCCAGTCCTCACCTCCTCCGCCCCCCCCCCCCCTTGAGCCAGTCCTCACCTCCTCCGCCCCCCCCCCCCCCCTTGATCCATTCGTCACCTCCTCCGCCCCCCCCCCCCCCCTTGATCCAGTCCTCACCTCCTCCGCGCCCCCCCCCCCCCTTGATCCAGTCCTCACCTCCTCCGCGCCCCCCCCCCCCCCTGATCCAGTCCTCATCTCCTCCGCGCCCCCCCCCCCCCTTGATCCAGTCCTCACCTCCTCCGCCCCCCCCCCCTTGATCCAGTCCTCACCTCCTCCGCGCCCCCCCCCCCACTTGATCCAGTCCTCACCTCCTCCGCGCCCCCCCCCCTCCTTGATCCAGTCCTCACCTCCTCCGCGCCCCCCCCCCCCTTGATCCAGTCCTCACCTCCTCCGCCCCCCCCCCCCTTGATCCAGTCCTCACCTCCTCCGCGCCCCCCCCCCCCCTTGATCCAGTCCTCACCTCCTCTGCGCCCCCCCCCCCCTTGATCCAGTCCTCACCTCCTCCTCCCCCCCCCCCCTTGATCCAGTCCTCACCTCCTCCGCGCCCCCCCCCCCTTGATCCAGTCCTCACCTCCTCCGCGCCCCCCCCCCCTTGATCCAGTCCTCACCTCCTCTGCGCCCCCCCCCCCCTTGATCCAGTCCTCACCTCCTCCTCCCCCCCCCCCCTTGATCCAGTCCTCACCTCCTCCGCGCCCCCCCCCCCCACT
The DNA here is from genome assembly GCA_037349105.1 of Limnomonas spitsbergensis. Classification (NCBI taxonomy): domain Eukaryota; kingdom Viridiplantae; phylum Chlorophyta; class Chlorophyceae; order Chlamydomonadales; genus Limnomonas; species Limnomonas spitsbergensis. Next base: position 820,628 of record JAYJMM010000078.1, on the reverse strand, counting down.
TGATCCAGTCCTCACCTCCTCCGCGCCCCCCCCCCCTTGATCCAGTCCTCACCTCCTCTGCCCCCCCCCCCCCCCCTTGATCCAGTCCTCACCTCCTCCGCGCCCCCCCCCCCCCCCCCCTTGATCCAGTCCTCACCTCCTCCGCGCCCCCCCCCCCCTGGGTCCAGTTCTTACCTCCTCCGCGCCCCCCCCCCCCCCCTTGATCCAGTCCTCACCTCCTCCGCGCCCCCCCCTCCCCTTGATCCAGTCCTCACCTCCTCTGCCCCCCCCCCCCCCACTTGATCCAGTCCTCACCTCCTCCGCGCCCCCCCCCCCTTGATCCAGTCCTCACCTCCTCCGCGCCCCCCCCCCCCTTGATCCAGTCCTCACCTCCTCCGCCCCCCCCCCCTTGATCCAGTCCTCACCTCCTCCGCGCCCCCCCCCCCCCCCCTGGATCCAGTCCTCACCTCCTCCGCGCCCCCCCCCCCCCTTGATCCAGTCCTCACCTCCTCCGCGTTCCCCCCCCCCCCCCCCTTGATCCAGTCCTCACCTCCTCCGCGCCCCCCCCCCCCTTGATCCAGTCCTCACCTCCTCCGCGCCCCCCCCCCCCTTGATCCAGTCCTCACCTCCTCCGCCCTCCCACCCTTGATCCAGTCCTCACCTCCTCCGCGCCCCCCCCCCCCCTTGATCCAGTCCTCACCTCCTCCGCCCCCCCCCCCCTGGATCCAGTCATCACCTCCTCCGCGCCCCCCCCCCCCCCCTTGATCCATTCCTCACCTCCTCCGCCCCCCCCCCCTTGATCCAGTCCTTACCTCCTCCGTCCCCCCCCCCTTGATCCAGTCCTCACCTCCTCCGCGCCCCCCCCCCCCCCCTTGATCCAGTCCTCACCTCCTCCGCGCCCCCCCCCCCCCCCTGGATCCAGTCCTCACCTCCTCCGCGCCCCCCCCCCCCCTTGATCCAGTCCTCACCTCCTCCGCGTCCCCCCCCCCCCCCTTGATCCAGTCCTCACCTCCTCCGCGCCCCCCCCCCCTTGATCCAGTCCTCACCTCCTCCGCGCCCCCCCCCCCCTTGATCCAGTCCTCACCTCCTCCGCCCTCCCCCCCTTGATCCAGTCCTCACCTCCTCCGCGCCCCCCCCCCCCCCTTGATCCAGTCCTCACCTCCTCCGCCCCCCCCCCCCCTGGATCCAGTCCTCACCTCCTCCGCGCCCCCCCCCCCCCCCTTGATCCATTCCTCACCTCCTCCGCGTCCCCCCCCCCCCCCCTTGATCCAGTCCTCACCTCCTCCGCGCCCCCCCCCCCCCCCTTGATCCATTCCTCACCTCTCCGCGCCCCCCCCCCCCCCCCCTTGAGCCAGTCCTCACCTCCTCCGCCCCCCCCCCCCCCTTGATCCAGTCCTCACCTCCTCCGCCCCCCCCCCCTTGATCCAGTCCTCACCTCCTCCGCGCCCCCCCCCCCCCTTGATCCAGTCCTCACCTCCTCCGCGCCCCCCCCCCCCTGGATCCAGTCCTCACCTCCTCCGCGCCCCCCCCCCACTTGATCCAGTCCTCACCTCCTCCGCGCCCCCCCCCCCCCTTGATCCAGTCCTCACCTCCTCCGCGCCCCCCCCCCCCTTGATCCAGTCCTCACCTCCTCCGCGCCCCCCCCCCACTAGATCCATTCCTCACCTCCTCCGCCCCCCCCCCCCCTTGATCCAGTCCTCACCTCCTTCGCGCCCCCCCCCCCCCCCTTGATCCAGTCCTCACCACCTCCGCGCCCCCCCCCCCTTGATCCAGTCCTCACCTCCTCCGCCCCCCCCCCCCTTGATCCAGTCCTCCCCTCCTCCGCCCCCCCCCCCTTGATCCAGTCCTCACCTCCTCCGCGCCCCCCCCCCCCCCTTGATCCAGTCCTCACCTCCTCCGCCCCCCCCCCCTTGATCCAGTCCTCACCTCCTCCGCGCCCCCCCCCCCCCTTGATCCAGTCCTCACCTCCTCCGCGCCCCCCCCCCCCCTTGATCCAGTCCTCACCTCCTCCGCCCCCCCCCCCCCCCCTTGATCCAGTCCTCACCTCCTCCGCCCCCCCCCCCCCTTGATCCAGTCCTCACCTCCTCCACGCCCCCCCCCCCTTGATCCAGTCCTCACCTCCTCCGCCCCCCCCCCTTGATCCAGTCCTCACCTCCTCCGCGCCCCCCCCCCCTTGATCAAGTCCTCACCTCCTCCGCGCCCCCCCCCCCTTGATCCAGTCCTCACCTCCTCCGCCCCCCCCCCCTTGATCCAGTCCTCACCTCCTCCGCGCCCCCCCCCCCTTGATCCAGTCCTCACCTCCTCCGCGCCCCCCCCCCCCCTTGATCCAGTCCTCACCTCCTCCGCCCCCCCCCCCCCCCTTGATCCAGTCCTCACCTCCTCCGCCCCCCCCCCCCCCCCTTGAGCCAGTCCTCACCTCCTCCGCGCCCCCCCCCCCCCCCCTTGATCCAGTCCTCACCTCCTCCGCCCCCCTCCCCCTTGATCCAGTCCTCACCTCCTCCGCGCCCCCCCCCTCCCCCTTGATCCAGTCCTCACCTCCTCCGCGCCCCCCCCCCCTTGATCAACTCCTCACCTCCTCCGCGCCCCCCCCCCCTTGATCCAGTCCTCACCTCCTCCGCGCCCCCCCCCCCTTGATCCAGTCCTCACCTCCTCCGCGCCCCCCCCCCCTTGATCCAGTCCTCACCTCCTCCGCGCCCCCCCCCCCCCCTTGATCCAGTCCTCACCTCCTCCGCCCCCCCCCCCCCCTTGATCCAGTCCTCACCTCCTCCGCCCCCCCCCCCCCCCTTGAGCCAGTCCTCACCTCCTCCGCGCCCCCCCCCCCCCCCCTTGATCCAGACCTCACCTCCTCCGCGCCCCCCCCCCCCCCTTGAGCCAGTCCTCACCTCCTCCGCGCCCCCCCCCCCCCCTTGAGCCAGTCCTCACCTCCTCCGCGCCCCCCCCCCCCCCCCTTGATCCAGTCCTCACCTCCTCCGCGCCCCCCCCCCCCCCCTTGAGCCAGTCCTCACCTCCTCCGCGCCCCCCCCCCCCCCCCTTGATCCAGTCCTCACCTCCTCCGCGCCCCCCCCCCCCCCTTGATCCAGTCCTCACCTCCTCCGCGCCCCCCCCCCCCCCCTTGATCCAGTCCTCACCTCCTCCGCGCCCCCCCCCCCCACTTGATCCAGTCCTCACCTCCTCCGCGCCCCCCCCCCCCCCCCTTGATCCAGTCCTCACCTCCTCCGCGCCCCCCCCCCCCCTTGATCCAGTCCTCACCTCCTCCGCGCCCCCCCCCCCCTTGATCCAGTCCTCACCTCCTCCGCGCCCCCCCCCCCTTGATCCAGTCCTCACCTCCTCCGCGCCCCCCCCCCTGATCCAGTCCTCACCTCCTCCGCGCCCCCCCCCCCTTGATCCAGTCCTCACCTCCTCCGCGCCCCCCCCCCCTTGATCCAGTCCTCACCTCCTCCGCGCCCCCCCCTCCCTTGATCCAGTCCTCACCTCCTCCGCGCCCCCCCCCCCCCCCTTGATCCAGTCCTCACCTCCTCCGCGCCCCCCCCCCCCCCCTTGATCCAGTCCTCACCTCCTCCGCCCCCCCCCCCCCCCTTGATCCATTCCTCACCTCCTCCGCCCCCCCCCCCCCCCCTTGATCCAATCCTCACCTCCTCCGCACCCCCCCCCCCCCCCTTGATCCATTCCTCACCTCCTCCGCCCCCCCCCCCCCTTGATCCAGTCCTCACATCCTCCGCCCCCCCCCCCCCCCCCTTGATCCATTCCTCACCTCCTCCGCCCCCCCCCCCCCTTGATCCATTCCTCACCTCCTCCGCACCCCCCCCCCCCCCCCTTGATCCATTCCTCACCTCCTCCGCCCCCCCCCCCCCCTTGATCCAGTCCTCACATCCTCCGCCCCCCCCCCCCCCCCCTTGATCCAGTCCTCACCTCCTCCGCGCCCCCCCCTCCCTTGATCCAGTCCTCACCTCCTCCGCGCCCCCCCCCCCCCCCTTGATCCAGTCCTCACCTCCTCCGCCCCCCCCCCCCCCCTTGATCCAGTCCTCACCTCCTCCGCGCCCCCCCCCCCCCCTTGATCCAGTCCTCACCTCCTCCGCGCCCCCCCCCCCCCCCTTGATCCAGTCCTCACCTCCTCCGCGCCCCCCCCCCCCACTTGATCCAGTCCTCACCTCCTCCGCGCCCCCCCCCCCCCCCCTTGATCCAGTCCTCACCTCCTCCGCACCCCCCCCCCCCCCCTTGATCCAGTCCTCACCTCCTCCGCGCCCCCCCCCCCCTTGATCCAGTCCTCACCTCCTCCGCGCCCCCCCCCCCCTGATCCAGTCCTCACCTCCTCCGCGCCCCCCCCCCCTGATCCAGTCCTTACCTCCTCCGCGCCCCCCCCTCCCTTGATCCAGTCCTCACCTCCTCCGCGCCCCCCCCCCCCCCCTTGATCCAGTCCTTACCTCCTCCGCGCCCCCCCCCCCCCCTTGATCCAGTCCTCACCTCCTCCGCCCCCCCCCCCCCTTGATCCATTCCTCACCTCCTCCGCCCCCCCCCCCCCCCTTGATCCAATCCTCACCTCCTCCGCACCCCCCCCCCCCCCCTTGATCCATTCCTCACCTCCTCCGCCCCCCCCCCCCCCCCCCCTTGATCCAGTCCTCACCTCCTCCGCGCCCCCCCCCCCCACTTGATCCAGTCCTCACCTCCTCCGCGCCCCCCCCCCCCCCCCTTGATCCAGTCCTCACCTCCTCCGCGCCCCCCCCCCCCCTTGATCCAGTCCTCACCTCCTCCGCGCCCCCCCCCCCCTTGATCCAGTCCTCACCTCCTCCGCGCCCCCCCCCCCCTTGATCCAGTCCTCACCTCCTCCGCGCCCCCCCCCCCTGATCCAGTCCTCACCTCCTCCGCGCCCCCCCCCCCTGATCCAGTCCTCACCTCCTCCGCGCCCCCCCCCCCTTGATCCAGTCCTCACCTCCTCCGCGCCCCCCCCCCCTTGATCCAGTCCTCACCTCCTCCGCGCCCCCCCCTCCCTTGATCCATTCCTCACCTCCTCCGCGCCCCCCCCCCCCCCCTTGATCCAGTCCTCACCTCCTCCGCGCCCCCCCCCCCCCCTTCATCCAGTCCTCACCTCCTCCGCCCCCCCCCCCCCCCTTGATCCATTCCTCACCTCCTCCGCCCCCCCCCCCCCCCTTGATCCAATCCTCACCTCCTCCGCACCCCCCCCCCCCCCTTGATCCATTCCTCACCTCCTCCGCCCCCCCCCCCCTTGATCCAGTCCTCACATCCTCCGCCCCCCCCCCCCCCCCTTGATCCATTCCTCACCTCCTCCGCCCCCCCCCCCCCTTGAGCCAGTCCTCACCTCCTCCGCACCCCCCCCCCCCCCCCTTGATCCATTCCTCACCTCCTCCGCCCCCCCCCCCCCTTGATCCAGTCCTCACATCCTCCGCCCCCCCCCCCCCCCCCTTGATCCAGTCCTCACCTCCTCCGCGCCCCCCCCTCCCTTGATCCAGTCCTCACCTCCTCCGCGCCCCCCCCCCCCCCCTTGATCCAGTCCTCACCTCCTCCGCGCCCCCCCCCCCCCCCTGATCCAGTCCTCACCTCCTCCGCGCCCCCCCCCCCTTGATCCAGTCCTCACCTCCTCCGCGCCCCCCCCCCCTTGATCCAGTCCTCACCTCCTCCGCGCCCCCCCCTCCCTTGATCCATTCCTCACCTCCTCCGCGCCCCCCCCCCCCCCCTTCATCCAGTCCTCACCTCCTCCGCGCCCCCCCCCCCCCCTTCATCCAGTCCTCACCTCCTCCGCCCCCCCCCCCCCCCCCTTGATCCATTCCTCACCTCCTCCGCCCCCCCCCCCCCCCTTGATCCAATCCTCACCTCCTCCGCACCCCCCCCCCCCCCCTTGATCCATTCCTCACCTCCTCCGCCCCCCCCCCCCCTTGATCCAGTCCTCACATCCTCCGCCCCCCCCCCCCCCCCTTGATCCATTCCTCACCTCCTCCGCCCCCCCCCCCCCTTGAGCCAGTCCTCACCTCCTCCGCACCCCCCCCCCCCCCCTTGATCCATTCCTCACCTCCTCCGCCCCCCCCCCCCCTTGATCCAGTCCTCACATCCTCCGCCCCCCCCCCCCCCCCCCTTGATCCAGTCCTCACCTCCTCCGCGCCCCCCCCTCCCTTGATCCAGTCCTCACCTCCTCCGCGCCCCCCCCCCCCCCTTGATCCAGTCCTCACCTCCTCCGCCCCCCCCCCCCCCTTGATCCATTCCTCACCTCCTCCGCCCCCCCCCCCCCCCTTGATCCAATCCTCACCTCCTCCGCACCCCCCCCCCCCCCCTTGATCCATTCCTCACCTCCTCCGCCCCCCCCCCCCCCCCCCCTTGATCCAGTCCTCACCTCCTCCGCGCCCCCCCCCCCCACTTGATCCAGTCCTCACCTCCTCCGCGCCCCCCCCCCCCCCCCTTGATCCAGTCCTCACCTCCTCCGCGCCCCCCCCCCCCCTTGATCCAGTCCTCACCTCCTCCGCGCCCCCCCCCCCCTTGATCCAGTCCTCACCTCCTCCGCGCCCCCCCCCCCCTTGATCCAGTCCTCACCTCCTCCGCGCCCCCCCCCCCTGATCCAGTCCTCACCTCCTCCGCGCCCCCCCCCCCTGATCCAGTCCTCACCTCCTCCGCGCCCCCCCCCCCTTGATCCAGTCCTCACCTCCTCCGCGCCCCCCCCCCCTTGATCCAGTCCTCACCTCCTCCGCGCCCCCCCCCTCCCTTGATCCATTCCTCACCTCCTCCGCGCCCCCCCCCCCCCCCTTGATCCAGTCCTCACCTCCTCCGCGCCCCCCCCCCCCCTTCATCCAGTCCTCACCTCCTCCGCCCCCCCCCCCCCCCTTGATCCATTCCTCACCTCCTCCGCCCCCCCCCCCCCCCCTTGATCCAATCCTCACCTCCTCCGCACCCCCCCCCCCCCCCTTGATCCATTCCTCACCTCCTCCGCCCCCCCCCCCCTTGATCCATTCCTCACCTCCTCCGCCCCCCCCCCCCCCCCTTGATCCATTCCTCACCTCCTCCGCCCCCCCCCCCCCTTGAGCCAGTCCTTACCTCCTCCGCACCCCCCCCCCCCCCCCCTTGATCCATTCCTCACCTCCTCCGCACCCCCCCCCCCTTGATCCAGTCCTCACATCCTCCGCCCCCCCCCCCCCCCCTTGATCCAGTCCTCACCTCCTCCGCGCCCCCCCCTCCCTTGATCCAGTCCTCACCTCCTCCGCGCCCCCCCCCCCCCCCTTGATCCAGTCCTCACCTCCTCCGCCCCCCCCCCCCCCCTTGATCCAGTCCTCACCTCCTCCGCGCCCCCCCCCCCCCCTTGATCCAGTCCTCACCTCCTCCGCGCCCCCCCCCCCCCCCTTGATCCAGTCCTCACCTCCTCCGCGCCCCCCCCCCCCACTTGATCCAGTCCTCACCTCCTCCGCGCCCCCCCCCCCCCCCTTGATCCAGTCCTCACCTCCTCCGCGCCCCCCCCCCCCCTTGATCCAGTCCTCACCTCCTCCGCGCCCCCCCCCCCCTTGATCCAGTCCTCACCTCCTCCGCGCCCCCCCCCCCCTTGATCCAGTCCTCACCTCCTCCGCGCCCCCCCCCCCTGATCCAGTCCTCACCTCCTCCGCGCCCCCCCCCCCTTGATCCAGTCCTCACCTCCTCCGCGCCCCCCCCCCCTTGATCCAGTCCTCACCTCCTCCGCGCCCCCCCCTCCCTTGATCCAGTCCTCACCTCCTCCGCGCCCCCCCCCCCCCCCTTGATCCAGTCCTCACCTCCTCCGCGCCCCCCCCCCCCCTTGATCCAGTCCTCACCTCCTCCGCCCCCCCCCCCCCCTTGATCCATTCCTCACCTCCTCCGCCCCCCCCCCCCCCCCTTGATCCAATCCTCACCTCCTCCGCACCCCCCCCCCCCCCCTTGATCCATTCCTCACCTCCTCCGCCCCCCCCCCCCCTTGATCCAGTCCTCACATCCTCCGCCCCCCCCCCCCCCCCCTTGATCCATTCCTCACCTCCTCCGCCCCCCCCCCCCCTTGATCCAGTCCTCACCTCCTCCGCGCCCCCCCCCCCCCCTTGATCCAGTCCTCACCTCCTCCGCGCCCCCCCCCCCCCTTGATCCAGTCCTCACCTCCTCCGCCCCCCCCCCCCCCCTTGATCCATTCCTCACCTCCTCCGCCCCCCCCCCCCCCCTTGATCCAATCCTCACCTCCTCCGCACCCCCCCCCCCCCCCTTGATCCATTCCTCACCTCCTCCGCCCCCCCCCCCCCTTGATCCAGTCCTCACATCCTCCGCCCCCCCCCCCCCCCCCTTGATCCATTCCTCACCTCCTCCGCCCCCCCCCCCCCTTGAGCCAGTCCTCACCTCCTCCGCGCCCCCCCCCCCCCTTGATCCAGTCCTCACCTCCTCCGCGCCCCCCCCCCCCCCCTTGATCCATTCCTCACCTCCTCCGCCCCCCCCCCCCCTTGATCCATTCCTCACCTCCTCCGCGCCCCCCCCCCCCCCCTTGATCCAGTCCTCACCTCCTCCGCGCCCCCCCCCCCCCTTGATCCAGTCCTCACCTCCTCCGCGCCCCCCCCCCCCCTTGATCCAGTCCTCACCTCCTCTGCGCCCCCCCCCCCCCTTGATCCAGTCCTCACCTCCTCCGCGCCCCCCCCCCCCCTTGATCCAGTCCTCACCTCCTCCGCCCCCCCCCCCCCCCTTGATCCAGTCCTCACCTCCTCCGCGCCCCCCCCCCCCCCCCTTGAGCCAGTACTCACCTCCTCCGCGCCCCCCCCCCCCCCCCTTGATCCAGTCCTCACCTCCTCCGCCCCCTCCCCCCCCCCTTGAGCCAGTCCTCACCTCCTCCGCCCCCCCCCCCCCCCTTGATCCAGTCCTCACCTCCTCCGCGCCCCCCCCCCCTTGATCCAGTCCTTACCTCCTCCGCCCCCCCCCCCCCTTGATCCAGTCCTCACCTCCTCCGCGCCCCCCCCCCCCTTGATCCAGTCCTCACCTCCTCCGCCCCCCCCCCCCTTGATCCAGTCCTCACCCCTTTCGCGCCCCCCCCCCCTTGATCCAGTCCTCACCTCCTCCGCGCCCCCCCCCCCCTTGATCCAGTCCTCACCTCCTCTGCGCCCCCCCCCCCCCCCTTGATCCAGTCCTCACCTCCTCCGCGCCCCCCCCCCCCCCCTTGATCCATTCCTCACCTCCTCCGCGCCCCCCCCCCCCCCCCCCTTGATCCAGTCCTCACCTCCTCTGCGCCCCCCCCCCCTTGATCCAGTCCTCACCTCCTCCGCGCCCCCCCCCCCCCTTGATCCAGTCCTCACCTCCTCCGCGCCCCCCCCCCCCTTGATCCAGTCCTCACCTCCTCCGTGCCCCCCCCCCCCCTTGATCCAGTCCTCACCTCCTCCGCGCCCCCCCCCCCCCCCCTTGATCCAGTCCTCACCTCCTCCGCGCCCCCCCCCCCCTTGATCCAGTCCTCACCTCCTCCGCGCCCCCCCCCCCCCCTTGATCCAGTCCTCACCTCCTCCGCGCCCCCCCCCCCCTTGATCCAGTCCTCACCTCCTCCGCGCCCCCCCCCCCCCTTGAGCCATTCCTCACCTCCTCCGCGCCCCCCCCCCCCCCCTTGATCCAGTCCTCACCTCCTCCGCCCCCCCCCCCCCCCCCTTGATCCATTCCTCACCTCCTCTGCGCCCCCCCCCCCTTGATCCAGTCCTCACCTCCTCTGCGCCCCCCCCCCCTTGATCCAGTCCTCACCTCCTCCGCGCCCCCCCCCCCCTTGATCCAGTCCTCACCTCCTCCGCGCCCCCCCCCCCCTTGATCCAGTCCTCACCTCCTCCGCGCCCCCCCCCCCCCTTGATCCAGTCCTCACCTCCTTCGCGCCCCCCCCCCCCCCTTGATCCAGTCCTCACCTCCTCCGCCCCCCCCCCCCCCCTTGATCCAGTCCTCACCTCCTCCGCGCCCCCCCCCCCCCCCTTGATCCAGTCCTCACCTCCTCCGCGCCCCCCCCCCCCTTGATCCAGTCCTCACCTCCTCCGCCCCCCCCCCCCCTTGATCCAGTCCTCACCTCCTCCACGCCCCCCCCCCCTTGAGCCAGTCCTCACCTCCTCCGCGCCCCCCCCCCCCCCCCTTGATCCAGTCCTCACCTCCTCCGCCCCCCCCCCCCCCCCTTGATCCAGTCCTCACCTCCTCCGCCCCCCCCCCCCCCCCTTGATCCATTCCTCACCTCCTCCGCGCCCCCCCCCCCCCTTGATCCAGTCCTCACCTCCTCCGCGCCCCCCCCCCCCTTGATCCAGTCCTCACCTCCTCCGCGCCCCCCCACCCCCCCCTTGATCCAGTCCTCACCTCCTCCGCGCCCCCCCCCCCCCCCTTGATCCAGTCCTCACCTCCTCCGCCCCCCCCCCCCCTTGATCCAGTCCTCACCTCCTCCACGCCCCCCCCCCCCCCTTGATCCAGTCCTCACCTCCTCCGCGCCCCCCCCCCCCCCCCCTTGAGCCAGTCCTCACCTCCTCCGCCCCCCCCCCCCCCTTGATCCAGTCCTCACCTCCTCCGCCCCCCCACCCCCCCCTTGATCCATTCCTCACCTCCTCCGCCCCCCCCCCCCCCCCTTGATCCAGTCCTCACCTCCTCCGCGCCCCCCCCCCCCCTTGATCCAGTCCTCACCTCCTCCGCCCCCCCCCCCCCTTGATCCAGTCCTCACCTCCTCCGCGCCCCCCCCCCCTTGATCCATTCCTCACCTCCTCTGCGCCCCCCCCCCCCCCTTGATCCAGTCCTCACCTCCTCCGCGCCCCCCCCCCCCCTTGATCCAGTCCTCACCTCCTCCGCCCCCCCCCCCCCCCCTTGATCCAGTCCTCACCTCCTCCGCGCCCCCCCCCCCCCTTGATCCAGTCCTCACCTCCTCCGCGCCCCCCCCCCCCTTGATCCAGTCCTCACCTCCTCCGCGCCCCCCCCCCCCCCTTGATCCAGTCCTCACCTCCTCCGCGCCCCCCCCCCCCCTTGATCCAGTCCTCACCTCCTCCGCCCCCCCCCCCCCTTGATCCAGTCCTCACCTCCTCCACGCCCCCCCCCCCCTTGAGCCAGTCCTCACCTCCTCCGCGCCCCCCCCCCCCCCCCTTGAGCCAGTCCTCACCTCCTCCGCCCCCCCCCCTTGATCCAGTCCTCACCTCCTCCGCCCCCCCCCCCCCCTTGATCCAGTCCTCACCTCCTCCGCCCCCCCACCCCCCCCTTGATCCATTCCTCACCTCCTCCGCCCCCCCCCCCCCCCCCTTGATCCAGTCCTCACCTCCTCCGCGCCCCCCCCCCCCTTGATCCAGTCCTCACCTCCTCCGCCCCCCCCCCCCCCTTGATCCAGTCCTCACCTCCTCCGCGCCCCCCCCCCCCTTGATCCATTCCTCACCTCCTCTGCGCCCCCCCCCCCCCCCTTGATCCAGTCCTCACCTCCTCCGCGCCCCCCCCCCCCCCTTGATCCAGTCCTCACCTCCTCCGCCCCCCCCCCCCCCCCCCTTGATCCAGTCCTCACCTCCTCCGCGCCCCCCCCCCCCCCCCCCTTGATCCAGTCCTCACCTCCTCCGCGCCCCCCCCCCCCCTTGATCCAGTCCTCACCTCCTCCGCGCCCCCTTGCAACATCCCTAACAGCCCTCATCTCGCATTGTAGTCCTCTCATTATCAATGTCTACTGAGTAAAGAGGGGATACCACAGGGCAATCAGAGGCGATTGGGCAATCAAATATTGTAAATCATCCAAATGGAAGTATCAGTCTGGAGAGTGGATCAAGTATGTTGCAATGACAGCCTTGGGTGCCTTCAGTTGACCTCATTTTTAACCTCCATGTGCGGTCTTTTTGTGTGACTTGCATGTGTGACCTCCATGTGTGACCTCCATGTGTGACCCCTGTGTGCCTGGCCTGTGTGACCTGCAGGGCTGTGTTGGAGTTCAATCTGGGTGCCAAGCTGCTTCTGATCATCTTTGCGAGCGTGCCATTGGTCCTCGTGTTCGGGACCGCCTACTCCTTTGCGGCCAAGGCGCCTCTCAAGGTCAGAGCTTCCTTACAATCTCGGATGGCTGAGGGGAACAGTAAAGTGCACGGCGGCCCGTCTGGCCACGTTGATAAAAATAAAACCAGACAGCAAAGGCAGGAGGTAGGGGAGGGACACACATCCCTTCCCTTCCCTCCTTCCCTTCCCTCCTTCCCTTCCCTCCTTCCCTTCCCTTCCCTCCTTCCCTTCCCTCCTTCCCTTCCCTCCTTCCCTTCCCTCCTTCCCTTCCCTCCTTCCCTTCCCTCCTTCCCTTCCCTCCTTCCCTTCCCTCCTTCCCTTCCCTCCTTCCCTTCCCTCCTTCCCTTCCCTCCTTCCCTTCCCTCCTTCCCTTCCCTCCTTCCCTTCCCTCCTTCCCTTCCCTCCTTCCCTTCCCTCCTTCCCTTCCCTCCTTCCCTTCCCTTCTTCCCTACCCTCCTTCCCTTCCCTCCTTCCCTTCCCTCCTTCCCTTCCCTCCTTCCCTTCCCTCCTTCCCTTCCCTCCTTCCCTTCCCTCCTTCCCTTCCCTCCTTCCCTTCCCTCCTTCCCTTCCCTCCTTCCCTTCCCTCCTTCCCTTCCCTTCTTCCCTTCCCTCCTTCCCTTCCCTCCTTCCCTTCCCTCCTTCCCTTCCCTCCTTCCCTTCCCTCCTTCCCTTCCCTCCTTCCCTTCCCTCCTTCCCTTCCCTCCTTCCCTTCCCTCCTTCCCTTCCCTCCTTCCCTTCCCTCCTTCCCTTCCCTCCTTCCCTTCCCTCCTTCCCTTCCCTCCTTCCCTTCCCTCCTTCCCTTCCCTCCTTCCCTTCCCTCCTTCCCTTCCCTCCTTCCCTTCCCTCCTTCCCTTCCCTCCTTCCCTTCCCTCCTTCCCTTCCCTCCTTCCCTTCCCTCCTTCCCTTCCCTCCTTCCCTTCCCTCCTTCCCTTCCCTCCTTCCCTTCCCTCCTTCCCTTCCCTCCTTCCCTTCCCTCCTTCCCTTCCCTCCTTACCTTCCCTCCTTACCTTCCCTCCTTACCTTCCCTCCTTACCTTCCCTCCTTACCTTCCCTCCTTACCTTCCCTCCTTACCTTCCCTCCTTACCTTCCCTCCTTACCTTCCCTCCTTACCTTCCCTCCTTACCTTCCCTCCTTACCTTCCCTCCTTACCTTCCCTCCTTACCTTCCCTCCTTACCTTCCCTCCTTACCTTCCCTCCTTACCTTCCCTCCTTACCTTCCCTCCTTACCTTCCCTCCTTCCCTTCCCTCCTTCCCTTCCCTCCTTCCCTTCCCTCCTTCCCTTCCCTCCTTCCCTTCCCTCCTTCCCTCCCTCCTTCCCTTCCCTCCTTCCCTTCCCTCCTTCCCTTCCCTCCTTCCCTTCCCTCCTTCCCTTCCCTCCTTACCTTCCCTCCTTACCTTCCCTCCTTACCTTCCCTCCTTACCTTCCCTCCTTACCTTCCCTCCTTACCTTCCCTCCTTACCTTCCCTCCTTACCTTCCTCCCTCACCTTCCCTCCTTACCTTCCCTCCTTACCTTCCCTCCTTACCTTCCCTCCTTACCTTCCCTCCTTACCTTCCCTCCTTACCTTCCCTCCTTCCCTTCCCTCCTTCCCTTCCCTCCTTCCCTTCCCTCCTTCCCTTCCCTCCTTACCTTCCCTCCTTACCTTCCCTCCTTACCTTCCCTCCTTCCCTTCCCTCCTTACCTTCCTCCCTCACCTTCCCTCCTTACCTTCCCTCCTTACCTTCCCTCCTTCCCTTTGAAACCTTGGGCTCCAGCTCAACCCTGCAAAACTACAGCTACCGAGAATTACGCCCCAAACCCTAAAATGTAATCAGGGCCCAAACTCTGAACCCCTTGACCTCTGACCTCTCAGCTCCTGATTTCCCCTGCCTGGCCGCTCTCCTTGCCCGCAGCCGTCTCTCCTCCGCTTCTATGCCCTGCTCAACCGGCTCCCTGGACTGGGTTCGGTGATTGCAGAGGAGCGGCTGTCTGCAGCGCTCATTGTCAACACCGCCTACTTCATCGGCCTCTTCACCTTTGTCACCTTTGTGGGCATTGTGGGACAGGCGAGTCACGGGCAGGCACCACTCAGGAGATTGTACTGCTCGTGGTGGCAGGCAGTACTGCATAGTTGTACGTGCCCATTTGGCGGCAGGACATGTCACCTGCCTTTCAGCATATTGCTGATGTCGGTTACCCCTCCCCTCAGCTGTGGCTGTTTCCCCCTTAGCTTGCCCAGCCTCCCACCTGCTTCCTTTGACTGGACCCTTCGATCTGGGTCAGTGTGTGGCTATGAGAATACTGTGCCAACATTCCACGAGCCGCCTACAAAATGTAAGGAGCCCTGTTAGTAACAGAGCCTGGTGGAATTCATCCAACAGCATGTTTCGAAAGGCCTGGCATTGCGAGCAGGAAGGACTGAGGAACCCGCGAGGCGAACAAGGAACACATACATGACATATCGATAGACAAACCCGAAGTGCCTGTAGGAAGCCCACTAGGGAAACAGGTTGCCTCTTGGGAGGGAGGGCGAGGAAAATCTTGGGCCAGACATTGTTCGTCATGCATTGCCCACTATGTCCCTACCTAGATCATCCTGTCTTGTGTGCAGCATTTTCAGTCGTCTGTGTGTGTGCCTAGCCACATATCTGGCACGCTGCCGCGATGACTGGCTGCCCGATCAGATCCCCTCAAATCATTAAACCCAGCCCCTCAAACCCAACCCTGCACCCTGCACCCTGACCCCCTTGCTGCCCCCCAGGATGTGCGGGAGTTCTACAATTCTGTCCACAGCGGCGTGTTCCCTATTCAGCAGGTGCGTGTGTGCCAGGCCGCTGACCCTTAGGGCCCTGGGTAACTCAAGTGCATGTCCCAATCTGTGCATGACGGACCAGCCTGCCAGCCAGCCTGCCAGCTAGTCAGCCAGCCAGCCAGTCAGCCATAGCCAGCCAGCCAGCCAGCCAGCCAGCCAGTCAGCCATAGCCAGCCAGCCAGCCAGCCAGCCAGCCAGTCAGCCATAGCCAGCTAGTCAGCCAGCCAGCTAGTCAGCCAGCCAGCCAGCTAGTCAGCCAGCCAGCCAGTCAGCCATAGCCAGCCAGCCAGCCAGCCAGTCAGCCATAGCCAGCCAGCCAGCCAGCCAGCCAGCCAGCCAGCCAGTCAGCCATAGCCAGCCAGCCAGCCAGCCAGCCAGTCAGCCAGCCAGTCAGCCATAGCCAGCCAGCCAGCCAGCTAGTCAGCCAGCCTGCCAGCTGATCTGACTCTTCATTTGTGTAGTCGTGTTCAACATATGTGCTTTTGTTGTTTCATACTGTTTTTTCCTGACTGGTGCAAAAAAACCTGGAGGTTCCATAAACGCTGTCGAAAGGATACCTTAGACATGCTTGTATAATCTCCTGATGCCCTCTAACACCCCCTCCCCCCTCCCGTTTGTGTGGTGCTCTGCAGGAGGGACATACTGTGGTACTGGGTTGGAATGAGCAGACGCCTCTAGTGAGTGTTGAGGGTGGAGGGTTAAGGCTGGAAGGTGCATACACTTCTGACGAGGGTTAAGGGTTCAGGTTTTAGGCTGGAACAAGCTGGTGCCTCTGGTGCGCTGGATTGCAAATGATGGGCCGTCTGTTTGCCTGGGTGCTTGCCTGGGTGCTTGCCTGGGTGCTTGCCTGGGTGTTTCACCCCTTCACTCCCCCCCCTGGGTGCTTGCCTGGGTGTTTCACCCCTTCACTCCCCCCCCTGGGTGCGTGTCTGGCTGTTTCACCCCTTCACTCCCCCCCTGGGTGCTTGCCTGGCTGTTTCACCCCTTCACTCCCCCCCCTGGGTGCATGCCTGGGTGTTTCACCCCTTCACTCCCCCCCCTGGGTGCTTGCCTGGGTGTTTCACCCCTTCACTCCCCCCCCTGCTGCTCATGTCTACGTCCCCCACCATCAGGTTCTCAAGAGTCTTGCCAAGGGGCGGCGCATGGGTGCCGGAGAGCGTGTGTACCACCGCCCGGTGGTGGTGCTGGCCAACATGCCTAAGGCTGACATGGAGCGCGCCATCAAGGAGGTGGTCCCATCTGGCACGATAGATGTGCAAGCTCGCAGGTATGTGTGTGCGGGGGTACGGACGGCAGACGGAACGTATGTGCAAGTGTCATAGTTGGGGGATGAGGCGGGGCAGACGAAACGTATGTGCCAGTGTGCAGGTAGGGATAGGTAGGGGGGCAGACACAATATATGTACAAGTGTGCAGGTAGGGGGGAGGTAGGGGGGCAGACACAATATATGTACAAGTGTGCAGGTAGGGGGGAGGTAGGGGGGCAGACACAATATGTGTGGGGTGCTTGCCTCAGTGGGGTGCCTGCCTCAGTGGGGTGCTTGCCTCAGTGAGGTGCCTGCCCAGTGGGGTGCTTGCCTCAGTGGGGTGCTTGCCTTAGTGGGGTGCCTGCCTCAGTGGGGTGCCTGTCTCAGTGGGGTGCCTGCCTCAGTGGGGTGCTTGCCTCAGTGGGGTGCTTGCCTCAGTGGGGTGCTTGCCTCTGTGGGGTGCCTGCCTCAGTGTGGTGCTTGCCTCAGTGGGGTGCTTGCCTCAGTGTGGTGCTTGCCTCAGTGGGGTGCCTGCCTCAGTGGGGTGCCTGCCTCAGTGGGGTGCCTGTCTCAGTGGGGTGCCTGCCTCAGTGGGGTGCTTGCCTCAGTGGGGTGCCTGCCTCAGTGGGGTGCTTGCCTCAGTGGGGTGTTTGCCTCAGTGGGGTGCTTGCCTCAGTGTGGTGCTTGCCTCAGTGGGGTGCTTGCCTCAGTGGGGTGCTTGCCTCAGTGGGGTGCTTGCCTCAGTGGGGTGCTTGCCTCAGTGTGGTGCTTGCCTCAGTGGGGTGCTTGCCTCAGTGGGGTGCTTGCCTCAGTGGGGTGCTTGCCTCTGTGGGGTGCTTGCCTCTGTGGGGTGCCTGCCTCAGTGTGGTGCTTGCCTCAGTGGGGTGCTTGCCTCAGTGGGGTGCTTACCTCAGTGGGGTGCTTGCCTCAGTGGGGTACTTGCCTCAGTGGGTTGCTTGCCTCAGTGGGGTGCTTGCCTCAGTGGGGTGCTTGCCTCAGTGGGGTGCTTGCCTCAGTGGGGTGCTTGCCTCAGTGGGTTGCTTGCCTCAGTGGGGTGCTTGCCTCAGTGGGGTGCTTGCCTCAGTGGGGTGCTTGCCTCAGTGGGTTGCTTGCCTCAGTGGGGTGCTTGCCTCAGTGGGGTGCTTGCCTCTGTGGGGTGCCTGCCTCAGTGGGGTGTTTGCCTCAGTGGGGTGCTTGCCTCAGTGGGGTGCTTGCCTCAGTGGGGTACTTGCCTCAGTGGGGTGCCTGCCTCAGTGGGGTGCTTGCCTCAGTGGGGTGCTTGCCTCAGTGTGGTGCTTGCCTCAGTGGGGTGCCTGCCTCAGTGGGGTGCTTGCCTCAGTGGGGTGCTTGCCTCAGTGTGGTGCTTGCCTCAGTGAGGTGCCTGCCCAGTGGGGTGCTTGCCTCAGTGGGGTGCTTGCCTTAGTGGGGTGCCTGCCTCAGTGGGGTGCCTGTCTCAGTGGGGTGCCTGCCTCAATGTGGCCCTCCTCCCCCTGCCTCCTTCCCACCTCCTTAGTGTGACTGTGGCTCCTGCCCCTCCTCCCCCCTGCCTCCTTCCCACCTTCTTAGTGTGACATGGGCTCCTGCCCCACCTCCCCCTGCCTCCTTACCACCTCCTTAGTGTGACAGGGGCTCCTGCCCCTCCTCCCCCTGCCTCCTTACCACCTCCTTAGTGTGACTGTGGCTCCTGCCCCTCCTCCCCCCTGCCTCCTTCCCACCTCCTTAGTGTGGCTGTGGCTCCTGCCCCTCCTCCCCCCTGCCTCCTTCCCACCTCCTTAGTGTGACTGTGGCTCCTGCCCCTCCTCCCCCTGCCTTCTTCCCACCTCCTTAGTGTGACTGTGGCTCCTGCCCCTCCTCCCCCCTGCCTCCTTCCCACCTCCTTAGTGTGACTGTGGCTCCTGCCCCTCCTCCCCCCTGCCGCCTGCCCACCTCCTTAGTGTGACTGTGGCTCCTGCCCCTCCTCCCCCCTGCCGCCTTCCCACCTCCTTAGTGTGACTGTGGCTCCTGCCCCTCCTCCCCCCTGCCGCCTGCCCACCTCCTTAGTGTGACTGTGGCTCCTGCCCCTCCTCCCCCCTTCCTCCTTTCCACCTCCTTAGTGTGACTGGGGCTCCTGCCCCTCCTCCCCCCTGCCGCCTGCCCACCTCCTTAGTGTGACTGGGGCTCCTGCCCCTCCTCCCCCTGCCTCCTTCCCACCTCCTTAGTGTGACTGTGGCTCCTGCCCCTCCTCCCCCCTGCCTCCTTCCCACCTCCTTAGTGTGACTGTGGCTCCTGACCCCCCTCCCCCTGCCGCCTGCCCACCTCCTGTTAGTGTGACTGTGGCTCCTGGCGTTGTCGCTGCCGCTGCAGGGGGAGCCCACTGGACAGGAAGGCCTTACGCATGGTTTCAGTGGACAAGGCGGCAGCCGTGCTCGTCATGCAGCCAGCCGGAGGGTATAGCGGGGCACAGGCGGCAATGAGCGCCCAAGCCAAGGTAGGGGGGGGAGAGGGGAAGGTGAGAGTTTAGCGATCAGTCTCCGGACCCTGGGCCTAGCAAGGCCTGGCCGTGCGCTGTAGCGCTGGTGGTGGGAGGTGTGGAGCAGACGCAAGTCAGGGATGATCAGCCCTGGAAACTGACCTACGCCCTTGGAAAATACATATGCCTTATATTCACACTTCAAACTTCACACCGCCTTGGTGCCCTCACAAGCCTAGACCCCTTGCTCCTTTCACCGCCTTACCCTAGACCTACCCACAGGTATCCCTAGACCGGTCTTTTTGGAATGGTGGTTGTTTGGATGCTAGATACGTGGATGCTGAATGAAACACCCTGATTCTGCCCGCAGCTGATGGCAGCCACCATGACGGTTATCTCCTTGGGCCCATGGAATGGAGGGCAGGAGGTTGCTGGGAATTCTGGAGCTGCTGCAGAGCCTCGGCGGCTGGTGATACAGCGGCCGCGAGTGTGAGTGGCGGATCCAGACCCCTGACCTCAACCCGTGCGGCAGGTACAACATGGCTGGGTGCATAAGCCAGAGTTCTGGAGGAGCACGTGTGCTGCGTCTCTATGCCCCCTTATCTGCCCCCTTCCGATGCATGGCATGTGCATTATGTCCTCTCCCTTCCTAATCTGGATTCACCCACCGATCCACGGCAAGCGCCGGCACTCTCATAGGAGCATGGAGTTTGAATCCACTTCCCCCCTGTTCCCTCGTATATGCAGAAACGCCCATACTGAGATGGAGTTTGAGTCCACGTTGCACAACTCACAGCGCATCCTGTCTTCCGTCATATCAGCGGCAGACACAAACCAGACAGCCCAGCAGGGCTTTAAGTGCGTGCAGGTAGGCATGAGGCTCGAGGAGGGGGTGGGGAGGGGGAGGAGAGGGGGAGGCGGAAGGGAGGAGGGAGGAGGCGGAAGGGAGGAGGTGTGAGTGTTATACAGTGTATGGAGCCGTATCCTACCTTCTGGTAGATGCCTCCCAAGGTGGCGGGATCTGGACGATACGCCATTCTCCAATCCATGATGCAAGATCAAGATATGCCATAGGTTGATTATCTTTCATAGGTTGATTATCTATCATAGGTTGATTATCTTTCATAGGTTGATTATCTTTCATAGGTTGTTTATCTATCATAGGTTGATTATCTTTCATAGGTTGATTATCTATCATAGGTTGATTATCTATCATAGGTTGATTATCTATCATAGGTTGATTATCTATCATAGGTTGATTATCTATCATAGGTTGATTATCTATCATAGGTTGATTATCTTTCATAGGTTGATTATCTTTCATAGGTTGATTATCTATCATAGGTTGATTATCTATCATAGGTTGATTATCTTTCATAGGTTGATTATCTTTCATAGGTTGATTATCTTGGACTTCTTTGTTCCGAGCAGGGGGCAGGTTCAGGGGGGGGACAGCAGAGCAAGGGTGGCTTTGGACTGGAGCTGGATTCGTCCCTTCCCTCTCAAGCCCAGAGGGGTTCCGAGATTAGCCAAGCTTTGGATGTATTCCGGATATATTACCTAATAATATTAGGTGCTCATCAGGCTGGTGGCCTGGTGGAGGACCAAGGGTATCCCCACAGCTCCTATGGGTCCGTCCTATCATTCCGACATAGCCCAGCCTGCAGCAGCGTCTCACATGGCAGGTTCTACTGGCAGCAATGTCCGCCCCTGCTTGGCTAGGCACTGCAGGCAGCAGTGCATGATATGTATATCTGCTGCCCCAAGGGATCCGTTCCAAAGTTGTGGGGGCTAGTCCGCCAGCCAGGGTTTGGGGTTATGTTCATCTCCACCTGTATATTCCCTTTCGTACATGCCAGGTCACCTTTTGAGGGGTGACTGGGCGGCCACCACCGGGCACATAGAGAAGGAGCCTTGACCGGTCTTTCATGGCAGATGATCTAAGCAGCAAGGCTTGCTGCACCAGACTCCCACGGCCTTGATGTAGCTGAATTGTAGCTGAAGCACTCACAAATAAACAGTGATCTCCGCTTGCCTCCACCTGCCACTGTGCAGAACTGGGAAAAGTCCTTTCGCTGCACCTGTACCGCCATCATGAGAGAGCCATCATTGCTAAATTGCAAAACACCGTCAGCTCCCAGTCCACGGGCATAGCATGTTTATTGTGTACTGCCACTAAGTACTGCCAACACATAAATACTGCCACCCCCCTCAACCTACCCTGCAGCATCTAGATATACAATATTTGCTTACATGCATATTATTTGCTTAAGTTTAATAACGTCCTGGACCTTTTTCTGTATTGGAGACACGAAACCTCCAAATGGCTTCCCCACTTCCCCACTTCCCTGCTGCCTGTCCCCCCTGTGTGCAGGTGGGTGGCCTGCCGGGGGATATGGGTGTATCCCAGCGTTTCATGACCCTGGGAGCGTTGCATCCCGGCATCGTCCGCATCTTCAAGCGGATCCTGTCCCCCGGGGATGCCAGCTTGCGCACCCAGCCCCTGCACAAGGAGCTTGTGGGGGCGACGTACGCAAAGGTGCGAGATGGCACACACACACCGGGAATGCTGGGGAACCAATCCTGCCTTCAAATAACGACACCGGTTATACCCAGCTGACACCTGACAACTACCCTATCCACACCTGATACATACACACAATCGACGAAAGTATGAACACAATAGTTGGGATCCTGTAACACCCAAAGACTGTTTTTGCTCCCGGCAGGGACACTGCTGCCATGTTTTTATCCGCACCGACCGGGTACCTTATCCCCCCCTTCTTGCCCTTGATCCCCCCCACCCCCCCCAGAACCCTGACCCCCAACCCTTCATCCCCCCTTCAGGTTAGGCGCAGCTTTGCCCGCGCCGTGGTGTGCGGCTATGTGCGCGATGCCGAGGTGTTCATGCTGCCTGGGGAGGAGGATGTGCTTCAAGAAGGTAGGAGGACTGCCACCCGCCACTCTAATAAAACAAACCCAGCATGGGCACTGTTGAACTCACCTCCGCTTCTAATACCCCTAATTGTTTGTGTACTGACGTCTCCCTGCCCCCTCTTTACATCTTCTGGACATGTACCCCTCTTCCCTCACTACCCCCCTCTCCCCTCATTTCACCCCTCACCCCCATCCCTTACCCTCACTCCCCACCCCACCCTTGACTTCAGGGTGTACTCATTCCCCCTGAAAACTCCCCTCCCCTTCCCTTTTTCTGAACCCTGAACTCTGTACCCATGCCCCTTAGCCCCCACAACCCCCCTCCTGCTCAAAAGCCTGAGCAAAGAATGCACTCTCCCCTCACTGCTGTATGCATGTGATCCTGATGTCCGCTGACACCTCCCCTTACTGCTTCAATCAAGTGTTGCAAAGAAGTACAGCATTACCTGCCCTGCTCCCTGCTCAGAGGATGCACTCATCCCCTCTGATCCTGATGTCCCCTAACACCTCCCCTCACTGCTTTAATCAAGTGTTGCAAAGAAATATAGCATTACCTGCCCTGCCCCCTGCTCAGGGGATGCACTCATCACACTGGGCACGCTGGCCGATGGTGCCCCTTTCAGCCCTGGCTCAGAGAAGGAGTTCATGCGGGCGCTGGCTCATGTCCAGGGGGCAGCCGCATCCGCCCTGTCCGCCCCTCCAGGGCAGGAGGGCAGGGAGGGTCCCAAGGAGGGCCGGGGGGGCATCCTGAATGCTGCGTCTGCTGTCACCCGCCACCTCCATGATGATAACGTGCTCTCTCGGATCCTGGTTGTGACAGATTCCACGCATGTGAGGATACACACCGGGGAGGGAGCCTAGACAATAAGGATGCTTGAGCTTTGATCCGCAAAGGTTTATCCCTACAATTTGAATTCTAAAAGGCTCGACCCTAGGTTTGAATTCTGAGGCTACACAGTAATTTAGACTCCTTCCGTCCAGAAATATAAGATTGAGCTTCAAAGGCAATGCTGTACCTGAAATAACCCAACTTTTCAACACTGACTCCCCCCCCTCCCTGAAATGCCTTTCCCCGTCACTAAGCCACTCTCCACCCTCCACCCACATCCTCTGTCTCCAGGTCGCTTCACAGTTTGTTCAAGAGTTTGCCGAGTTTGCAGCCCCAGGCTCATCCGTCACCATCGTGCTGCCGGCCTGCCTGCAGTCGGAGGGCTGGCAGCCTTCGATACAAAACGGCAGGCGGGGGGGCTGTAAACAGGCGGATGGCAGCAACACCGGCAGCAGCAGCAACAACAACAGCGGCACCTCCCCGCCCTCTTTACCACCGGCCTCAACCTATACCGGCGGCGGCTTAAAACCTTCACCCCTGTCGGTCCTCAACCACATTAACTTCTCTGTGGTTTACTCATCTGGTGACAACCCCGCTGCGGCGTCGGCGTTACTGCAAGCGGGCCTGAGGGAGGCAGACTCCGTGCTGTTTGTGCCCACCTGGGTGGCCCACAAGGGGTACAACACGGGGGCTGCACTGCCGCTCTCAGCCAGTGGGGGGGGAGGCGCCTCGGCCTCGCCGGTGGGGGGATCAGGCAGCGGTCAGTTCAACAGCAGCCAGGGCGAGGGACCGCTGCATCACCTGCAGGGGGCGTCAATACCTGGCAGTGGGGGGATGAGCGCCGAGCAGTACGAGCAGGATGCAGTCGTGATGGCAGCAGTCATGCAGGTAAGGGGGAAGGTGCAAAGGCTGGACCCTAATCCCTGATCTCACAACCTTGGGCTCGACTTCTATGTTCCTGCAGATGGGTTCTGGGGTTACAGCCTGCATGTGGGTAGATGAGGTTTTGGACTCCACGTAAGTGGTGCAGATTGGATTTGGGGTCAAGTCATGCAGGTAGTTCTGAGGGTTTAGAGTTATTGCTGATGGAAGTTGTGCATAGTAGGCTCGGGTCATGCTGGTGTCACGCTAGTGGCATCATGTTTCAATGTGGTCCTTGCAAAAAGTGGATACCTGCAGTTCCTACAGCCAGGTCCTGTCTGCCAGTCGGGTTGGGGAGTCTGGCTGCCTCACCCACCCGGCCTCACCTGCACACTTGTTCCTTTATTAAACCTTGCAATGCTGAAAGTGAAAGGGACGGGGGTAGCCTTGGACCCTAAACCTCTGTTGTTAAGCAGCCCCCATACGTCACTTTCCGTCAAGGTCACCAGTGTGGTACTGTGGTCATGCTCCATGCTTTGGTCATTTATCCATCGAACGTGGATTGCGGTGGAGCTATGCAGCCACCGCCGCAGCCGCCGCAACAGCAGCAGCAGAATGCATCCAAAAGGTTGTGTGATGTCTAAGCACGTCTTTAATTATGCGCTTCGGGCAGGAGTGGAAGCGCAGCTTTGGGAGAGGGCTCCCCCCTTTCATTTGCGTGAAAGAGAGCCGGAAGGAAGCTGAAGCAAGCTATCC
Organism: Limnomonas spitsbergensis; assembly: GCA_037349105.1. Taxonomy (NCBI): domain Eukaryota; kingdom Viridiplantae; phylum Chlorophyta; class Chlorophyceae; order Chlamydomonadales; genus Limnomonas; species Limnomonas spitsbergensis. Next base: position 796,845 of record JAYJMM010000078.1, on the reverse strand, counting down.
TTAGCAGTGAACCTGGAACCTGGTATTTAAGGAAACAATGGTTGGATTCCCTCTTCAGGTCCAATGGACTGAAGCAGCCTGACATCTAAGAAACCCAATATTGATTCCTTGCTTCAGGTTCAGGAGGCAGTCTGGGAGTCGGGTCGGTCCTCCGCACCGCACCAGGGGACACATGTCCACTTCAGGAGTACTGCCGCATCCATTAAGGTGGGGACTTCTAGAGCACTGGGGTCTCTGACTCTCTGAGCACCCTGTTCCATGCTTCATCCATAATGGGCAGGTTTTATAATCCATGCCCAGGGGAAGGCGCACCTATCAGGCAGCATTGTTGCCTTATGCCCTGGTGTTGATCCCTGTCAGGGATCTCCGTGTGTGTTTGCTGGTGGCGTGTTTTTCATGGGCCAGCTGTGTCCGTATATGGGGCCAGAAGTACATATGTGTCAAGGGTATCGCACGTGCCAGGGATATTGTCAGCATCTTTAAGTGCTGGTAAGGAAGCAGGAGTGTGTTTCTTGTGAGTGCTGCTGTACCAGATGTTTAGGGTTTGTCGGGCCCTCAGGCAGCAGTGTGCTTCAAGGAATGGCCAATGCCTAGAACCCTGTCTTCTCTTGCCGGCCATGAGCTTCAATCCTCCATTAACGGTGAGCCACGTATGCATCTACCAGTGGAACTGAAAAATGGGAATGTAAAGAATCAGGCAAGTGCTCTGAGGGCCAACATGGTATGAGGTTCTGTACTTGGTCATGCAACACCCTCGGTGTCAGGGGGCCAGTCACTTGTTGGGGACAGTCAGGGGGCCAGTCACTTGTGGGGGACAGTCAGGGGTTAGTCACTTGTGGGGGACAGTCAGGGGGCCAGTCACTTGTGGGGGACAGTCAGGGGTCAGTCACTTGTGGGGGACAGTCAGGGGGCCAGTCACTTGTGGGGGACACTTTTTCCTCTTAAACCTCCTTGTCTGCATAACTGTTCATTTTATTTGTGTGCTCCAGCCACAATTAGCTGCACCTTGGTCTTCGGCGGAGTGGGCATGGTGCATCAAGGCACGCTGCTTAGGCCACTGGCCGCAGGCTAGTCAAGGTTGGGTCCCAGTCAAGGATTGGTCCCAGTCAACCAAGTGGTGGCCAGAGGAGGTGGCCGCCGAGTGGCCTGCCCAATGTGGTCGGGCTTGACCAAACATGGTGTGTGTGGCATTGCAGGGGTATCTGAAGGCGGTGAAGGCTGCAGCCCTGCATGCTGATGCTCAGGAAGCAGCGTTAGCGACAGCGGCAGCACTAAGTGTGACGCAGGGTGTGAAGGGGATGCACAAGGCCAAGGAAGCCCCCTGGATACCCCGGGCCTGCTCTGTGATCCAGGTATGTCTTCCGTTGGAGAGAAGCGGCCGCAGAGGAATACAAACACGAACTATCCATGGCATATAAACAAAACAATGGACTCATCGGCCTGTGACACTCAGCAGAGGGACTGGAGTCCAGCGCCTCCCAGAGCCATCCCAGCATTCGATGTATCCTAGAAAATATCTTACTTGGGATATATCCTGGAAATATCCTGTCTGGCGTGTCTCCTGGCATATCTCCTGGCATGTCTCCTGGGATGGATCCCAGTGGGCTTGGGACTGGTCTGGTAATGTTGTAGGTCCCGGGTTTGATCCTGGCTTATCCCTGAGGAAAGTGAATCTCGTCCCGTGATCGGTCCTAGGATGAGGTACCGACAAAGAGGGAACTCCACACTCCCTTAGGGCCGTGCGGTTGAGGGGAACAGCGCAGCTAGGGGCACACGAAGGACCCAGCATGCGATTTGACTCGGACCAGCTAGGGGATGAGGCTGGGCCTAGTACACTATCAGGTGGGGGGCATACCTCATGGGGTCAGGGAGGCCTCCCCACAACTTAAATCCCGACCTGCTCAGAAACAGCTGATGTCTGCTCAGATATGAAATGAAATGAAAAAACTAAGAGCTGCGGCCATGCACAGCAAAAGCACGTACGGTATACGTTATTCTGTCACGAGCCAGAAAAGGAATGTGCCACGATGCTAATCACCCTTCAAGCCATTGCCTTCGCCCCTTGGTCTTCGCCTAATTCTGAAGCGTTGCATTTTTTCTCTCCCATGCCATGTGCAAGTCAGGGGCATGGTGGCATGGTGCTCCAGTCATCTAACCCCTGGGTCAGGGAGTGGTGAAACAATTTAAAAAAAATTGAACCAAGTAAATCGGGATCCAAGGGAACCCAGGAGCACCCTGGATCCGAGGAAAATCCAGGATAAGGGAGACCCAGGATACAAAGGCAACCCTGGATCCGAGGGAAAGCCCAAGATCCAAGGACACCCTGGATCCGAGGGAAACCCAAGACCCAAGGAAACCCTGGATCCGAGGGAAAGCCCAAGATCCAAGGACACCCTGGATCCAAGGGAAACCCAAGACCCAAGGAAACCCTGGATCCGAGGGAAAACCAAGATCCAAGGAAACCCTGGATCCGAGGGGAAACCAAGATCCAAGGAAACCCCAACTGCCAAGGAAAGTGAGGGTAGTGGGAAAGCCCAGGATCCAAGAAAAACCGAGGATCCAAGGAAAACGCTGTTCGAGGTAAAATCCAGGGTTCAAGGGAAACTTATGATCATAAGAAACCCTGATCCAATGACTCTGCTGCTTATATTGACTACCCTGCTCTGTGACAGGATGAGTACATTGAGTCACACATTACATGGAACATAAATAGGGGGCTCAGGTCCCTCCATCCCCCCCTCACCTGCCCCTGCCTTACCCCCTGCAACCTGCCCAGCCAGCTACCCGCTCCTCCGGGTGAAATCCCTAATTTTCCCTCCGGTACAGGCGCCGGATCTGCTGGAGCCCACCCAGCTTCGCTCCTCCATCCTCGCGCACGCAGTAGTGAGAGCCGACTATCAGCAGCTCATGCAGCAGCTGCTCAGCAGCTGTCCGGAAGCTGCTGAGATGTACCTCAGAGATCCGACGGCATATGGGTTGCAAGTTGCAGGGGGCAAGGTCGAGGAGGGCGATGCGGTCCCTGAGCTGACCTTCTCTGAGGTGGCTGAGGTGGCGAGGCTGTACGGGGAGACGGCCATCGGGTGAGCAGGGGGGGGGTATATTTTAGTGTGCGCCAGACCACATTTGGGGGGCGGTCAGGCAGCTATTCCAATGGGGGATCAAACCTTGACCGGCCTACAGCCAGGGGCATCAGCAGCAGGTACTTCTGCACCAGGCCTCTACGGCTGCACGCTGTGGTGTAGCTGAATTGCAGCTGCAGAGCAGTTATATCATTAAATGAATTGGGGTGAGCCGGCGGCTTGGCTGGGGGAGGAGGCGCGGCGTAACTCCTCGAGCTCCAAGCATAGATCGGTAGTTATGACCCCCTACCGCAGATCTGGCTTGATGGTCCTCCTGCTGTTAACCTGGGTAAGAAACGGGAGGTTTGAACCCCATGAGTACAAAATTGAGCATTTTGGCGATACCAAGGGCACTTTTTGTTCCAGATGCAGCGGCTTGTGTGCCTGGGTTGCGATGTGTGTCCTTCACGGGATGCCCCTTGCGGCACAGGGCATGGATTGCAAAACTGTTAGCCCCGGGTGCAAAGGTGAACTCGGCAACCGTGATAAGAACAGTCCGCCATCCAGGCAGCGCGACATGGAAAATGTGACATGTTTCGGTAGCCCTAGGACATGTATCTGCATGGGATATGTCACATGCACGCTCGTGGCCCATGCACCCGCAGACCTAGTATGGCCCTAGCCCCCCTTGCCCCCCTTGCCCCCTATCTCCCCCCCCCCATGCATGATCCTGAGTCCCCACCGCTCCTGCTCCATATCTGCAGGTACTGTACCGCAAGGGGGGACAGGATGTTGGCTCCGGAGCCTAACCATGCGCTGAAGCTTGCTGTCGGCGACCGATTTGTGGTCCTGGCCCGGGATGTGGACCGGCACATCGTGCACACAGTCAACGGGCCTCAGGCCTGGCAGGACCACTGGGCAAAGATGTATGACAGCTTCGCATTCCCACACGAGTGACAGCTTTTAAATCAGGGCGGAAGAGGTTTTCCCTAGAAACTCTTTGGACCCTGATGGGACACTATCTTGTTCTAGCAGGCTCCCCAACTCTTGATATTGCAGCCTATCACGAAAGCCCTAGAGGGAACGATGAGGCAGCATCCAGTGCCATTATTTTAGGTGTTGTACAGTCTAGCAGGGCAGAACATTTGAATATTTGATGCACATGACAAATGCCTACCGATGTGAGGAAATCAAGGCCGATGCAGAAACCTGCAAGGGAGAGAGCAATGCAGAGCCCAATGACTACAGGCTCTCAAACAGCCGATTGTTTAACGAGTGGCACTGGTGTGTACCTGCCGGACATGGGCCTTCAGGTGCCCCTAAGCTGGGTGTTCGAATGACGTCGTCTGGGAGCCCATGTGACCACTGCATGTCAAGATGTTCAGGTTGCATTTGTTTATGCTGGGTCGGAGAGTGGCTGGAAGGATTTGAGGGTGCCCACCTTGTGCCTACAAGAGGTTATGTTGGCCCATTCTTGAGCACCATATGGTGTAGTCTGTGGCATGGATACCATTTAGGTGCAAAATATACAATACAAATACATTAAGGGCTCTTTTGGGAGCCTCCCGAGTGACGTGGACATGATGGGCCAAAGTGCCGAACCTGACCGGGTCATGAATGCTTTCGTGATGTGCTGGATTCTTACCCTGTATATCAAAGGGCTGGCCCTTGGGCCCGCCTCCCGAGTTTCCCGTTTCATGTTTCTTATCGGAGATTTGGTTTTGGCTGTGCACCCCATCAGGGCGCAACTGCAGGCTTCATTGCAGGAGTAGGAGGGTCACGAGACCATGGAACAAGTCAATGTGGGAGACATTGCTTTGTTTATTGCAAGGGAACGGCTGTTGTGCAAACCGGCCTGTTGAGCTCAAGGGCAGCCCCAAATGTTAATAGGCAGACAGAGGTGCTGAACAGTTTGCCACATGCCAGTATTTTATTTTTCTCTCGCGGACCGGTAGATCTCCTTATTACTTTATGCTGTCCCGCCTCCTTGTTTGCATGGAGGATGATTGATTGGTTTTCTGGCGTCCAGCCATTTGTGGCTGGACACCTCATTCCGGTGCGAAGTCCAACGTAACGCAAGGGATATGATAGGGGGGTAAGATGCCGGGGTACGATGTGTAGGTAGGTAGGTATCAGGGGTTGCGAACCTGGTTGCTAATGTCCCCTACAAACCGACACGGACTAAGGGCTGCTTAATCCCTCGTACAAATAATATATGTATTTGTGTCGAGGACCGGAATAAGCTTAATCCGACCCGTCGACCCTTGACGTCATTTCCCCCACCGCCGTGGTCAGGCCGGAGGTGACAGAGGCAGATGTGACGAGGTGTGCCATTTGACATTTAGTTCGAAACCAGCTACATTGAGCGACACCATTAGAGGTGCTAAAACGGTTGAGCTGATTGGAATTGACACCTGCTGATACTCTGAAGGGGGGGGGGGCAGCCAGGGGTCGTAAAAGGTTTTTCATGATGGGGGTTCAAGCTGTTTTTGCCCCCCCCCCCTCGGAAATGGGTTGTTCTATTGCGTCTCATTATGTTGCAGGGTAAAAACCGCTCTGCACGCAGTTTGATGAAGTCATACGTGCTTAGTCTCTTTCTACCCCAGGTCCAAAAGACGAATCTTGCAACGTCAGAATAATTTAAAGAATGCTAGTTCAAGTCCATGCTGTTCACTGTAAATGTCCAGTATGTGCTTTTATGCTGCTGATATGAGGGGCAGGACAAAGCAAAAATAGTAGAACGTCCGAGCCAGCAATAATCTACTTATGTACCGGGCAGAGGTTCCAGCTGATGTAAGAAAAACTGCCCTCCTGCTGGCTCAGCCTTACGAAATACAATCTATCTACATGCAATAATTTGCATACGGTACGCCCTATACCTGGAATGTGTTGAAACCCCATAAACTACACTCAAACACTCGTTCAAAATTGTAAAGAAATTCACAGTATCCCACACTTGGCTGCCAGTGCCAGTCCCCATCCCAGTTTTATACCATGCATCCAGTTTCCGTCATGGCATGCTAATTTCGAGCTATCTCAGCCTCAAATGCCACAGCCCCCACTGAGGCCCAGGCAAGGTCAGTGAGCACCCACAGCCGCCAGTGTGACCTCCTGGGTCAGCAGTGCTAGCGCCAGCAGCTCCTCTAATGTCATCGATGCAGCCCCATTACCGCCACGCCCTGTTGGCATGCAGACCGCCTGTCGTTCCTGTGAGCAGGTCAGGCGGGTTAGGACATGTGGCACCCAAGGAAGGCTTCCCACTAAGTATGTTATATCATGTCAGCTATAACTCAGGTACATAACTGCCTCGGGTCGAGGGGGTCTGGTGCAGCAAGCCCTGCTGCTCTGGCCTCTGCCCTTAAGCCAATCAAGGATTGGGCGCATACGACCAAGCTGTGACTGTCCGGCGGCTTCCAGAAGGTGGTCTGGAAGGCACTAAAGCAAGCAATGAAGGCTACAGCACGGACACTCCCCAGGTACATCCATTTAGGGACTAAAGAATCAGTCAACATGCCCTCTGAAAAAGATCTCAGGAGTCCATTGAGCGCCACCTAGGCGCGAGGCTCTTGGGCCTGCACCCACTTCAAAATAGGGACACATCCAGCGTGCTACTTTACTGATAGGTCTGACCCAGGGGGCACTGATCTATCTTGATCTCAGTCCTTTTTCATTCATTACTCAAATCGGGTTACAGGTACCTGTCCCGTGCAACAAATCTGATCCTCCATTGCACTTTCTAAATTTAAAAAAATGCACACGCAGTCACCAGTCCTGGCATTCTTCCCCCCCTCACCGCAATAGCTGCCGCTACCGTGGCTGCTGTCGTAGCCTCTGTTGCTGTGGTGTAAGCTCCAGCCGCTCCAGTGGTTGCCCCCTCCTCCAGGGGCTGGCTCCAGGGGGCAGCCTCTTGCAGGTGCTGCATAAGCTCAAGCAGGCTCGGGTCCAGCAGAGAGAGCCAGGCCGGAATGCCCTCTGAGCACAGGCACACACAAGGGGGGAAATGCTCAATACATCTCAGACCGTGTCAACACAGCTCCATCCTCCCATGCACACGCTCACCTGACACTGCCTAATTAGTCCACCTGCCCCTCCTCCTAGACAAAAGCTTACCCCCCAGGCCACCACCGACTCTTCCGCCTGCCTGCCCACCGGACCTCCTCCTGTGCACTTCACCTCCCACTGACTGCTTAGCCTGCCCACCTGCCTGCCCCTCCACATACCCCAAAGCTTACCCACCACCGACTCCTCCGCCTGCCTGCCCACCTGCCCTCCTGATGTGCCCCCCTCACCTGCCACAGACTGATCCGCCTTCCGAAGCATCCTGTCCTCCAGCCACTGCTCCCTAGACTTCTTGCGCCCCAGGCCGCCAGCGTTGTCGCCGGCAGCGCCAGCAAACAACACATCCTTTGGCTCGCAGGCAGCCTCCGCTTTCAACCCCAACGTCCCAATCTCAGCCCCAGAGGCGTCCACCTCAGCTGCAGAATCCTCAACAGCCGCCTCTCCAGCCAAGACCGCAGATGGTCCCGCCACATCACCATGAACCGGCTCAGCTTCTAAGGGCTCTGGTTGCCGGCTGGGTGCCATCGCAGTCCTTTGAGACAGACGACTGGGAGCCACCGCAGCCCCAGCCCGCTTGGCAGAGTCAGAAGAGCACAGCAGCCATAAGGGGCAGTCTAGACGGTTGTGGTCTCCTCCAGAGCACCAGGAGCATCTGAAGGACAGCCTACGAGCAAGCACACACACAAGTCAAACACACACACAGGGGAGTTTTTGGGGTTGTCCATTATCTTGTTGCAGCATTGAGTTGCACACCCACAGCACCAGGGACAGAACCAGAAGCATGCACCCAGCACACTCACAGCCCACCCATATGGAGGCAGCAGGAGGCATTGTGCTGGTGCTCCCGCGCCGCTGCTCCCAGGGGTCCCCCGCACCCACACGCCATGGGAGCAGAGCAATTGCTCAAAAACCCTCTTTCATTCTCTCGACAACATCAGCACATTCACTCCTGTTTGGTTCCCCAGGTCAGGGCATGTACCTGCCTGCTCACTGGCGGGACTTGAAGCACTACCCCTATGGCTACATAACTGCAACATCAGGCTGTAATGTCTGGGCAGACACCCCCCAACTCGGATTTGTTGCCCAACCTCCATCGGTTGTCCATCCCCGCACCTCCAGCTCGTGAATGGGTTGGCTTCACTCCAGGGTAGCTCCATCAGGGGCCCGCCTCCATCCCCGGTGTCACCTACACACAACAGCAAGGAGCAGGGAGCCAGGGGTTGGGCCCGCGGTTATTAGGCAAATGCATGGAAAATAAACAAGGAAGACGTACAGCTCCTTCTGAAGCGTGGCACATGGAGAGGAGCCGCGGAACAGAACTACAGACGCAGGAGACATCAAGAGGGGCAGTGGGTACTCAGAGAAAAATTGAGCTCGTCAGTGGTGAGGGAGAAAACAGCAACACAGCCAAGCATGTCCAATGCAGGTGTTTAAAACATATGTTACGAATACAGGTGCACTCATACACCAAAACTGAGTCTGGGTTCTTTGGTGCTGCATCAGGGAACATCGCGGCCTCTCTTCGATACACTTCAGGACCCATCCCCCGTGAACATCACTCACCCGCAAGAGCCCGTGCAAGCCACGCTGCGTCCAGCACTTGTCGGGAAGCCCCTTTGCCTCGCGTCCCAAGATTTTTCGCCAGGAGGCCTGTCTCAGATCCCGCCACACGGCCAGCAGTACCCCCGGCAGTACTGCTGCTCCCCTCGCCTGCTGCGTGCCCCTTCAGCACCTGCTTGGGCCTGCCTAATGACAGGTGCTGCAGGCGCTCGGCGTGCTGCTTCCTCCTGCGCTCCTTGTCGCTCAGTGACTGGAGCAGAGGCGCGTCACGGAGGGTCGAGTCACTCTTCATCCACGCGGCTGAATGCAGCCTCAGGCAGGTCTGCAGGGAATGGGGCAAAGGGGGGGGGGGTGGGGTAGGGGGGCAAATATATTAGCACATACACGGTGTGCACACTCTGAAAATCACAGCGCTGAATAAGGATAAGACACGGGTGTCAAAACTGTGGATGCTTCCAGCCAATCTATTTTGTTCACCTCTTTCACTCCCTCGCATCCTCCAGGGGGCCTATATGTTGGCAACTTGTGAATGCCAGTCCCACATGATCCTGACCCTTACCTGCTAATGGCCTAAACCCTTCACCCCAAACCAGGTATTTGAACGTACGCTTTTCAGTATTTTCTGCCCCCCCCCCTTCCCAGTAGTGTCATGCCTCTCACCTTGGCAGTGTCTCTTGGGTCCAGGCACACCTGGCAGCGCCCACACCCAAAGGGAGCTCCATGCACCACCTGCCCAATGGGGGCCGCAGGCTGCACAGACCTTGCCAGCCAAGACAGGTAGTGTGACAACTCAGCACCTGCATACATAAGCACACGAGTCAGGGATACAATAAATGGTCTGATCCATTTGGCAGTGGAACCTAAATGTTATAACTAACAACTGGCAGGTGGAAGATTGTGAAACAATAGGAGGAGCCTCTTGCAGCTGACACACTCCTGCAAACAAACATCGCAGGTCTCAAGCTTGGCTCTGCACATACCTCTACAACTCAGCTCCGCTGGGCAGCTTCTGATGCTCAGAAATCATGTTTTTGTACAGGAGTGCAAGCGTTCTGCTATGCTTACCGAAATCTGTTTCAGACGTCCCCTCTTTGCCCTGCAGAGTGCTTGCCTCACCCACCCACCTGTCTTGCGCTCTTCATCCGGGGCTGTGCTGGCGCTGCTGGTAGCGAGGGCAGGGTGGTTGAGGGGGGTGCCCTGCCGCCCGCGGAGGGCTATCAGCGCCCGATCCACGCGCTCCCCAGCATCCGCGGGATTGTCCGCCTGCCCCAGTGTCAACCTGAGGCAACATGGAGCCAGATCAGGCTCACCAGTCCCATGTCCCATACACCTGGCATGTGGGTTACATGGAATGCTCCGCGGGAATAAAACAACTTGAACCTTAAGACAACTTGACAAGTAATCAGAGGCGCTGCTACGCAGCACGAAAAACGGCAGAGCAGTCGGGTATGTAACTTCTCAGAGGGCAGGTGCAGGTGCAGACAGGGCCACCTGGACCCCATGCAAACCCCCTTGCCATGTTACAGGATTTCAAAAAACAGTCGCAACTCTATTGCTGGCCAAGTGCGTGAACAGCTGAACTTAGACTATTTTGCTAAACACTGAATAGAAATGAAACAACTTCAGTAACAACACACATCAGGGAGACACATTCAAGGGGGGGTGGAATGTCCGCCCTCCTCTGTGGGCATGACAATTGTGGCAGGCCGCATGCATAGTGGACAACAGGGGGGGGGGGGGCTCCTGCACACGAGGGATGATGTTGTGGATACTAAATATTTGTATTCACATCATATCCATGTTCACATCATATCCATATTCACATCATATCCATATTCACATCATATCCATATTCACATCATATCCATATTCACATCATATCCATATTCACATCATATCCATATTCACATCATATCCATATTCACATCATATCCATATTCACATCATATCCATATTCACATCATATCCATATTCACATCATATCCATATTCACATCATATCCATATTCACATCATATCCAGCCCCCCGTCGATCAGCTTTCCTTCCTGGAGTTCAAACAAACCAGATTCAATTCTTATTTCACCCTGCCAGACTTGTCTCCTCAATGCCTGGCCTTACATCAGTGGCCGGGTTGACAGCAACATCGCACAATGTGCTTCCGTGTAGATCCCAGCTGAAGTAAACATAACCATGCATGGCAACCGTTGTGCCATTGTAAGGACTCCTACCTGAACTGGCCCCCCTCCCCCCCCTCCCCAGCCATATGTAGCGTTTGTCGGGAGGACATTCCCTACCCCACTCACATTCCGCGACTCTGTGTCTCAAATAGGCAAGCGTCCAGACCAGGCAACCACGCCTGCCGCGGCTCTGGCTGTGGCTGCTGCAGGACCTGCCTGGTGCAGTCAACCACCTTCATGTGGCCCACATGGACACTGCTGTCCTGAGGGCGCACCTGTAGCGCATGAATGGAACATAGGTTATTGGGCAAGTGGCAGCTGTGTTCTATTACTGAACTCCCATGCCGCAAGGTGGGCTCTTTCTTTTAAAAGTGGTTGTGGCAGCAACGTCATTGCGTCACGTGCTGGTCATAGTTTCGACCTGGGGCAAAGCCGCACCTTCCTTTCTGCAGGGGCACGTCGCCACTCAAGGGGGCATTGATCTCAACCTCCTTCTTCCCTGCCCCACTTAAAGATTGTCCACTCTCACCCCCCCCCCCCTGCCCTGCCCCACTCAAGGGGTGTCCACTCTCACCCCCCCCCCTGCCCCTTTCAAATTGTGTCCACTTTCAACCTCCTCCTTCCCTGCCCCATTCAAATTGTGTCCACTTTCAACCTCCTCCTTCCCTGCCCCATTCAAATTGTGTCCACTTTCAACCTCCTCCTTCCCTGCCCCATTCAAATTGTGTCCACTTTCAACCTCCTCCTTCCCTGCCCCATTCAAATTGTGTCCACTTTCAACCTCCTCCTTCCCTGCCCCATTCAAATTGTGTCCACTTTCAACCTCCTCCTTCCCTGCCCCATTCAAATTGTGTCCACTTTCAACCTCCTCCTTCCCTGCCCCATTCAAATTGTGTCCACTTTCAACCTCCTCCTTCCCTGCTCCATTCAAATTGTGTCAACTTTCAACCTCCTCCTTCCCTGCCCCATTCAAATTGTGTCCACTTTCAACCTCCTCCTTCCCTGCCCCATTCAAGGGGTGTCCACTTTCAACCTCCTCCTTCCCTGCCCCATTCAAATTGTGTCCACTTTCAACCTCCTCCTTAACTGCCCCATTCAAATTGTGTCCACTTTCAACCTCCTCCTTCCCTGCCCCATTCAAATTGTGTCCACTTTCAACCTCCTCCTTAACTGCCCCATTCAAATTGTGTCCACTTTCAACCTCCTCCTTCCCTGCCCCATTCAAATTGTGTCCACTTTCAACCTCCTCCTTCCCTGCCTCATTCAAATTGTGTCCACTTTCAACCTCCTCCTTCCCTGCCCCATTCAAATTGTGTCCACTTTCAACCTCCTCCTTCCCTGCCTCATTCAAATTGTGTCCACTTTCAACCTCCTCCTTCCCTGCCCCATTCAAATTGTGTCCACTTTCAACCTCCTCCTTCCCTGCCCCATTCAAATTGTGTCCACTTTCAACCTCCTCCTTCCCTGCCCCATTCAAATTGTGTCCACTTTCAACCTCCTCCTTCCCTGCCCCATTCAAATTGTGTCCACTTTCAACCTCCTCCTTCCCTGCCCCATTCAAATTGTGTCCACTTTCAACCTCCTCCTTCCCTGCCCCATTCAAATTGTGTCCACTTTCAACCTCCTCCTTCCCTGCTCCATTCAAATTGTGTCCACTTTCAACCTCCTCCTTCCCTGCCCCATTCAAATTGTGTCCACTTTCAACCTCCTCCTTCCCTGCCCCATTCAAATTGTGTCCACTTTCAACCTCCTCCTTAACTGCCCCATTCAAATTGTGTCCACTTTCAACCTCCTCCTTCCCTGCCCCATTCAAATTGTGTCCACTTTCAACCTCCTCCTTCCCTGCCTCATTCAAATTGTGTCCACTTTCAACCTCCTCCTTAACTGCCCCATTCAAATTGTGTCCACTTTCAACCTCCTCCTTCCCTGCCCCATTCAAATTGTGTCCACTTTCAACCTCCTCCTTCCCTGCCCCATTCAAATTGTGTCCACTTTCAACCTCCTCCTTCCCTGCCCCATTCAAATTGTGTCCACTCTCAACCTCCTCCTTCCCTGCCCCATTCAAATTGTGTCCACTTTCAACCTCCTCCTTCCCTGCCCCATTGAAGGGGTGTCAACTCTCAAACTCCACCTGCCCTGCCCCACGCAAGGGGTGTCAACTCTCAGGAGTCACTCACCTCAGAGGCGGATGCATATCGCCGTTGTTGGTTGCAAGCAGCTGGCAATGCACTGGCCCCCTTGCAGGTAGCCATGGGCTGGCATCCCGCTCTTATTCTGAAGAGAGAGGGAGGGGGGCATGTGTGGCAGGGATGTACAGCGGTGCTAAGGATGCCCAGGAGCCCACCATCAGCATCGCAACATCCCATTCCATCCAGTCCCAATACCAAGTTCGCTGCTGAACACACAACCAAAGTATACACCAGTGTCCAGGAACCAAGCTCTCAGACCAGGGCTGTGGCCGTGGTCATATCGAAGCTTCATCTATTAGTCATCATTTTGGCGCTTGCGGCCATGCTAGGGGCCAAAAACACTCTGATCTCAATAATTGATCCCTAGTGGTTTCATTCTCTTCAGAGGCAGCAGGGCAGTGCTCAACTGCTCTCCGGCCTCAACCACATGGCCAATGTATTCCTTACACAAGAGCACAGAGAACGCGTGAACATGGATTTGAGTCCATCCTGTCCCGCCACGTTCTGCCCTGTCTCACCCACCCACCCTGCCCCACCCCGTCCCGCCCGCACCTGGGGAGCCATATCAGCGGTTTTCGACGTGCCGGTATCTCCTTCCTGGAAGCTGGGTCTGCCCGCAGCCTGGCTTTCACAGCTTTCCCGCCCTGAGCCACTGCCGCCTTGCTCCTGCCACGCCCCGTACCGCGCGCTCCAGCTGAGCCTGAGGCAGGACAGGCAGGGGGGACACAAAGGTCTGTGGGTCAAGTCCCCAAACATATTTGTTGTGCCAAGCCTGTTTGACTTCACTACACGTCAGCTAAATTTCAGCCTTTGCCCGGAGGCCCCGGCTGATGGTTGGCCATGGTCAAGCTTGCTCCTCGGGCCGCCGGCCGTAGGTAGATCCAGGTAGATCCAGGTAGATCCAGGTAGATCCAGGTAGATCCAGGTTCGGCCCCGGTCAGGTCTCAGGGCGGCCTGCCCCATAGCGCCGCATCGCCCACCTCATAACACTGCTCTGCTCCCACAGGCATGCGTCCACGTAACATGATGGAGGGGGAGGGGCGACCTTCAGACCGACCAACAATGGGCACACAGACACACTCACCTGCACCCCTTCCCGCGCCCTCCCCGCAGATCTTCCTGGGGCGTCCGATGCGCCGCCTCCCTCCACTGCCCGCCTGCGCCTGCACCTCTTCAGCCGCGGCCTCTGCCAGGGCCTGCAGTGCTGGACTCATGCGCCCCTGGACTCTCAACCCATCCCCAAGGTCCACACCCAGCAGCTCCGCCATTTCCTGAAGCTGCTGCAGCTGCTCGGCTGTCGCCTGTGCAGGCTCGATGCCACCCAGTAAGGCCCGCACCTGCAACACACACCAGGGGGGCAGAGTCACGGAACCAACTGAAAAACCTGGGCCAAGAGGTGATCCCCTGAACCCTGAACCAGGTTTGTCCGAGGAGGTGTGTGCCGGGAGGCAGGGGGGCAGCGCTGTTGATTTAGCGCACTTCAGCTACATTCAGCTACATGACAGCCGGGTCGGCCTGATACACCAAAGTAACCAAACGTTGCTGCTCGGACTACTGACTGTATGCCGGTCAAGGGGCCCGGCCATCTCATCAGTAGTTATCCTATTTCGACTCAGCTACATGTCAGTTACACTCCGGCCTTAGGCCCCAGGTGTGGCCAGCCAAGCCGCTTAGGCTGCTGGCCATAGGCCGGTCCAGGTTTGGTCCCTATCTGGCCATATGCATTGCCCCCCCTCCACCCCTGCACACCCTCCCTTCCCTCCCGGACATCACCTCCTCAGGCCTCAATGGTGCCAGCAACATCTCATGTGACCGCTGCAGGTGAGAGGATCCAGGAGTTAATCTCGCAGCGCCTGGCGCCCCCCTGCCAGCTCCCCGCGGCCCGCCGCGACCAAAGCCCCCCCCTGGCTGGGGCGACTGCCTGCCGGAGAAGTTAGACCGCCTGACAGCACCTCCCACCGCCCTCCTCTCCGCTATTCGCTGGCTACCTCCCTTCGCCCCGAGCTCTTCGTCTTCCGAGGACCCCTCTCGCCTCTTTTTGCGTCTTTTCCCGCCGCGGCCTCCCCCGTCACTCCCCTCCTCGCCGCCGCTGCTCCCATCGGAAGGGGTTTCGTCCATGCCCTGATAGGACACACGCCGCTGACGCGTGCGCCGCCTCTGGTCATCTTCTCCGTTGCCTGAACCCCGGCCACTAGGACCGGCAACAGTGGCCGCCTCAACACGGTCTGTGGCTAGGTCGAAGGGCAGGCCATTCCTCCCACTGCCGCTATCATCACTAGAAAAGTTGCGCCCGGAGGTGCTAGGGGACCGGCGTTCTGTACCAGGGTCAGTGTCCCCCCCCTGGCCCCGATATGAGCCGTATGCATCGCCTGCCAGCTCAGCCACGCAGACGACAACACCATGACCATCTGCTGCTTCCTCCTCGTCGTCGTCCTCATGGTCTTCATCCGACTCAGCATCATCAGCATCACTGGCTGGGGAGTCCGGCAGGCTCATCTCTAAATCCTCCTGCTGCCCCTCCTCCTCCTCCTTCTCCCCCTCCTGATCCTCATCTGACTCAACATCCTCAGCCTCATTCAAATTGGCTGGGGAGGCGGACAGGCTCCTCTCTACCTCCTCTTGCTGCCCGTCCTCCTCCTCATCAGACCCAGTCTTGCTGCCAGTGGCTTGACCAAGACCATCATCATCAGTTCCATCAGCTGAGGGGGGGAGGGCTTTATGACTTTCCTCTATCTCCGCCTCGCTCTCAGTATGGCTGCTGGCTGTAATATCATCCTGTTGCCCAGCTCTTGGGGAACCACTGACGGCTAGCTCCACTTCCTGATCATCCTCCTCCTCCTTCTGGTATGTCCGCTTGCCCCCATTGGTTTC
Source organism: Limnomonas spitsbergensis (assembly GCA_037349105.1). Lineage (NCBI taxonomy): Eukaryota > Viridiplantae > Chlorophyta > Chlorophyceae > Chlamydomonadales > Limnomonas > Limnomonas spitsbergensis. The sequence goes on along the minus strand of JAYJMM010000078.1, from coordinate 780,930 downwards.
TGCTCGCAGCTGAACCCACATGGCCACTTCGGCGTGAGCTGTCTTGATGTCATCTTGCTGGCTGGTGGAGGCCTGCCGGGCCTGACGGGCAGGCTTCACCGCTGCTCGAGCATGCCTTGCCCTACCTGCAGGTTTCACCCGTACATTACCAGCCCCTGCCCTTGTCCCCTCCTGGTCAGATGTTCGCTCATCGTCTGTGTCCTCTCCATGCAGACTGAGCGAGAGAGGCTCACATGGCCTGTGGCGCTTGCGCTGAAGCCTGACCTCCTCTCTGGTAGTTTCGATGGTAGGGCTTCGATGCTTCTTCATGCTGTCCCGGAACTTTTTGGACCCCGCTGCCATGGCAGCGCAGCTGCCGTTTTGTTGGCGGCAGTCTACCCAGGTCACGGGTGTGCGAAATTGACCAGCCCTAATAAAACGCAGTTATTCATCGTGGATGCGTGTGATTCGGCTCGAACTGATATCATTTATTCTTGGTGCTGTTGACGGTAATTTTTGTTCGTGCAAGAAGTGGGTGCACTTCTGGTTCACACTGTTCACACAACTCGAGCTAGGCCAAGAAAGAGATTGGCGAGGACACCGGAAAGGGGGCGTTACTCGGTGCCATGATACCCTGCTCATCTACATCGGGTCGCCAATTTCTGTCTCGGCGAGAGAAAGGAGTCGTCGTTTCATCCTCAAACCTTGCCGCTCGATCCTTAGCCAACCTTTCGTTTCATTCCAACTCCATAAATTCGGCGCTTACATCTAGACTCTATGCTGATTCTACTGCCTCACAGCCGTGGGGTGGATGGCACCCCCGGCCCCGAGTCTCATCAGCAACCGTTGTTGTGCATGCTGCTCAGGCAGCAGCTCCCATAGCCGCAGCAGCAGCATCCTGGTGGCCACTGACCCCTGTCACTGCTGTTGCTCTCTCCCAGCTGCTTACTTCAGCCGGAATCTTCGCTGTTTGTGTGGCCGCATCAGTCTTCCTCATCGCATGCATCCCTGCATTATGGGCCATGGCCAACACTGCATGGAGGTACGTAGATATTTTGTGACACGTGCTACAGATTAGCCTGGGAGGCAGGCAGGGCACTGGCTGTGACGTAATGAAGCTCAAAGGTGCACGACCAGTGCAATTTTTATATTATTGAGCGGCAGAACACTGTCCGAACGTAGTTGATCAGCCACCATCAGGACGATGGGTACCAAAATTGGACCAGCCTACGGTATGGCCTGTGGCCCAAGCAGCAGGGTTGTTTGCTCCAGGGCGCTTCGGCTGTAGGCCATGATGTAGCTGGATCGTAGCTGAAGCACATTGGAATAAACGCCGGTCCACTAGCCCTCCAGCGATAGCCAGGGGTACACTAAACGTTCCAATTTGCATGCTTCGACCATCAAGAGATCATTTGTTTTAAACAGACCCATGACTGCCGGCTTCATACCAGTGATCTCTGCTCCTCAGGCATTGCGACATGCACGCACTGTCTGCCAAATGCGTCCCTGTTGTGGCGTCCACCACTCGCTGAGTCTGTGACCCTGACCGCGTTGTGCCCTTCCTGCCTGCCGGACTGCAACGCATCTGTCAGCACCCATTCAACAACAGTATCTATTAATGCTGTGTGTGCCCTTGTGTTGGTTGGCGTGTGCAGGGCCGAGGCCGTCCTCCGCGTTGTCGAACAGGAGCTCCCCGAGAGCGCTGCCCTGCTGCGCCTGTCAGGCATTGAGATGACGGAGTGCATGTCCGAGGTCACATCCCTAGGGGCAGATCTCAGCGCTGGCGTGCGATCCACGGCCAGCATGGCCACGGCGGTGGAGCAGGGTGTGAGGCAGGGCGTGGCCGTCGCGGACCGGGCCATCTCCCTGGGCCTCATACCCATGGCTGCGAGGACAGAGCAGGCTGTCAGGAGTGAGTCTTGACGGGGAAGCCCGAACAGGACTCTGTTTTGTAAACAGGCCTATTGGTATATGGCATGAGGTGTCGTAAAACGTAAGCAACCCTGTGACCTGAAAATGTCGGGAAATATCTTGAGCGTTCGCATCCAGTACGGTTCGTCACCATGCGCCCCATGCACCCATGTGTATCCAATGGGCCAAGGAGTGAATTGCTACCTTATGGCCCGGCTCCTCTCCCTTGCTACCACTCTCATTGGCGACCTCATTTGACTTGTGCAGCAGAGCAGGGGGTGCTAGCCAACCTCACTTAAAATACCGGGTGCGATAAAATCATGCCCGTTTGTCCGTTTGTATGCTACGTTTCCAGCACACAATAGTAATACAGCGGCATGTAAGGCAGCCTTGCCACACTTATATTGCACAAGACTTGCACTGCTTCCATTTATGAAACACCCTTTGTGGCTTTGTGTGACCGGCAGGTAAAGTGTGGTTTGCTCGTATTGGCATTTGATGACTGCGGGTAGTGTTACTAGGATTAGGCTTGTTCGGATCCTAACAAAGCTCTGCTTTTAGTTCATTTCAAATTAAGATCCCTATCTATGGGAGGGGCTCCAGGGCTTTCTCACTCTGCTGATTGCCCCTCTCTGATTGCGGCCGTGTAGGTGCCCTGGAGGCTGAGCTACAACAACGTGCGCAGATGACGCACACAAAGCAGGTCATTGGCAGCTTAGGGCAGGCGGCGGGGCAGGCAGCTCTAGCAGTACGAAGTGCGCGCCTCGGGATGAAGCTGGCAGGCCTTGTCGGTGGGGTGGTGAGCGCGGGGAGCGGCGCGGTGCGGCGGCGTGCCCATGCTGTCGCCATGGCTAGCAGGAGGGCCTCCGCAGCACAACGCACGGATGAGGAGGCAGGAATATGATCAGCAGTTGTCTGCATGCAGGAGTGAGCATGTTTTGACCAGCTAGTGCATTCCCCTAAGCTCCAAGTCTAGCTGTTCCAGTTACCTGGGTCCATGTCGAAACACCTTTAGGCCCGGCTCAGACGACTGGTTTGCGCGGTTGCCCAACTGTCCGGATGGGAGACTAGGAGAGATATTCAACCTGCTCAGATGATCTTGGGGAATCCTACCCGAATATGGAGACGCTTTCTTTATCAGACCCCTTCAAGACGAGCACCACGACAGAGGACGCTGGAGCCTCGCATCATCTCCGCTAGCAGCAGGCGTACGGGTTGAAGCTACAATAGCTCCTCATGTTGTTGATTGGTGGGCAGGATCCTCTCTTGGCTTTGACCCCATAATGTCCGAAGCCTTGAAGCATGGCACTGCCTAGCTAGGTTGCGGGGTCTCACTCTTATGTTGTATGCACCTTACCCACACGATTTTCCCAGTGCAAGCTTTATTGACTTGTGGTGATGTCTAAAGAGTGATCTATGAGCCCTACCCAGACCTGTGCCTCTCATGCCGGCAAGGATTTGGAATGCCTGTGGACTAGTAAGCAAACAATCTGTTTTGGGATTTTACATCCAGTCGTAGTATGTTTCACCAAGGGATTTAACTGTTCTTAATCTATGCGGTACTCCCTATGGACCAGATGAGACTTCACTCAAATGACGGAGTTGAATCATGTCCTTGATGGCGGAACTGCAACCGCTGATAAATCTGGAGCCAGATGACTGTTTGCTTTCCTGGTACCAGGTCGAGGGCCAGTGATTCTGTCTAGTGTTCTATCAGGAGCAGGGGCCACACGTGATCAGCTGCATAGGACTGTCAGCCTACGTGTTTCATAACCCGGATGTCCCACATGGCTGTCAACGACATAACACCTCTGGGGCATTTTGGGAGGGGGGTATTCAGGATTCTAACCTGTCCAGTGGGTGGGTCTCCCTGCCCTGAAAGAAAAAGACTCGCACGACTGAGAGGAAGGAGAGAGAGGTTGGGAAGAGACAGAGCGCCCATAACTCTCAGGCCAACAATGCTAAAATGGCTCGCCTGCTTGGGCGGTTGCAACACATGGCTGCGGTGAGGCTTATGATCCCGATTTCAAAATAATTTCGGTGCTGAGCTTACGTATTCAAAATCCCTGCCCTGCGAAATTATACAGTTGTTTATTACGAGGAAAGCTGTACATCACACAGTCAATATGCGGTCCATATGAGCACGAGGGAGAGCAAGGTGGATGCACAGACAGCAAATACGTCCTGAACACAATTGAATCCTCCCAACACACAAACGTGCACTCCATGAGGCAGAACACAGCCCTCAGATACTTATGAGATGCACATGTGTTCAAGAAACGCGCTCGATGAATCAGGGCCCCCGTCCTCTGTTCAGGGCAAAAATCGTGGGGATCTTTGGCACCTTCCCCGGGTTATTTTGGTGTCTTTTATTTTCTTGAACCCTTCGCTCTTTTTCTGGGTTGTTTTCTTTCGGGTGCGAACAACCATCGGCGTGTCAGTGCGATAACGCACGGTATGCAACATTTTTAACTGCCACCGGCAGGTATCGAACTCGCGACCTCCGCTTGACAGTATCGTCGATGCTAGGCTGTAAGCGACTGGCACCAGTACGGCATTAGTCACAGACGATTACGTCGGGTGGGTGGCGGGCGAGAGGTGTCATCGCCGCGCGGCCCAAAAGCTTTTCGAATTCATGTCGCCTACACCCGACGTTGGGTGCAATAGAATCGCATTGCTAATGCGCTGCTTTTGATCGAGGCCGCGCTTGCGGTAGAACACTTCGTGGCAACCCACCCCTGGCCTGTGCCTGCGGAGCGTCGTGAGCCGTCGCTTCGGCATAAAAGTTTCTCTTGCGCGTGTTTGTGCTTTTTTTTTAGTCACTTTTTTTTTCTAGGCACACTTTTTTTACAGTCTCCCATAAAGGAGATCCCTAAAAAACAGACACAATCACAAAGCACATTTTAGGCCTGGGCATAAGCCAGTCTCAAATGGTCACGTCCAATTCAAAGTTTTTTAGTTCTTATTGAGAAAGAGACAGACTGCCCTGTAGTCTCCAGACTGCCCTAGTTTCCATCTATCAGGATAGTACATTCTGGTGTGGTGTAAATTAACCAGCTAGATTGAAGCACGGTTTCCAACACTTGAGCCACAAACAGGCATGTTGCCATCAGGGCCTGGTGCTGCAAGGCTTGCTGCTTGGCCCACAGGCCGTAGGCCGGTCAAATTGGCCCCCATAGGTTCATCAGTAGCCGCCTGGCAGCCCCTTAAAAGGAATCAATCTGTATCTTCGAAGGGGCTATCGTTTTTGAACCCTTAACCCAACCCTAGACGAAAGAAGGAGACTTAGGGTGATTTGTGAGAGTCTAAAATATGAGCGAGTCACGGTGAGTGGGCATGATGATCTGAGAGGCAAGCAAATGCAAAACACACATCCGGCCAATATCCTAACCACCAGGGGCCCAAACAGCTGGGGCCCAAACAGCTGGGGCCCAAACAGCTGGGGCCCAAATAGCTGGGGCCCAAACAGCTGGGGCCCAAACAGCTGGGGCCCAAACAGCTGGGGCCCAAACAGCTGGGGCCCAAACAGCTGGGGCCCAAACAGCTGGGGCCCAAACAGCTGGGGCCCAAACAGCTGGGGCCCAAACAGCTGGGGCCCAAATAGCTGGGGCCCAAACAGCTGGGGCCCAAACAGCTGGGGCCCAAACAGCTGGGGCCCAAACAGCTGGGGCCCAAACAGCTGGGGCCCAAACAGCTGGGGCCCAAACAGCTGGGGCCCAAACAGCTGGGGCCCAAATAGCTGGGGCCCAAACAGCTGGGGCCCAAACAGCTGGGGCCCAAACAGCTGGGGCCCAAACAGCTGGGGCCCAAACAGCTGGGGCCCAAACAGCTGGGGCCCAAATAGCTGGGGCCCAAACAGCTGCAGTGTAATATGTAACGTTAGCCCGGGCAAGGTGCGGGTTAGCAGAGCAAACGCATGCGGTCTTTGAGTGCAAGATTTTTAGAACGGAAGGCGCACGGTACCATCTGAGACCAGAGGCAAACAGTACGATTTATAGTTCAGAGGGCATTCGGTGCATTCTGTAGTGCCAACAGTACACTGAACACGTTTTTGGTTCTGGAGGCCTACACTGCAACACAGCCTCGGCTGCTTCCACCCTCAGCATTCAATTTTCTTGATGTCTAGGTCCTGTAGTACCGTAACGCAGACAACAGGCCTGCACGGATCCCTGTTATTCTGGACATCAGTAGAGCTCCCTACCTAGGCCTTCTGGACATCGGAAAAGGTCCTCGTTACCAGGACTTAATTTCCTGTCCTGGTCATCTTGTCCTCTCATAGGACAGAGGACACAAAATAAACAGGGTATGTATAGCGGAAGAAGAATCGTTGTAAGCCTTTTCAGCAATCGACATTAAGCTTTGCGCGCTTGGCCAGCTGCGCTGAGCTGGCACTGTTGCAGCCCCCCCCATACAAGCTGCCACCCGCATCCATTCCCAGGAGCTGCTCCAGATCCATCCAATCCAGGGGCCCATGCCCCTCCTCCGACGCCAGCTGCCGCCTGCGCACCGCTGCAGGAGACGGCAGCGCCGGGACCTGGCGGCCAGCACCAGGCGAGCTGCAGTCCCTAGCAACACCGCCACAGCCCCCGACAGAGCCCGGCAGAGGCTGCATCCACCAGCTAGGCGCACGCATCTCACCCAACAGGCCCACCCGGCCATCAATGTAGGCAGTGAGGGGACACGCCTCTAGCGGTTGCGGCGCGGCGGCCCACGAAGCGGTTGCTGGCTCTGTCCTCCCGAACCAGCCAGACGTGGAGGGGCCCGCGGTGTAGGGTGGAGGAGCAGGGGGGCGCAGGCCATCGCCGTTGCCGCCAATGTTTTGCACCGCAGCCGTCGGCCAGGGATCGCTCTGCAACCGAGGGGTCATCGTCAGCGTTTTCCCGTTCCACTCCTTCTCGCCAGAGGAGCCCCTCCCTGGAGCCTCAGACATTCTAGCCTGCATCTGCTGCTCATGCAGGCCTGCAATATAAAGCTTGTGCGCCTCGAGGCTGACTTGCAGCTGCTGCTGAGTCTGCCAGTGTGTGAGGCAGGTGGTGAGGTGGGTGGTGAGGTGGGTCGTGAGGCAGGTGGTGAGGCAGGTGGTGAGGTGGGTGGTGAGGTGATGGGGTCTGCTGCGGGAGTGTTTCTTATTTCTCATCGCGATGCGAGTGGACGATAAAACCGCAGCAGAGACTTGGGATAAAGTGTGGGGGAGAAAAAGGAGGTGGCATGTGGGGCAGGTGCAAACAGGGCAGGGGGGGGGGGGGGAGAGGAGGGGGGGAGGAGGGAGAGGAGGGGGAAGGTGGAAGCAGGGGAAGGGAGGGTGGGACCACTCCACCCTCCCTGGTCAGCTGGCATGAGTTCGATCCACATCAGCTCCGCGTCTAGGCAAGGGACTCAGATCCAGTGCCGTTGTACGTTTCCACCAAGCCGGCATGAAGGTCCGTACAGCCCGTAACAGTTTTCTTATGCCCGGGTGTAGGCGCAGACCGCTCTGGCTCGTGAGCGTGCTTTCGGCACTCGCACAGATTAGATCCCCCCCCCTGGCTTGCTCCCCATCCACAGAGCGCAGGCCAGCAGCAGTACCTCAGACAGCAGCGGGCAGATCAGTGCGCACTGGGTTCACCCAGGCCAGGATATAGGGTGGGCTGGTCCTGGGGTATAGATGTTAGGGTGGGCTTCCATAAATTCCAGTGTTCCGGCGCTTGGGATGGGCTCGCTTCAGCGTTCAGCCTTCAGGGTTTAGGGTTTTAGGCTCTTTCGGTTTGCTCCCTGCGGAGAGCTCCTCATTAAACATGCACACAAAAAACAGCTTGATTTTATATTATGTTCGCGAAGCCATCTACCGTGTAGCTTGAACTGCATCACTGTATTTGTTTAAAAACAACATCTGCTTACAGACAGGTATTCCTAACCTAGGGATCCCTGTTCAGGGTTCACATTGTCCCCCCTTTATTTCACACCTGCAGATGCTTGTGCAGCTTCTTCTGGAGCTCCATCTGGAACTCCCGGGCGGCCTCCAAGTGATTGCAGCTGGCCTGGGGAGGACGGGGGGAGGGCGGGACCGCCGCCACAACGCCCCTACTGCTGACTGAGCTAGCTGGAGCTGAGAGGGGGGCAAGGCTGTCCAGCAAGCTGGTGCTCCCTCGGTTGACTGGGCACAGCGGGACCGGGTGAGGTGGGGAGGAGAGAGGGCCTGATGTGATAACGCTCCAGCGATTCATCAGGCAAAGCGGCGCGGAAAGTAGGGCCGCCGCGGCAGCGCTCTTGGGGTTCACCGAGAAGGACAAGGTGGTGCTGTGTTGGGCGGAGGGCGGGGCTGACGTGACCATGCCCGTTGCTACTCTCCTTCTGCTGCCTGACGCCCCGCCTGATGCCTTTCTGCCCTGCATCCACACCACCTTCGCCTCTTGCGTGCCGCTGCAGTCAGCATACTTGCCGCTACCTCCAGAGCCGCCGCCGCCGCTGTTCCCGCCGCCATCGCCGCTCGGTGCATCGCCGTCGTCAGACTCCTCCTCGCCACCGCTGCCGCGTCCCGCATCGAGCCTCCCTTCCGCGCCCTCAGGAGTCTTGCCGTCATGCCGGTACTTTTGAAGGTGGCTCTTGATATGGCTGATCGTCAGCCCCTCCATGCTCATCAGCTGGTGGATGCCTTTGGGCGTCGCACTTTCGATTCCCCCAAGCTGCATAATCGCATCCATGAAGCGTGCGTGCAGCTCCGATGTCCAGCGTAAGCGGGACTTGATTGTGTTGCCGCCTGCGTGTGTCCATGTGCGCGGGATGGGCACAGCTAAGGTCTTGCTCACAGCCTGCCCAATTAACACTAGGTGGAGGGAGAGGGGGGGGGCTGGATTCCTGGCTGCTTTATTTGATAATTATTTGCTACGCTTATTAATGTTGGTATGCGAGAGTTTAATTCCTACTGGTTAAGCATGCTGATTGCAGCAGTGTTGCAATGACCCTGAGGACACTTGTCAAGGGCCCGAGGGTGGGATGCAGTAGGTGTGGATGCAGGGATGGCCATTCACACAAAGGCAAGGGCAAGAGGTGAGCGGCAGGGGCGAGGCTTCCGTCACACTACCAGCAGACACATACGTACTACAACAGAGGAAATGTGAAATTGCACTCGGCATGCTGAGCACTACAGAGGGGCTGCAAGGCACTACGCAAGGGCTTTGCGGCTACAGTACAGGCTATATTACACACCTCGCCGTTGCGAGCCCCTGCCCCCTTGCTCGCCCTTGCTGCAAAATTGCTGTCCTGCGCTGTACAGCTGCTGTCCCGCGCTGTACAGCTGCTGTCCTGCGATGTACAGCTGCTGTCCCAGGTTGTCCTGCTGCTGGCCTGAGCAGCCCAGCTGCTTTTCCAGGCTGCACTGTTGCTTTTCCAAGCGGCACTGCAGCTGTCCTGGGCTACACTGCTGCAGTCCCAGACTGTACTGTTGTTGTCCAGGGCTATGCTGTTCCTGTCCAGTAGTGAACTGCTGCTGTCCAGGGCCGTCTTGCTGCTGACCCGTGCTGTACTGCTGCTGCCCATCATTGTCCCCGGAGGACAGTTCCACCGAGGCAGCAGGTGTCATCCTTGGATAACTGCTGTCAACTGCTGCTCCCATGTCCACGCTGGTCAATGGAAGGCTCTTGCGGTTGGACGACGGTTGAATGGCGCTTGCGCTTGAATTACTGCCACTGGCCCATGTGTATGGGTGGTACGAGGCGAGGCTATATGTTGCCATAGTAGCGGGGAGACCAGATACAGCGGCGAAGGGGGATGGCGGCAAAAGGTAATTACTGTCCAGCACCCGCTGTGATGGACATGTGTGTATCCGCGGGATCGCAAATCCCTCATGGCTCATCCCGGGGCCAGCGCTGGGCAGCGACATGTGATGTGGGCCCTCTGGTGCAGGCACTTCGGGTTTAGGTCTATGCCGAAGCTGACAGCTAGCGTTGCTCAGCGAAGCGGTTGCTCCGCTGTTTGCTTCGAACGAGGGTGGACATGTCGGAGCGCTGGGCGTTTGCTCATGCTCGGACTCTGGCAAGTGTCGAAACCTAGCCACCAAGGTTCGGGCATCGATAAGACCAGCAGCATTGCATAGCATGCATTTGCTATTGTGCTGCCATGTGTCGTGTGAGCGGTCGAGACAGGGAGGAGGGTGATCTCACTTGTTGTCTGCTCGTCTTTTCCATTGGGGGCATCAGTGTGTGCGTTATGATTCGCAACCTCTCCGTACCCAAGGCCGTGACGTATCACGAGCATTAGGTACACGTATGGCGAGTGTAACACATATGATTAAAAACTAGGCCCGGAATGTATCAAACGTCACCACCCATGGCATGGACAACTCCCGCCACAGTCGCCACCCCCTGGTTGTCAGTTCGCCACACACCTGTCAGTCTGAGTCACCACCAGGCCATCAGATGCTTACCAGTCATTAAGTTACGTACCAAGAATCGAAATCAAAGTCGGATGCATCCCCGGCTTCATGACCTGCTGTCCACGATGGCGCTCGATATGGCAATCCCTCTCCCGAATAATCTTGTGTCTCTTGTGCAGGAGAGCACGAACCGCCGCCCTGCTGATCATCTACGGGGTGGTAATATGGCATCTTATCTTTATTTGAGTGCACAATGAGAGGGGCTGTGTCGTTTTGAGATTATAACTCCAAAGTGGATAACGCGGATGTGAAGAATATTCCACGAGGGTAGGAAGTTGGGACTCTTCACCCTGCGGTCGGAAGCGCGTCGGCGACGAGTACGACACGCTGGTCGTTAGTCGTTATTTTTATATTGCATACTAGCTGCTGCCCTGTTTGCTGCCTGATTTACAAGGTGCATCCCGGCACCGTGCACTGATTGCTGTATTGCTGCCTGTTTGGACTGCGTCCTCGTGTCAAGAAAGTCGCACGCCGTATTTAGTCGCACGGAGCAATTCGGTTGGGTGCCAATTGTTACTCTTCGGCACGTGCCCTGTCTGACACGGAGTCCAGAAGCCGACTGTCTCCTCAGCTGTCTCCTGACGCTCTACGCTCTTAATCCTTTATATTCGTACTTAATCTCTATCCTTTATCTAGAAGAATGGGCGTTGGGGATTCCAGCCAAGCAAACACTACTGATGAGCAGCCCGAGCAGCCTAGCAGCTTTGAGCAGCCTCCGACTACCGAGTCTCTTTGCCACCTCAAGTACGGATTCCTCCATGTGTCCCAGGAGGGAGCCGACGCGACCAGAACCTGGAGAATAAGAACTTCGAGATCGACCTTGAGGCCGGTCTCAAGTGCAGACCAGGGGAGGGGGACAGCGGGGAGTACAGCATCAATGAGGAATTCATTGACAGCCAGGTTGTTGCCCCAGGCAGCAAGGGTTTCCGCTCAACAGCAAACAAGTATATAATGACAGCACTGAAGGCTCACAGCTCATGGCCAAAATACCTGACGATTGTTCGCCCTAACAGCCAGAGGATCAAGAGGGCATCAAGCGTGGAGTCAGTAGGGGCTGCTTCTGCCAGCAGCATGGGCAGCCACACTGAGACACGTTGTTGCTGAGATGCTGCTCAGTCGGGCGGGCGAGGGAGGCAAGGCCTTGCACATACGCAGGCTTCCTTGCGCCGATTGCCAGAACTAGATCAGCACGGTCAGCGCCTCGTAGCTGGCAATCGCCGTTGAACACTAACTGCAGCACATGCCTGCTGGACTCCTCCCACATCCGCATGACAACCAGCCTGGCAGGGCATCCGTTGTCCATCATGCTGCAGCTGAAGCAGCAGAACCACTCAGCACCCTCATGGACGTATCTCCCCGTGTCCGCTGCCTCCCTCCTCGTTACGTGCCGGCTGCTTGCTGCTGGCCATATGAGTCCAGAAGTAGTGGTGTCCAATGCTGCAGCCCCAGGGTCTGCCTCTTCCTCTATGTCATCATCGCTTTCATGCGCCGACGCCGCTGATGGCGTGGTCGGAGTCGGTGTGCCTCGCTGGCTGCCCTTCCTGCTGTTTTCATGCTTGGCCTGCCTCACAACGGCATCGGCGATGCCGTTGTGAGGCAGGCCAAGCATGAAAACAGAAGGAAGGGCAGCGGCCAAGGGGACACAGCGGATGAGATGGCGGCCGTGTGGGCGCGCAAGAAGTTTGTGCAGAATGAAGACCAAGCGGCCACACCCGAGGGGGACCGGAGGTCTCGGCTGTGGTTTGGCAACCTGCCGTTCATCAGCGGGCTCCCGGACGACAGCATGACCCTGATGCAAATGACTGACCATCAGCTGCGGCTTTGGTGCCTCTGCTGCCAGGACGGTTGCGACGGGATCTATTTGGATGCCACCGAGGGCATGGTAAGTGCCCTCTGTTTGCTGTTCAATATGACTATATGACCACTGATGAATGTTCTGCACCCCTCACCATCCAGCCCCCTCCCCCTATGCAACTCTGTACCCCTCACCATCCTGCCCCCTCCCCCCCTGCAGCCCTGCACCCCTCACCATCCAGCCCCCTCCCCCCTGCAGCCCTGCACCCCTCACCATCCAGCCCCCTCCCCCCCTGCAGGCATGCACCCCTCACCATCCAGCCCCCTCCCCCAAGCAGCCCTGCACCCCCCATCATCCAGCCCCCTCCCCCCCTGCAGCCCTGCACCCCTCACCATCCAGCCCTCTCCCCCCCTGCAGGCATGCACCCCTCACCATCCAGCCCCCTCCCCCCCTGCAGTCCTGCACCCCTCACCATCCTGCCCCCTCCCCCCCCTGCAGCCCTGCACCCCTCACCATCCTGCGTACAATTAATATCCAGGTAAATACCTAATAGGATGAATGCCCATTTCATCATGGCAGGTCAAGCTCTTGCACGGCCGCAAGGTGTTCAACCATCTGTTTGTGCACATGGACAAGGAGGGTGGATCGCATATATATCCTTGCCGAGATCATGACCACTGTGCGAGACTGCACCGCCTGCCTCACTCCGCTGCAAGTCATTGAGAAGGAGCTCTCCCGCTTGTACCCTGCACCAGCTGCTGCCACTGGTGTCAAGGGTCAGGGGATCGCCTCTAACGCTGTGATACCCAGGTTCTCTATGATGGATAAAGACATGGCTACCCTGAACTGTCTCTCTATGTGGGCTAACAGAATTAAGTGAGTATGGCAGCAGGTGTGGTCACACGCAGATGCGTCATCTTCTTTTTGGGCACTCCTCCCACTGTCTACTTTGGCTTCTCCCTTGTGAATGCCAGCCCTTGTCCAAAGTTTAGTTTTGCATGAATCAGCCAAAATTCTTACGGCCGCCCTTCCTCTCTTTTCCGATCCTAAGGTTTCTGGACTACCTCGGCCTCATGCACTCCCTACTTGAGCAAAGGGCCCACATCGCAGCCCAGCATGGTGACCTGTCTGCTGTAGAGTGAGCACTTGCTTCAATGTCATGTTTTGCAGGCCTCCATACATTTATGAACTCGTCCTAGGTCTTGTAAACTCACTTTTAAATCATGTGTCCCTTCCCGGCCCTAATACTGTATGCAATGTCTCGTTCGCAGCAAGCAGATTAAGGAGCCCATGCACCTGTTCCTTTGTCTCTTCCATTGCGCCAAGGCCCTGCAGTCAAAGGCTGTGTATGGGCCAGGCTTCCAGCAGCACTCCATGCAAGGTACGTACCTTGATGTATACGGCTTTTTATGAGTGTGTCTTACAGGATCTCCCTCTCTCATGCATTGCATCAGACCGCCGCTTCAGAGGATGGGTTTTGAGACTTTTCATATATGCTTGCCATGCCATAGGTGTTGGGCATGGAGGGCTTCCCCGTGGGCCAGCTTCTCTTTGGAGGTGCGGTGTCGGTGGTCCCGGCCTTGATGACGGATCAGGTTGCTGGGAAGAAGGAGCGCCTGTTCATGATCCATTTCCACGGCATCATGATGCCTGACGGGCATTCACATCTTGTGGTGGGTCTCACACACTGAATGCAATATGATTTATCTTGCGGAGTCTCATGCAATGCTCACCCATGATGAAACAACTATTATCATGTGTCACCTAGGAGTCATTTTGTGAAGGTGTAACATTGTATAAACGACATGTGTTGCATGCCCTCATGAACCAGGTGCCTACCTATGCCTCGCATGTGGTTGGGGGCGAGGGAGCCGATCTCCTGGCCAACTTTGATGGCGCGGATGACATCTTCTCTGTCATTGAGGAGGCAGGGGGCTTCGACGGCAGTAGCACAGCTAGCGCAGCTGACGCAGCCGCAACTCTATTTGCCGACCCCGATGCAGCCATGCAGCTGTCCGTGATCACTTCAGAGGACAGGGTCAGGAACCCACTGTATGGACCAGAAATGGTCAAGGCTGTTGACAGCATGGAGCTCTATGCACCCTGCGTCTACCCTTTCTTGCACGACCTACACCTCAAGCTATGCGGCGATGCGAATCAGCGGTCTATTGTCCATTTGGGGGAGCGGACCCACAGGTGGGCCATTCTGAGTTGTTTTCACCAGCGCACCCTATGTTCTTTTGGGACAAGCAGACCCCTGACTGTAGTGAATGCACTGTAGTTATCATTCTTAAATGAAAGCTATCATAAAAAAACTTGTGCTTGTCCATATGTGCACCAGGACCACTGGTGCGAACGAGTGGAACAACTTTGCCCTCAAACACATCTACACCGACAGCCCTGGGGTGGCGGTGCGAATCGACACGTATGTCACCAATGCCACGGAACGGAACAGGGCTGTGTTTTCTAAGAAACTGCACATGATGGAAAGGTTAGTGTATGATTGAGCTATGGCCAGGAGAACAGCTAGGGGAAAGAGGGGCAAGCCAGGGTAAGCCCTTGGCCGAAGTATTGCGGGGATCAGAGTAGGGAACAGAGTAGGCCCTTGGCCCAAGTATTTCGGAGGCTGACATAAAGGTTGAATTCCCGCTATATGCTCAAGCCTTTTCATTTGCCTCCACAGGTTCTCAAGACCCGCAACCAGCCGGGCGCTTGCAGCCGCTGCTAGGCGGGTGAAGCGGGTTGCCGCTGTTGAGGAGGCAGCCAAGCAGAAGGGAAGCACGGCTGCAGCTTCTGCGGAGGCATCGGTTGCGAGCGCAGCCTCTTTAGGCAGAGAACTGCTGCTGGATGCAATGGCGGGTGCGGAGGCACGTCCAACCGCTCGTGCAGCCCCGCAGCCATGGCAACCGTCCCCATCAGGCTTCGAGGACGCAACACCTGGAGATGTGCCGGGTGGAACCTCCCGGCACAGCAACAAGGGGCAAGACCTGCTAGGTTGTCCTTCTGCTGGGTGCCATACCTTTCCCAGGGGCAATCAGATTTGCCGTGCCTGCTGCTATGAGCACTGCACGCAGCGAGGCACTTGTGGGACAGCCAGGCACGCGCCACCGAAGCCTAGGCCCGTGCAACAGCCTCCTTGCCTAGTGCAGCAGCCTACAGCAGCGCTGCCGCTGCTGGACCCTCCTCGTACGTGTATTCCCCCCATCCCCCACCAGCTCAGTCCATGGCTGTGGCACCTCGGTCATTCATTCCCAGCTCGAGCGCCTTCGGTTCCCCTGTGGCACCAGCAGCTCCGCCCACAACAGCATTACCTTAGGGTATCTTGCAGATGCAGCAGCAGATTCTGATGCAGATGCTGATGCGCGGCGCAAGCGGAATGCCCCCGCCCCCGCCCCCTCTGTAGGGGCAAGACCTGCTATGCTGTCCCTATGTTGGGTGCATGATGAGAGAACACGGCATTCAGAAGTGCCGTGCGTGCTGCTTTGAGCGGAGCGCTATATGCACTTCTTGAGATCTAGGGAGTTTTGAATTGAGATTTCATAATTGGATCCAGATGCCCTCTGCTGGCCATGCCCATAATTTATTATGTATTTATGCTCGGAGCTCTTTCATTGTTGGACCACTCGTTTACTGGCCTGCTAGGTGGGCTTATAGAGCGGAGCGCTACATGCACTTCTTGAGATTTGGGAGTTTTGGATTGAGATTTGAGAATTGGAATGCAGACACCCTCTGCTGGCCATGCCCATAATTTTATTATGTTCGGAGCTCTTTCATCATTGGACCTCGCATTTACTGGCCTGCTAGGTGGGCTTTAAGAGCAAACTAGATGCACTTATTGAGATTTGGGAGTTTTGAAGTTAGATTTGAGAATTGGAATCCAGATGACCTCTGCTGGCTATGCCCATAATTTTCCGGGCAAACATTGCAGCTGCCTTCAAATCTTGGATGACCGGTATTGAAAAATACGATTGTTTCTTTTGGCTGCCTGCCAACCTCTGCACCCTGCTGGCATCCCCACGGGAGAATTTGACGATGTCCATAAATGAGTGCCCATAGCAGGTGGCCGCAGAGCAAGCTGTGGGGGCAGGTTTTGTGTCGTCACATGCCATGCAACCGCCTCTACAGTGGTGATCCTTGTACGGCATGCCATGGCTGCGTCTGCATTATATTTTTTTCTGCTAAATGGGGGATTTTCTAGAACTTGAATGTATGAATACATACATAGATGCAGTCTCCCTTAGCAGAGTTATGCATCAATATGAGGGATGAGAATATAATATTTGCTTTCACGTCTCCCCTTTCCTGCTTACCTTGTACATAACTTGCTTTCGAGTTCATGATGCTCTGTCGGGGCCTGCCAAGCTGCCAAGCTGCCAAGCTGCCAAGCTGCCAAGCTGCCAAGCTGCCAAGCTGCCAAGCTGCCAAGCTGCCAACTGCTTGAACAATCCCCCGCTGGTGCTTGGTGTCGCATTGTCTGTGTTGACGATACTGAGGACAATACCGGGAAATTGATGATTGCTTGAATTAAACAATCACCGACATCTCCAATGTCCTATTTATCTATATTTCCTCATCTTCCATCTTTCCTTAACTTCCATCTAATGTTCGCTGTGTGCTTTACCTTATCACACAACCACTCTGCACAGTGTGACACTGTGAGAGTCCACGGGGAGCGTCAGTCAAGAAGGACTTGTACATCATCACATGATCTAAATCCAAGGCTATGTGCTACAAAGTCGCTGCTGGAAAATCAGGAAAACGCAATTCACTTGGGCCTTGGAAAAAAGGCTGCAATGCTCTTTTGATGCAACACGCTGCCTCGCACGCCACCTCCCTTGCCACTCACATTATCTCCGCTGGCCGTCCCTCGCACCATGCTCCGCTGCGATGCCCCCCGCGCGCCCTTCCCTTGCGCCACACCCCCCCCGCCACTGCCCCCTTCCCCGCCACCGCCTCCATCCTCCTCACCCAGCGTTAGATCCATCACCTCAACATACTGCAACGCGACAGCCGACTTCTTGGCAGCTTCCTGCTCCTCTGCTTTAACCCGCCTTGAACCGCCAGCCGCTGGTCCTGCACCCCTCGCTCCAGCCCCAGCCATTTCCCCGGCTCGTCTGCTCACATCCCCAGCCACGCCCTCGTCCTCTGCTTTCAAACCCCATCGGCCGGCCCCCACACCACCTACATTTCCATCCTCCTCCTCCTCGGTCTTCATCTGTCGCTTCAGCGCTCCCCTCACGGCCCCCCCTTCGTCAGCTGGCACCTCCCGCTTCCCGCTTGCGCGTGGCTCCTGTACCCTCAGGACCTCGCACCGCACGTCAACGTCCACCAAGGCGAACATCCAGGAGCGCTGAGAGTCACTGAGGCGATCGCGCGGCCCCTTGACCTCAGACAGCATGGCATCACCCTCCTGCCCAACAACACAATCATGCACACACATGCATTTCAGTTGACGCCTTTTCTCAGCTGTCGACGAGCGCCACAAGCCCCCCGGGCTGTTTTTGTGTTACAATTTAGGGTTTTAAGGGTTGGGCGGCCGGCCTCACACTAAGTTGAGTCCACGCAAAATACAATTCCAGGCCGACCTCTTGCAATTGCACACATGCCTGCATATACAGCCGTGATGTGAAGCAACAGATAACAATGAGATGGAGGGAGGCTGACAACAAAAATAGGAGTTGTAACCAGGGTCCTGAAAATGCGGATTGTCACCCTCCATCAGGTTCCTGCAAAGCGGAGTTGTGACCACGGACCAGGATCCAGGAGTGCTCCAGGTCCCTGCCCCCTGCTAGCCACCAGAATGGCAGGCCACGGGCAGGAAGCCAGCAACTAGGCCGCTCTCCTCCCCACCCGCCTACCTCTGGTCTCCAGAGCAGCAGGTCCGGCATGCCCCCTCGGTGTCCCGCATAGTCCTCGGCAAACATGCGGCACACCACTGACAGTCCCAGTGGCCCAACACACCTGGGGGCAAGGGGGGGGGGAAGGAGCCAGGAATAAAAGCATAAATTAGCCGCTGTGTTCAGGGTCAAGTGTTCAATAGCTGATGAGTGGAGGTTGTGTGTGCACTTGAAGGTAGGGCATGATTGAGTACCGCGGGCCCCCAGTACAGCTGTCCTACCTGTTCTTAATGCCAGGTAAGACAGGGTAGATATGTTAAGCTGGCAATCATGAGGTGTCGTGGATCTTCGTAAACAGCGAGCGGTGAAGGGTGAGAGACAGTCAAGCAAATAAGTTGACGACTTCCCCACCCAGCTTCATCTATATTTGTGATCACCTGCATATCTCTGTGAGCTGCTGAAGGTCGTGTCGCTCCCAGCTCACTCCCCGGCACCATCGCCCGAGGTGGCGCTCCCAGCAGGACTGAAGAAGGCGCTCCGCTGCACCCCCCGCAATGTCCTAATGGTTCGGAGTGGCAGGTTTGAGTAGCGGAGAAATGAACAAGGGGCATCGGGACAAGGTCCCAACATATATGGAGCAGAAAAGCATGCAGATTCGATGGCCTTCTGAATATCTGATGATCCCTCAAGTGCGGTGACAGGTCTTGAGCAGTGGAAGCAAACAAACTCTGAAGAGGAGCATGCTGAGTGCTGACAGCCTTGAGAAATACACGGAGCATACCCGTGGTTACCAAGTTGACGCACCCCCCCGTAACAGCACGCAGATTCAACATGAAGAGAGGCAACACAGGGATATGCATAGCAAATACAAATATGCACCCAGCCAACCCACGCAGGCATCCAAGGATCCCGCCCCTGCCCACTTCCATGCCCCCCCTGCAGCCTACCCACGCAGGCATCCAAGGATCCCGCCCATGCCCACTTCCATGCCCCCCCTGCAGCCTACCCACGCAGGCATCCAAGGATCCCGCCCCTGCCCACTTCCATGCCCCCCCTGCAGCCTACCCACGCAGGCATCCAAGGATCCCGCCCCTGCCCACTTCCATGCCCCCCCTGCAGCGTACCCACGCAGGCATCCAAGGATCCCGCCCCTGCCCACTTCCATGCCCCCCCTGCAGCCTACCCACGCAGGCATCCAAGGATCGCGCCCATGCCCACTTCCATGCCCCCCCTGCAGCCTACCCACGCAGGCATCCAAGGATCCCGCCCCTGCCCACTTCCATGCCCCCCCTGCAGCCTACCCACGCAGGCATCCAAGTATCGCGCCCCTGCCCACTTCCATGCCCCCCCTGCAGCCTACCCACGCAGGCATCCAAGTATCGCGCCCCTGCCCACTTCCATGCCCCCCCTGCATCCTACCCACGCAGGCATCCAAGGATCGCGCCCCTGCCCACTTCCATGCCCCCCCTGCAGCCTACCCACGCAGGCATCCAAGGATCGCGCCCATGCCCACTTCCATGCCCCCCCTGCAGCCTACCCACGCAGGCATCCAAGTATCCCGCCCCTGCCCACTTCCATGCCCCCCCTGCAGCCTACCCACGCAGGCATCCAAGGATCCCGCCCATGCCCACTTCCATGCCCCCCCTGCAGCCTACCCACGCAGGCATCCAAGGATCCCGTCCCTGCCCACTTCCATGCCCCCCCTGCAGCCTACCCACGCAGGCATCCAAGTATCGCGCCCCTGCCCACTTTCATGCCCCCCCTGCAGCCTACCCACGCAGGCATCCAAGTATCGCGCCCCTGCCCACTTCCATGCCCCCCCTGCAGCCTACCCACGCAGGCATCCAAGGATCCCGCCCATGCCCACTTCCATGCCCCCCCTGCAGCCTACCCACGCAGGCATCCAAGGATCCCGCCCATGCCCACTTCCATGCCCCCCCTGCAGCCTACCCACGCAGGCATCCAAGGATCCCGCCCCTGCCCACTTCCATGCCCCCCCTGCAGCCTACCCACGCAGGCATCCAAGGATCCCGCCCCTGCCCACTTCCATGCCCCCCCTGCAGCCTACCCACGCAGGCATCCAAGGATCCCGCCCCTGCCCACTTCCATGCCCCCCCTGCAGCCTACCCACGCAGGCATCCAAGGATCCCGCCCCTGCCCACTTCCATGCCCCCCCTGCAGCCTACCCACGCAGGCATCCAAGGATCCCGCCCATGCCCACTTCCATGCCCCCCCTGCAGCCTACCCACGCAGGCATCCAAGTATCGCGCCCCTGCCCACTTCCATGCCCCCCCTGCAGCCTACCCACGCAGGCATCCAAGGATCCCGCCCCTGCCCACTTCCATGCCCCCCCTGCAGCCTACCCACGCAGGCATCCAAGTATCGCGCCCCTGCCCACTTCCATGCCCCCCCTGCAGCCTACCCACGCAGGCATCCAAGTATCGCGCCCCTGCCCACTTCCATGCCCCCCCTGCATCCTACCCACGCAGGCATCCAAGGATCGCGCCCCTGCCCACTTCCATGCCCCCCCTGCAGCCTACCCACGCAGGCATCCAAGTATCGCGCCCCTGCCCACTTCCATGCCCCCCCTGCAGCCTACCCACGCAGGCATCCAAGGATCGCGCCCCTGCCCACTCCCATGCCCCCCCTGCAGCCTACCCACGCAGGCATCCAAGGATCCCGCCCCTGCCCACTTCCATGCCCCCCCTGCAGCCTACCCACGCAGGCATCCAAGGATCCCGCCCCTGCCCACTTCCATGCCCCCCCTGCAGCCTACCCACGCAGGCATCCAAGGATCCCGCCCATGCCCACTTCCATGCCCCCCCTGCAGCCTACCCACGCAGGCATCCAAGGATCCCGCCCCTGCCCACTTCCATGCCCCCCCTGCAGCCTACCCACGCAGGCATCCAAGGATCCCGCCCATGCCCACTTCCATGCCCCCCCTGCAGCCTACCCACGCAGGCATCCAAGTATCCCGCCCCTGCCCACTTCCATGCCCCCCCTGCAGCCTACCCACGCAGGCATCCAAGGATCCCGCCCCTGCCCACTTCCATGCCCCCCCTGCAGCCTACCCACGCAGGCATCCAAGGATCCCGTCCATGCCCACTTCCATGCCCCCCCTGCAGCCTACCCACGCAGGCATCCAAGGATCCCGCCCATGCCCACTTCCATGCCCCCCCTGCAGCCTACCCACGCAGGCATCCAAGGATCCCGCCCATGCCCACTTCCATGCCCCCCCTGCAGCCTACCCACGCAGGCATCCAAGGATCCCGCCCATGCCCACTTCCATGCCCCCCCTGCAGCCTACCCACGCAGGCATCCAAGGATCCCGCCCATGCCCACTTCCATGCCCCCCCTGCAGCCTACCCACGCAGGCATCCAAGGATCCCGCCCATGCCCACTTCCATGCCCCCCCTGCAGCCTACCCACGCAGGCATCCAAGGATCGCGCCCATGCCCACTTCCATGCCCCCCCTGCAGCCTACCCACGCAGGCATCCAAGGATCCCGCCCATGCCCACTTCCATGCCCCCCCTGCAGCTTACCTGCAGCCTTGCGTCCACTGCATCTCGGCGCATGGGGTAGAAGGCATCTGTACCCAGGTCCAGCGGGCAGGTTTGGAACGGAGTGCGAAACACATCGGGTGCCGGAGCCATCAACACATCCCACCTAGCAGGGAGGTAGGGGGAGATGAGGTGGGGGAATAACAGAGGTTCACATTGTTTGTGTGGCGGGATCCAGGGCTTGCGGTGGGCTCAACCCGCCACACTCCCTAGCCTCTCAACTATTGACATCAGCATGCCAGTTGTGGTAAGAGTATAGGATAAGTCGCACTTTAAAAAACGCTTGACAGGCACTCAGGCAGGTTGATGGTCTAGGGTTCATTACACTTCTCACACCAGCATAATAGACTGGTCAAGAGTACAGGGTTGATCACACTTCTCACTCACTTATCACTCACGCATGCTGGACAGGCTCAGGGTTTAGGGTTCATAAACCTCTATCTCACATGAGCATGCCAAAGAGGGTGGCCCAGATGCCCCCTTCGGTGTGCATGCCATGCCAGCCCCCGCCTGCCTGGCTGGCGTAGTGCTCCAGAGCCAGACCCTCGACAGAGACCTGTAGGAGGCAGTACAAGGGGGGAAGGACAGTGGATGTAGCTAGATTAGGTTTGCGTACATCGTGACAGCATGCCCGAGTGCAGCAATAGTCTGCGCTGAGGCGATGCGGGGAGGGAAGTACACATTGATGACGCCATACATGACATTCAGAGGTTTTATGCCATACCAACGCTCAGGCGTGCACGCAAACACAAACATAGATTAAATGCTTGCATGCATGCTTGTAATATGTCTTAATTAATTGCATCTTAATTAATTGCATAACCGGCTAACAGATTGGCCGGTTGTGCAATGAATTAACCGTGATAACAGTGATGGAAGCCATCAGTTGGCTTCACACATTTTGACAATCTCATCATCCCAGGACAATATTTTTGCGACCCTTATTTTTGACACTTCTTTACACTCCGCTTCACCCCTCTCCACACAGCATTAGCAGTAGAACCTTCGCTTTACACCTGTGGCACTGGCTATGGGCCTACCTGTCATTTCAATTCACACATGTTCACAGTTTGACTCACACCCTCCCACACCTGATGCCCAGCTTCAGAGTAAAACCTGCTTTTCACACCGGTGATGCTGGCGATGGGCCTGCCTGAGATCACCACTTCCCGTATCTCGCGCGACACCCGCGCCGCCCACACAGGTCGCTTCCACCTGCAAGACAGATAAAGGCAGATAAGGCCCAAGACAATTCAAATTCAAAATCCAAACTCCATGTTTCAGGTTCCTGATCTAGCAACAGCGCAACGCCATGAAAAGCTGCCCTTCTTGCTCAGCAGTGGTAACTGTGCATCCCTGCCCACTTCTGTACCCCTCCCCCTAATCTCTCTTATCCCCCCTCCCCATCCTCTACCCCCTGTCCCCTCTCTTATTCCCCCCTTCTCCCTTCACTCCTCTATCTAAAGATCTCGCCACAGTGTACCTTCAGATAAGTTCCCCCCAGATGAAGGCCGTGCCATCGTCCTGGCTGCACCCAGTATTTATGATGCAAGCCACACCTCCTTGGTGGCTTCCCTCCCCCTCACCTAAACTCCATCCATCGCCCTCTCCTCCTTGGTGGCTTCCCTCCCCCTCACCTAAACTCCATCCATCGCCCTCTCCTCCTTGGTGGCTTCCCTCCCCCTCACCTAAACTCCATCCATCGCCCTCTCCTCCTTGGTGGCTTCCCTCCCCCTCACCTAAACTCCATCCATCGCCCTCTCCTCCTTGGTGGCTTCCCTCCCCCTCACCTAAACTCCATCCATCGCCCTCTCCTCCTTGGTGGCTTCCCCAGCCTCACCTAAACTCCATCCATCGCCCTCTCCTCCTTGGTGGCTTCCCCAGCCTCACCTTAACTCCATCCATCGCCCTCTCCTCCTTGGTGGCTTCCCCAGCCTCACCTAAACTCCATCCATCGACCTCTCCTCCTTGGTGGCTTCCCTCCCCCTCACCTAAACTCCATCCATCGACCTCTCCTCCTTGGTGGCTTCCCTCCCCCTCACCTAAACTCCATCCATCGCCCTCTCCTCCTTGGTGGCTTCCCTCCCCCTCACCTAAACTCCATCCATCGCCCTCTCCTCCTTGGTGGCTTCCCCAGCCTCACGTAAACTCCATCCATCGACCTCTCCTCCTTGGTGGCTTCCCTCCCCCTCACCTAAACTCCATCCATCGACCTCTCCTCCTTGGTGGCTTCCCCAGCCTCACCTAAACTCCATCCATCGACCTCTCCTCCTTGGTGGCTTCCCTCCCCCTCACCTAAACTCCATCCATCGACCTCTCCTCCTTGGTGGCTTCCCTCCCCCTCACCTAAACTCCATCCATCGACCTCTCCTCCTTGGTGGCTTCCCTCCCCCTCACCTAAACTCCATCCATCGACCTCTCCTCCTTGGTGGCTTCCCTCCCCCTCACCTAAACTCCATCCATCGACCTCTCCTCCTTGGTGGCTTCCCTCCCCCTCACCTAAACTCCATCCATCGACCTCTCCTCCTTGGTGGCTTCCCTCCCCCTCACCTAAACTCCATCCATCGACCTCTCCTCCTTGGTGGCTTCCCCAGCCTCACCTAAACTCCATCCATCGCCCTCTCCTCCTTGGTGGCTTCCCTCCCCCTCACGTAAACTCCATCCATCGCCCTCTCCTCCTTGGTGGCTTCCCTCCCCCTCACCTAAACTCCATCCATCGCCCTCTCCTCCTTGGTGGCTTCCCTCCCCCTCACCTAAACTCCATCCATCGCCCTCTCCTCCTTGGTGGCTTCCCCAGCCTCACCTAAACTCCATCCATCGCCCTCTCCTCCTTGGTGGCTTCCCCAGCCTCACCTAAACTCCATCCATCGCCCTCTCCTCCTTGGTGGCTTCCCCAGCCTCACCTAAACTCCATCCATCGCCCTCTCCTCCTTGGTGGCTTCCCCAGCCTCACCTAAACTCCATCCATCGACCTCTCCTCCTTGGTGGCTTCCCTCCCCCTCACCTAAACTCCATCCATCGACCTCTCCTCCTTGGTGGCTTCCCTCCCCCTCACCTAAACTCCATCCATCGCCCTCTCCTCCTTGGTGGCTTCCCTCCCCCTCACCTAAACTCCATCCATCGCCCTCTCCTCCTTGGTGGCTTCCCCAGCCTCACGTAAACTCCATCCATCGACCTCTCCTCCTTGGTGGCTTCCCTCCCCCTCACCTAAACTCCATCCATCGACCTCTCCTCCTTGGTGGCTTCCCCAGCCTCACCTAAACTCCATCCATCGACCTCTCCTCCTTGGTGGCTTCCCTCCCCCTCACCTAAACTCCATCCATCGACCTCTCCTCCTTGGTGGCTTCCCTCCCCCTCACCTAAACTCCATCCATCGACCTCTCCTCCTTGGTGGCTTCCCCAGCGTCACCTAAACTCCATCCATCGACCTCTCCTCCTTGGTGGCTTCCCTCCCCCTCACCTAAACTCCATCCATCGACCTCTCCTCCTTGGTGGCTTCCCTCCCCCTCACCTAAACTCCATCCATCGACCTCTCCTCCTTGGTGGCTTCCCTCCCCCTCACCTAAACTCCATCCATCGACCTCTCCTCCTTGGTGGCTTCCCCAGCCTCAACACCCCCTCCCTCGTTTCCCCTCCCCCCTCCAGGCCTCACCTTCTAGGTGGCTTACCCAGCCTGAGCACCCTCCTCTGCAGGGTCAGCAGGTCACCATGTCTCACCCAAGTGTCCTCTAGGCCAGCTTCGGCAGCCTGCACACAAGCACACAGCATGGGACTAAGCTGATGGAGGAGAGGAAGGAGATTTGAGTAGATAGCCACCCTGCCTCGATTGCCTCCCAATCCCTCCTAGCCCCTCCCTACCCCCCCTGTCCCTCCTACCCCCCCTGCCCCTCCTCCCTCCCCCCCCCCCCCCTGTCCCTCCTAGCCCCCTCCACCCCACCTTGAGTGCAGCCTCCACACTTCCCACGTGTTCCAAGTTGATGGATAGCCTGCACCACCAGTGCCCCCTCCGTGAGGGGCAGCAGCAGCCCTCCAACAGCAGGTACAGCGCCTCAGCAGCCTCAGCATACCTGAACAGACAGGGGGGGGATAGGGAGGAGACGCGAGACATGAGGGTTTGGACCTGAACCATAATTGAGGCAGGCAGGCCGCTGCCTTCGTAGTGCTCAAGCCTCAGGCTGCCAAGTAAGTAGCCTCCTCAACTATAGGCTTCTAGTCATAGACCTCAGATGTGTTTAAATTTCCCAGGCTTCTGCAGTCTGCACCTCCCCTGCTCCCCCCTTCTGTCTCCTTTCACCTGGAAGATACCCTCTTCCCGTGCATATTGAAGCCTGAACTTATTTTTAGACCTCAACAATTTCAATTTCCCAGGCCTCTGCCCCCCCCCCCCCCCCTCTCTGTCTCCCCTCACCTGCGGTCTCTCTCCAGCAAGGAGACGCCCACAGAGCACATGTTCACCAGTACCCACACATCGCAGAAGCGGGCTAGGTAGGCAGGGCGCCCCGCCACCAGGGCTCCTTCAGCCACCAGGGCCCATGCTGCCTCTTGAGAGGGGCCCAAGCTGCACTCCACTGCCACTGGCACTGCTGCCTTAGCTTCGGACCCAGCTGCTGCTGCTACTGCAGGATCTGCAGCTGCTGCCTCAGTTTTTGACCCAACCGCTACTGCTGCTGCTGCAGGGCCTGCTGCTGCTGCCTCAGCTTTTAACCTAGCTGCTGCTTCTGAGGCTGCTTCAGGATCTGCAGCTCTTGCCAGGTCAGCTGTTGCTGCCACTGCTACAGCGCCCACTATTGAGCCAGCAGCGGCAGCGGTACCAGAAGCAGCCACAACACCTGCATCAGCATCAGCTACTGGTTGTGACGGTGATGAGGCACATGATAGGGCCACGCCCGTCAGTGCTCGTCTTCCTGCAGCTGCTCTTGGTTTTGTTCTTGCCCCTGCTGTTGCAGCAGCTCTTGTTTCTGCTTGTGCTCCTGTTGTTGCTGCTGCAGCTTCTCCTTCTCCTTCTCCTGCTCCTCCTCCTCTTTCTTCTTCTGCTGCTCTTGTTTCTGCTGCTCCTCTTTCTCCTGTTGCTGCTGCTCTTGTTTCTGCTTCTGCTCCTACTCTTGCTTCTGCTCCTGTTTTTTCTGTTATTGCTCCTAGGTCTGCAGCTGATCTTGCTGCTGCTCTTGCTCCTGCTTCTCCTGTCAATGCTCCTGGATCTGCTGCTGCTTCAGCTCCGGGTTCCTCTGTTGTAGCGGTGGTGGGGGCCGGGCCCTCCTTCGCTTCGTCTAGCAAGGCCTCAGACATCATGGCGGAGGCGCGATGCCTCCCCTCCTTAATGGCCTGCCACGCGGGTAGCAGACACCGCTCTACGCGCTGCCACTCCTCGGCAGCGATCGCGTCGTCCAGTTGTACCGCATGCGCCAGGGCCTGCTCGTACCGCAGTAGGGCCTGCCGCGAGATAAAGGCGGTTTCGGAACGCAGTACGGTGTAGGCCGGGTAGGCTGCGGCGCCGCGGCGGCTGGCCACGAACCTGACCCCGGCGATGCAGGAGGGAAGAAGCATATAGTGTCAACGAAGAAAGAGATGTGCGCTCATTGAACCACTGGACGCAATCACACAATCTCTGGCCCCTATCTCAAAACTTTGCGAATTGCAAGGCGGTGCTGAAGGCATCAACATGCCTACAGCTGCTTGTGCTGTCCGGGTTGAGGGCTAACTGGCTAAGGGCTTAGCGTTTAATCCTGCCCTCCACCAACACCACCTGCCATCCTGCCCCTCGTGCTGCTACAGTTAATGGTTCAGGTTTTAGGGTTTATCCCCACCCCTCACCCCCCACCCTAGCAGGTCTAGCCCCTCCTGCTGCTACAGTTGAGGCTTAAGGGCACTGGATTCCCAGCCTCACCCCCCACCTTGACAGATCCTGCCCCTCGTCTAGGAAGTACACCCTCAGCACGCGCTTGAGGAGGCTCATCAGCCCCGGGTCAATCCGCACACAGTCGCCCTCCAGCTGCTGCTGCAACGCGGCCCATAGGGGTCCCTGAGGCTGCTGGGATAACGGTCGCTCCTGGGGCTGCTGGGTGGACTGCTGCCTTTGCGGCTGCTGGGAGGATTGTCGCTCCTGCGGCTGTTGGGAGGCCGGAAGCCAAGAGGAGGAGCACTGAGGCACGGGAGCACACTGCTTGGCAGGCGACCCGCAGGCTGCTGCTGCTGCTGAACAAGACTGGCCTGCCCATATTGCTGCTTCTGATGCAGATGCCTGGCCAGCTTCTGCCACTGCTGCTGCAGATGACCCGTTGTCTCTGTCGGCATCGCACCCTGGCGGCAGCTCCGAGTCGGTAGATGAGGAGGAGGGGCAACACACAGCTCCTGCTGCAGCTGCAGCCGCCGCTGCCGCAGCCTCAAAGGCGGAGGCTGGCGCAGCTGGTTTGACTGCGCAGGCAGCCGCAGCGGAAGGTGCTCTTGCTGCTGCAGCGGCGGCTGGTGCCCAGAGTCCGTGCTGTTTGAGGGCCCGGAGCCTAGGCTCGCGGGCGATGCGCTCTGCCTCTGTTTTGCTCAGTGTGCCGGTGGAGGTGGCCAGCAGCCCGCTGCCAGCCAGGAGCTGGCGGACCTAGGAGTAACAGGGCCAGGGAGGGTCAGGGGAGGAGGGTCAGACGAAGCCGGTCAGAAGTGAGGGCCAAGAGAGGATGGGGAGAGGTGCCAGGCAGGAAATAGCGTTTACAGCAGGAGGGCGGCTCACAAACTTATCCCATGACCGGGAGGCTAAATAGAGTCCTAAGGCAACGACATTTCAAGGCAATCAAGCCTTTGGATGGACACTGATCACTGACTTGCCCGCATGGAAATGTACATAACCTGATACAAAATGTTAAGCAGTCAAAAAACGTAAAAGATGGGTGGAAGGGCAGGAGAGCACATGGAAGGAATTGCCGGTTGGCACGCAGAGCCACCCATGAATAGAAACCCATATAATTAAAACACATGCCTTAACCCCCCCACCACCTGAGGCACCGGCAGCAGGTGCAGCAGTGCCGACCAGTCCCAATCCATGCAGGCTGGGGCCTCCCTTGGTAGGCCCAGCAGTCCGGCTGACAGCAGCTGCGCCACAGCCCCCTCCACGTCTTCACACTCCTCATACCACAGTCTGGAGACCTGGGGACCATCATGCAGGACACACTCACACACAACCATGCACATATACACATATGCACGCACACAGCATCCCCCTCACACCCACACACCCACCTACACAGTATCACCCCCCCTACACACACCCACCCTAAACCCTACACAGTGTCACCCCCCCCCCACCCTAAACCCTACACAGTATCACCCCCCTCCACCACCACCACCCTAAATCCTACACAGTATCACCCCCCCCCACCCTTAACCCTACACAGTATCACCCCCCCCCACCCTAAACCCTACACAGTATCACCACCCCCCACCCTAAACCCTACACAGTATCACCCCCCACCCTAAACCCTAAACCCTACACAGTATCACCCCCCACCCTAAACCCTAAACCGTACACAGTATCACCCCCCCCCACCCTAAACCCTACACATTATCACCCCCCCCACCCTAAACCCTACACAGTATCACCCCCCCCCCACCCTAAACCCTACACAGTACCTCCCCCCCACACCCACACCCACACAGCATCACCCCCCACCCCCCACCCTAAACCCTACACAGCATCATCCCCCCCCCACACACACCCCAAACCCCACAGGCCCACACACACAGTACCTCCCCCCCACACCCACACCCACACCCACACCCACACCCACACAGCATCACCCCCCCCCCCCCCACCCCACACCCCACACAATATCCCCCCAAACACACACAAACACAGCATCCTCCCTCCCCCCCCCCACACACCCTAGTGAAGGGTATCCCCCCCAACACAAACAGCCACACATCTTCCCCCACCTGGAACCAGGGTCCCTTCCTCATGTACAGTCGAAGCAGCAAGCACTGCGAAGATGCCGGGAGGGCCTGGCAAAGGGTTCAGGGTGAGGGATGTGGAGCAAGCGTTGCATGGACTCCGTCAGGTAGGACATACACAGCAAGGGCTGTAGCAGGGGTCACCTCCAGAGGGATCATGAAAGCGTCAAACGGGAGTCCACGAAAAGCAGTACAAGCCCTGTCTTCGAGGAAGAAAGAAAACTAGCCTCCCCTCTCCCCCCCCTCCCCTTCCCATTGACAGTACAGCATCAACATGTTTCAGCATAGAAAGAAATGCCACCGCCCCTAAATAATTGAATCATACATCACCTACCTACAAAGCAAAGATCCCAATCGCAAGGACCTTATTGGGAGCCTCAGCTGCCCTGCCTGCCTTTCCTTGCCCTCAGGTGTGCAACTGTCCTCCTTTCAGACTACCAATAAGCAAAGCTTGTAAAAGCCCTCCTGTGACCTAAGCTGGCACCCTCATCTCACCACCTGCCAATCAGAATTACCCAGTACGTACGGCTGTTGGGGCCCAAATTCCGCCCCTGCACTGTCCCACACAGTGCTTTCGCCCATGTTGCCCCCTTGCCCACTATCCAGCACTCGCACCTGGTAGGAGACGAGCATGGCCACCTCGATGGAGCTCAACAAGTGGCTCTCCAGAGCCCTGAAGGGAGGAGGCAGATCTCAAACGCCCGTTTTTTATTTTTAAATTTCATATTGCAGATTTCAGATCCTTCCCATTGGCGCCAAGAAGATGTATGAGACGGATACACAACCATCTTGACCCTACACCTTACGCATCTACTCCCACCCACTCCTGAATCTGCCCTGCCCACACCCACATCATTGCACTGACCACCACATCAGAGGGGGGGTATGGCGCCGATTGGCACTTTCTGAGGCCGGTTCGCAGTTTGGGGGTATGAGGCCGTTTGGCCGTTTACCGGTTTTTGTTTGAAGTGTGGCTCACATACACACACACATCCCCAGCTGCGCTGCTTCCCCACCTCACCAGGTGGGCTTAACCTCTGTGCCCCCAGACGTTTTCTCTCGAGCCTTATAAAATTCTGTATGTTTTGAATTGCAGCATTGCTTAGAACTTTTGTAGCGGGGCGATGGTGCGGTTTGTGAGATACAAGTATATGCCTGTCCCACAGGCGAGGAAACGTGCAGTGTCAGAGTGCGAGCTAAACCACCAAGCCAGAAGGAGAGGTGTTATCAGCATGATGTCCATAACAAGTGTGGATAATATGATGTCAAGAGAGGTCCTATCCAGCCCATTTGCAAGAAGCACCTCTCAAAGGATGACCTTGACCAGCACCTGATGTACCAGGACTGCACCAGTGGGGTCCAGCTGTCCGGAGCAGGGCGCTCCTGAAAGAACAAATTCAAATCCAGCAGCAGCATACAAATTTCGCCTTTTCTAACTCATGGGGGACTCATGCGGCTTAGCCCTCGCCCAGTCGCACCTGACCTCGCGCACAATCATCTCAAAGCTTTCCCGCAACACCTCGCCCGACGCAGCGCCTCGCGAGTCAGCGGCCAGTGCCGCCGCTTCAAGTGCGCCACACACCTCCCCGGCTGCCGCTGAGTCCCCGGTGGAGGCACCATAAGCGGATGCGCCCCTGCCCTCTGCCCCGGCCAGTTGCCACGCTTCGATCACAATGGCCATCGACGCGGGCGCCGGTGCCAGTTTTATTGGCTTCGTCTCTCGAGGCAGCAGCAGCGGTCGTCCGCGCCGATTGAGCAGCTGTTCGGCCCGCTGCTTTCCTCCACTGCCGCTTTGCCGCTCAGGATGGCTCCCTTCTCCCTCCTGATGCCCTGCCAGCTCATGCTCCTGACCCTCCCACATCTCTGCATCCACTCCAGCACCACTGCCCTCCTGCAGCTCTGCCCCCATCCCCACTGCTCTGCTTTCCACACCCAGCACTGGGCACTGCTGCTGGCTTTGAGGCTGCTGGTCCATGGTGGCGACCTCGTACCGAGTTCCTTTCAGAGGCTGGTCCAGGGCAAGCCTGTCGGGAGCTACCTCTTCATGGGCAAACGCGTTGGGGGCAGGCACGTCAGGGGGAAAGCCATCAGTGGCAAGCCGGTTGGGTGCAAGCTTGCCAGCTCCCTGTGACGGCCGTCCCTCGGTCCCGGCCCCCAACGTTGCACTTGCAACATGCATACTGATCAGGTTTCGATCCATCAAGGGGGCGAGGTGCTCTGAAACACCCTGAGGCAGGTGCCCCAGCACCCAGGTAGCGCCGTCCCCACCATGCGCCATGACCTGCAGAAGCAGGGAGGGAAGGTTGAGGCGGCAGCAGGAAGGGGTACTTGATGCGGCGGGTATTTGATGTGACAGCAGGGGGGGGTACTGGATGCGGCAGCTAGTACAGGCCCTTCAAGGCAGCGTCGAGCAACACAACCTTCAGATCACACTATAAAATCTTTAGCTGCCCACAATGATGGGAACACTTGCCACTCTGATTGTAAAACTCCCCCCTCCAATGAAAGATCTCTTTACTTGGATGTTTATCTCTCCACTCAGATAGGAATATCTCTCCCGCCTGACGTGAGAGATATTCACGCTACTGAGTCAAAATGGTGCAAGGTTCCCATGTCATGGCTGGTTAAGACTGAGCTTGACCAAGCTTTCCTTTGGACACAACACTGTGCGGCTTGCCTTCAATCAATTTAGAGTAGCAGTCGGCATGGGCAAGTCACGGCAGGGCAGGTTAGGGTCCTGGGACTCATGACAGCATGGCAGGGTGGAGAGTATTGGTGAATGGTGACCTCCTCCAGGCCCTGGCCAACACACCTGAATGGCATGGCGGTCATAAGGGTTGCATGGCTCCCGCAGCAATGTCATGCAGAGCACCTGCTGCGTCGCGGTCTCCTCCCGCCTGTGGTGTCTCATGCCAACCACATGGGAGTGGATGCAGACAATGGCGTCTCCGTTGCTTGGAGGGCTAGGGCTGGGGAAGGGCCCAACGGCACTGTCCGCTGGGCCAGTCTCCAATGATATGCCACGGCAGCTGGGGGGATGGCCAGGCGATGGAGGGGACGGGGGCCTCGGGGACAGAGACTCATCACTGGGGCCTACGCGAAACATGCCAATAAATCAGCCGAGGAAAACTATGGGGGGGCGGGAGCAGGTGATTTTTGAAAATTTGAGCCTCGGGGCGTCACTCCCCCATTTTCCAGGCCACGCACCATCGATCGCGGGCTTAATTACGATCTGCGTTCCCTTGCTAGTCTTTGATCGCATTTGTTCGCCGTCTCGTGGAACGCCTTCCGGATCCGAGCTGCGCTGTCTTTTGGGCTGCCTGAAGTTGCTCCCCGCTCGGCCGATGGCAAGTTGGAGAGATTTCAGGCCCCGGATGTTGGCCATGCTAAGCCTATGTTATATTATCCTTCATACATATCACAATGATGCCGGTCACTAATTCTCTTGGGAAGCATACCGGGTGTGCTATGGAGATGAAGTTCGTGGTCCGTGCTGGGCCCTGCCTGACCTGGCAAGTCAGGGTTTAGCAGCTCTCAGAAGAGAACCGCTCTCTTCGAGCCAAGGCATAATCAACTTCGCTACTTCCCACCTGGCCACATGCTTTTCAAACGTTAACATGGAGCCCCCAGACAGCAGTCTTCTTGTATGCAGTACCCCCAAAGATGTGGGAAACACTGAAACCTGTGCGCGTCTGCGTGGATCCCAGTGTCATATAAATCTGCTGATGGCCTTCCAAGGCAGGTATGAGGAATGCGGGCTCAGCGAGGCATCCAAATAGACAAGCCATACCGAATGCCTGGTTGTTTGTGAAGCGAAATAGCCAACAGCACCTGCCACCAGGACGATTCCACGGGACGATTGTCACAGTATATTACCGTATACGTGACAGAACCGTTGGAGCCGCCACTAGCGGCCACGGAGCCTCCGCAGCTTCTCTGCGGAGCCTCCTGATTTGAACTGAGACCTAGAAACCCGCTTACGCAGGGTGAAGTGCATAATTTACCGTACTCTGAATTGGGCCTGCCGGGTCCCTGTATCCCGGCAATTGCCCAACTAGTTACTTCGTCCCTTTCTAAAGGACAGACCTCTATTTGTAACAAGCGCCGGCCGTCATCCGTGTATGAGACCTCCTACGTTCACATAAGTCAGTACCTTAATCCGAGTCAAGACTAGTCCAGCCTCGTCTGAACTAGCTGGAGACAAGTACCTCAGTAGAGAACCGAGACCCTGCAGAAGAAGAAGTACGCAGTCTACGTCCCGGCCACCTCACCGCGTGTTGCGCGGTGAGTGCCCTTAACATAGCCCTGCTGGATCGCGCCCAGACGGCTAGAAGGCCTACGCTACCTTAGTCTATTGCTATACATACAAATATCCAGCTCAGCTGCTTAACTCGCTGAGCACTCGCAGCCAGTGAAGAGTCACTGAGTCTGCCCGTAGGCGTCCGTCACTGCCGTGAGGAAAGAAGTCCGCCACGGACCTGAAGCGCACATCGCGAGTAAAGTAGTAGGGGCGGTACCCACGAGACGGAGACTTCCAGGCAGAGACATCCAGTTAGGGACTTCCAGTTATAGTTATCTTGTTAACAGCTCTTGTATGTAGTACAAGGAGCATGAGTGTACGGCGCTGTACCGTAGTTGTGAGTAGAGGACGCCTCTCTAAGGCGTCCTGACCGGAGTTCACGGTATTTACCATAGTATTGCAGTTACTGCTTTATGGTGCGACACGATTCATCAGATCTGTGTTGAAACAAAGATACCTGATTGTTTGAGGGATTGGACACAAGCTTGTGGAAGACATATTGCATGCTTGCTTCCAGAGCCCTAGCATCTCGGAGAGACTACGGGTGCAGGGTTCCTCTGGCTACATGGACGGAGCCACAGGCGCCTACCAGTTGTACTGGAGCAGGAATAGGTTGGGCACCCTAGTCTTTTTACAACATGTGGTTAAAGTTGTCGAGGGCTACTGTGCGATCTAATAGATGATTCTGGCTTCGTTTTCCTTTCTGCCTACGTCCCTCTTTTCCTTTCTCGTTGTGCCTTCTGTTCCCAACAAGACAGTTGGATCAGGGCCCAGAGGTGTAACATCATTGTGCGAGTTTGCTCATATGTTTAACCAGTTTGCGGGCACCTGTCCCAAGCATCCAAACAGATGCTCCACTGGACTTACAAATTCACACTGACTAGCAGGCTCGCTCTCACATGCTGTGCGGACATGGCAGGGCCAAACAAAGAGGGGAGGCACTCTATAAAGCAATTGCCAATAGCCCATGGGCTTGCCCTCACAGAACCCTCATAAACCCTACGTAAAACAACATGGATGCAGAACATTTGCTGGTGATCTCTGTTGCCATGGCATGCGGTGACCTACTTCCACACAATCATACAAAAAAGCTTCAGCATGGGCAGTAAACATATGCATATGCTGCATATAGCAGATGCTGCTATGATGCATATGCTGCATATGATGCATATAGCATCATAAAGTATAGCATCTTTGCCAAGGACATAAGCCTGGCAAGGTGCTCCATTGTGTCCGTTTTGAAAAGCTTGGTGGACTGCATCACTCGTAACTGGAACAGGTTAAGAATGGTGCATACTCGCTGGGCCCTTCTGAACGCTCGGTCCATGACTGGAACGGTTATACTGCAGTTACCCTGTGACCCCATTAAATGTACCAACATGCTGGCAAGGTGCGCACCACCCCTCTTCATGGCATGAACTTCATGCAGAGGCTGCAATTGGCAAGCAGGGTACTTTTAGGGCTCCACACATTTTGGTTCAGATCACACAAATGTTGAGCGCTGACTGTAGAAAAGGGTAAGACATATGTACAGGCCTGAGCAGCAGGGTCAACCCAATCGCAACTTGGAGCAGCAGGGTCAACCCAATCGCAACTTGGAGCAGCAGGGTCAACCCATCGCAACTTGGAGCAGCAGGGTCAACCCAACGCAACTTGGAGCAGCAGGGTCAACCCATCGCAACTTGTAGTAATTGGTAAAAAAACCTATCATTTATAAGAATGTCAGAACCCAGGTCACGAGTGAGATTTGAACACGTAAGAATTTCAGAAACCTGATGACTTGTAGCGCATTAGGTCTCTGAAATTCTTGGTCCTGTCCTAGTCTAAGTCACCACGAGAAAGATACCCAGCAGATCCTGAGACACGGCCACAGCTATTATTCCTCATCCTCCGAACATAAAGAGTGGCAGCCCTCCCCATTGAAAACCCCCTTCCTATGCAGCATGCCAGACCATTTATTGATGCGGCATTCCAACACCCCTTTTCTGGGGCCCAGATGTAGCAGCCAAATCCTCATGACACTCACACCGACATGCACCTCGGTAGAACCTAGCTCAAAGGCTACCCAGCGCAGCCGGGTCGAGGCCCAGGTCAGCTGGCATATCCCCCTGGCACACACCCTGCCATTGGAAAGGACAGTTGAATGGAACCGCAGATCCCGTAGATTCCGTAGATCCTGAACCTGGGAGATCTGATACCTAGATCAGGAAGTTCAAAACAAACAGCCACATAGCAGCTGCACCAAAATAACAGCCGCTATGCCAGCCAGAGCCAACCAGCCAGGTCTCGCAGCCGATGGGGCTGTTGATTCGCGGCTGAGGGGGTCCGTCTGAGGCGAACCAGTCTGCGCACAAGAAGTGAAATAAGAGTGGGCTAAAGGGTTCAGGGTTAAGAGACAAGTATGACAGAGAGAGCAATTAAAGAGGGCAGGATGAGAGGTAATGGGCACCATGAGAGATGGGAACCCAGCTTGGTCAATTTTGATAAGGACATGTTTTGGAGATCCACAGAGCTGCATTGCTGCATAGGGTGTGTCCAATTTCAATTCAGTTACCCCAACCCTGTCATGGCCACCCAAGGAGGTGGCCAAAGCTTACCTGAATCAATTGGTTGATGTTTTGCAAGAAGACTCCCAAGGTCGGTGCGGGCGGCGGTAGGTTTGGAGGCTGGGGGGAGGGCGGAGGAGGCCTCGGAGGCGGTCGAGGGTTGGGAGGGGGGCGTGGGGGTGAAGGGTTGGGGGGAGGGCGAGGGGGGGAGTGGAGGGGCGGCGGGGGCGGGTCGGGGGGAGGAGGCGATGGAGGAGGGGGCGGGTCGGGAGGCGGGGGAGGCGGGGGAGAGGGAGGAGGAGGAGGGGGGGGTGAGGGAGGAGGAGGAGGAGAGGGAGCTGCGAGCAGGCAGTCAGGGACAAGGTCAAGCTGCGGCCATCACGCAAGTTTGATTGTGCATGGCGTGATATTATCAACTTTCATAATGACATCAGTATTTGCTAGGTATGATGATATCTTTGCATGGCAATGTTCTATGATGACAGACTATTCTCAGGGTCATCGCAAGGGCACAGGTCATCTGCATCTCTGTGCACATCATGCCATGCAAACCCAGGTAACAACAAGATGGAATGAGAGCCAGGATCGAAATGCCCGCTATTTGTAGTCCTACGTCATGAACTTGCAGCACTTACAAGGTGGTGGAGGTGAAGGTGAAGGCGGTGACGGGCTGGGAGGGGGTGGGCTGGGAGGAGGGGGCTCATGGGGGGAAGGGGATGGAGGGGGTGGGGGGGAAGGATCTGGAGGAGGAGGGGAGGGAGGAGGGGAGGGAGGGGGGAAGGGTGGGGGAGAAGGGGGGGGAGCTGGGGGAGGGGAGGGAGGGGGGGAGGGGGGAGGGGAGGGAGGGGGGGAGAGTGGGGGAGAAGGGGGGGGAGATAGGGGAGGGGAGGGAGGGGGTGGGGGGGAAGGATCTGGAGGAGGAGGGGAGGGAGGAGGAGAGAGAGGGGGGAAGGGTGGGGGAGAAGGGGGGGGAGATGGGGGAGGGGAGGGAGGGGGGGAGGGAGGGAGGGAGGGAGGGGGGGAGGGGGGAGGGGAGGGAGGGGGGGAGGGTGGGGGAGAAGGGGGAGGGGAGGGAGGGGGAGAAGGTGGGGGAGGATAGGGAGGGGGAGGGGAGGGAGGGGGGTAGGGGGGAGAGGGAGGGGGGGAAAAGGGAGGATAAGGAAGAGGGGAGGGAGGGGGAGTGAGAGGAGGAGAGGGTGGGGGAGAGGGCGGCGGAGGAGGAGGTGGGGGTGAGGGAGGGGGGTCTCCAGGAGGAGGTGGGGGCGTGGGGGGAGGAGAAGGTGGAGGGGGGGGAGGTGGTGACGGGGGTATGGGCGGAGGAGGGGAAGGGGGTGGGGGCGGCGTAGGGGGAGGAGGGGGAGGAGGGGATGGGGGAGGAAGGGTCGAGGGGGGAGGAGGAGGAGGAGGGGAAGGGGGAGGAGGAGGAGGGGGAGGAGGAGAGGGGGGACGAGGGGGAGGTGGCGATGGGGGTAGAGGGGGCGAAGGAGGAGGTGGGGGAGGAGGGGAGGGTGGTGGTGGAGGGGAGAGGGGAGGAGGGGGAGGAGGAGAGGAGGGGGGGGGAGGCGATGGAGGAGGAGGGGGAGGAGGAGGAGGGGGGGAGGGGGGAGGGGGGGGAGGCGATGGGGGAGGGGGTGGGGGAGGGGATGGAGGAGGTGGGGGAGGCGGAGGGGGAGGGGGAGAGGGGGGAGGAGGGGGAGGGGGAGGGGGAGAGGGCGGAGGAGGGGGAGGGGGTGAAGGGGGAGGAGGGGGAGGGGGAGGGGACGGTGGAGGGGGGGAGGGAGGAGGAGGCGAGGGTGGGGCTGGGGGAGGAGGAGATGGGGGAGGGGGAGGGGAAGGTGGAGGGGGAGAGGGCGGAGGAGGAGGAGAGAAGGGAGGAGGTGCAGGCGGGGAAGATGGAGGAGGGGGAGAGGGGGGAGGGGGGGAGGGAGGGGGAGGGTTCCAGAAGGCCCCTGTATCACAGACAGGGCAGCAGCCTGCGTTGTCAGTGTAGGGGACCATTGTATACTTGCACTGGCCTGGGTTGGCAGCACCAGTGCAGAAGCTGTTGGGGTCATAGCAGGGTCCAGGCTTAAAGTTGAGGCAGATGAGCGCAGAGGCACCCTGCGTGCAAGCAGGTAGGCCAGATTGTTTTTTTGGGGTGTCAGCTTTAATCAGAGGAGGTAGGGATCAGGGGGCCAAGATTGCAGCCTTCTGTCAGTGAGGTTGCATGAAACATAAATTGTGCGGAGGTTGAGAGGATTTTAGTGAGGACCGTCTTGTGTGGCGACTCTATCTTGAGATCCCCCTTCCCCAAGTCGCTCCATTAACTGGCCTCAGGGGGTTTCCCTCCACCCTTTTCACATACGAGCTTCCCTCCTCACCTCGCCATTCGTCCATTGTAGGTTGGTGAGCCGCAGGGATCCATCCGTGTCTGAGAACTTATCAAAGTAGACCCCGTACGGCTTGAGCTGCCCATTAAGCGTTATGCTTTCAATCTCCGTCCCACAGACAGGGTCTGTAAACAGGAGAAGCAGAGGAGACAGAAGTAGGAGCGTGTCAGCAACCGCAGCAGCAGCAGCACCAGAGGCAGCAGGTCCGTGTCAGCAAGAGCAGGTTTGGGGATTCTTCCGGGGCTTCTCTTGATGTTCTGATGCATATTATTACATGCGAGCCTTGCATGGCCATGTGACTGCCTCATTTATATCCTGTTGCTCATCGCTGTCCCGTTGCAAGACTCACTTGTCTTGAACTCCACCTTGTTGGTCAGCGCCCTCAGCTTCTGGCAGCAGGGGCTGGTGCACCAGTTGTCCCACATCTGGAAACAGATCTGCAGGATGGGCAGAATGGACAGGGGTGGCGGACATCGTGGTGAACAGTTTCAGACGTTACGGGGAAGCCGTGCAAGCAGGAAGTGGTGTTTAATAGCTTTTAGGGTCAGGTGCAGTGGGCAGTAGGGAAGCTTTAAAGCTTCCTGATCACACTGTCCGGCCTTGAAACAAAGAGCTTTGGATGCGTAAATGCCGCAACACAAACAATACTTTTCTTTTCCTAGAACTTAACGGTGTGAGTCCGACCGCCCAACCCTAAAAACCTGAGACGCAAACACAAAAAGCAGCCCGCGTGCGCATGTGGCCCTCCTCGTCAGCCGAGAAAGGGCGAGCAGGAAAGGCACATGACCAACAAGCACTCACACGGCCGCAATAACTCATGCGTAAAAAAGTTGACTACGGTATGAAAAAAGAACTGGTACCCCACCTCGGGGCCCCACTAGCTTAGGACACACTACCAACATAAATCCACCCCAAAGCGTTATCGAACCTTTCCACCCAAACCGGAAAAACGGCACCCAGCCAACAGAAGGAGACGAGCTGACAAGAAGCCAGAAAGAAGAGAAGCCTGGACACTAAGAGGGAAAAGCATGAAGCCTCAGGAGTATCGGGGCCTCTTATAAACATGATACTAGACAGAATACACCCTACTCCCAAGAGCAGGGTGACTTAGGAGACAGAAACGCATGAAGCCCCTCTCCTCAGGAGCATCGGGGCCTTTGAAAAAAAGTAAAAGTAAGAAAGGAGCTTGGTGGCTCAAGGGACAGGGAAGTAGGAAGACCCCTCTCCTCAGGAGTATCAGGGCCCCTAAAACATACTGCATGGCTTACCGTATGTTAGTTCCTCATGTCTACCCCAACGGACACACTATCATACCTGCATGAGCCATAGATGGCATCCCACTGTGTGATATAATGGAATGCAAGCACAGACAAAGTTTAGCTGGCGCGTACATGGGCAGCCGGCAGGGGCACTGCACGGAGGCTGACTGCCTGACCCGGCTCAGGGACCAATGTCCAGATGCTCTGATGACGGCCATTACGACCTATTTGGTGTGGGTTGCGTGGGTACCTTGACACTGTCCGAGGTTTACCTGGCCTGGAACGTTGTTCACAACCGTCATGCTGTAGGGTGTCGAATCCTCGCAAGTGTATGAGGCACATGTGCTATAAGGGAAAACCAGCTGAACCCCGGAGGCGAGGGTCGTGACACTGAGGTCGGCGAAGGTCGAGCTTGGGGTTTCCAGCGTTCTTCTGCGAGTTTCAAATGCAGGCAGTGTAGGTTGAACACTGAGGACTACAGGACTGTCAGGACGGTGGTAGTGAGGCATGATGTTCATTCGTTTGAATTCAAGAGACGCGGGAATGGCGCCAGCAGAGGAGTGGTAGAAAGACGCAAACCTAGCCGAGGCTGGAGGAATGTCAGCCATTCTCAAGGTGTCTATCTCAAGCGACCGGTGCGCTCGCTGGGAGTGCTTTCATGCGATGCTTTAGTTGCCACAGCTGTCTCAGCCTACTGTCGAGCCCGGTAGGGTGTCAGCCTTTCTGTGTCACATGCCTTCCACCCCATACCTTGCATGTCGCTCTGGGATGATGACCGAGGAGCTCCTGGATGAAATTAAGGTACACCACCCTGCAAGAAAAGCCGCCATGTTTCACATCGTGGCCAGAGAAGGAGACATGAGTCATAGCTGTCGCATCGGCAGGGGGTCAAACCTGATGGTAGCAGACAGGAGAAGGACACAATCAGCACCAGTGACACATACTGCATCCGCTGTGTTAATGTCTGATGCGATGAGGAAGCTCTCCGTTGCATGTCTCAAGACTCGAGTGACTAGCCGAGATGTGTAGCGAGCACGAGCCCCCAGGCTACACAGTACGTAGGCAATTGACAATAACAACTGGCTGAACACGGTTAAGTCAGCCGAGTTAGGTCATTGATTACTGCGTTATCTTGGACACCGCTGGGAGTTGTCTCTTGAACGCAACTTCCCAACCGCTCCTCATGTACCGCACCCGTCAAATTTGAAATCCTCTTCGGAGGGAAAATCTTTGGGGGAAAATGATCATCCGACAGCTCTCCCGTGGTCAGACTTCATACAATATTACAATGATAGTAGTAATTGTGGTCTCTAAGCTATATGCAGAGGTTATCGCGTTGCAGCGCCTACCGACTGGCCAACTGGCTGCCACCACCACGTGTGGCTGGCCGGCTGCCATTACGGGTGGTTGGGCCAAGCAGCTGCAGCGGGAAAACGCCTGAAGTGCCCAGTTTGGCGTCTTGGTGACTTCTACTGGGTGAACCTTGGCCGGCAACGTCCTAGCGATTCAGCAGCATTGATCACAAGGCTATTTTCTGGACTACGGTACCTCCGTCTTGCTTCCTTCCTTGCCATTGATAGTAGTAGAGCCTGCATTAGATTCAACAACTTGGACTGACAAGCGACATGTCGAATGGCTAACAGAGAGCTACACAAATCGTGTACCATATCATTATATCAAGCTATATTGAATTCCATGGCCCACCTTGCACATAAGGCTTGCACCAACACACGCCATGGACTTGCTGATCAGTACATACTTGGGGTTTCACACGACACACAAGCCTACTTGTGACCACTCCGCACACGCTGGCAAGCCAGGATTGCTTCACGCATCATCACCATCACCATCATCCCCCCCCTCTTCATCGCCCTCTCCCCCCGCTTCCCCTTCCCCGTCCCCTGCCCCGCTCCAGGCCTGCACCTCAGAGGTCCCCCTAATCTTGCGGTGACGCTTCATCGCCGCCTCACTCGGAACGCAAGCCGCCATGCACAACCGCAGCTCAGCCTCCACAGTCAAGGGCGCTCCCGCTGCCGCTCCCGCTGCCGCAGCCGCCGGTGAGGATGCGCTGGCGACGGCGCCGTCCACGCGCCACCTGGCCGCGGCCTTGGTGCTTTGCAAGACCAGGATGCCAGTGTCGTAGGGGGAGTTCCGGTAGGGGTCCTGCCGCTGGTGCGACGCGCCGTCACAGAACCCTAGTACACAGAGGGAGGAACAGGGAAGCAAGGGGACACAAACTGATGTATGGATACCGTACCATGCACGTTCTTCCTCAGTCTCATGCGCCCCCTAAGCGAGTTGGTGCTGAATGACCTGTACGAATTCTGAAATTTCCAGTCCCCCCAAAATAATCGCATCCATCTGCATGACACAATGAGACCCATCCTGGAGAATCGACAGCCCAATCAAGCTAAGTCCCTCAAACGTTCTGTCCATTTGAATGAGAATACCACCTTACAAGCCCCAAAGCGACATTCCATATTTCAGCTTCACCCTCAACCCCGAACCCTGAACCCTGCCTCGCACCGTGGTCTTTCGCAGCCACCAAGACCAGCTTCTTGAGATGGTCGCTGCTGCCGAGCAGCTTCCAGGCAGCTGTCTCCTTCCTGCATGGATATGATTTCCCCATATCTTAAGCGCATTAAAACTACTTTCCTATATGTTCCTGGTTTTAGAAATAAATAAATAAGTGCTGCTGCCAAATAGCTTCCAGGGAAGCTGCCTCCTTCCTGCTTTGATTCCAGCAAGGGCAGTCGGAGTCATGTCGGCTTAAGAAGATAAGCGCTGCTGCTGAGGAGCCTGCAGGCATCTGTCCTCTACCAGTGTGGATTGCAGGCAACACATGGGCATGGGAGGGCAACACAACTGCCATTGCTTTGAGTACTCTGTGCACAGTCATATAATCATATGAGTCATATGCAAACGCATACTCAAACTCAGGCGCATATTCATTATCACACACACGCAAATAACGGTACAAGCACGCTCATACACATACTCTTATGAAGAATTGCAAACACTTAAGCTTACCAAAACCAATATGCATACCGGCCTCAGCACCACAGCATCATTAGAGGCATCTGCACATGTCCTGATATGCACACACAGTCAGACATGCGCACCGGCTCCCGAGTATAAGTTATTTAATTGGCCACAGTCGTGAACAAAGTAGAACAAGGAACTGGTAAAGAAAGGTTGTATGCTTGTTTATTTTAGTTAGCCTCTCCTGCTCCCTCACCCACCATCCCGGTAGAATGACGGTGAAGGACAGCGCGGCTCCTGCCGCCTGCGCACTGTCCAGCTGGCTGATAATTCGCTGTGCCATGGCCTCCATGATGGCGGGGACAAAGGGAGGGTTGGACTCAAAGCTGCCGTGTTTGAGGTCTGACCTGTTGGAGGGAGGGACAAGGAGGACAGTCAGGTGTCATTTGAGGCAAGGAGGACAATCAGGTGTCATTCGAGGCAAAGAGGAAAGCCAGGTGCCATTTGCCAGTGTGGGGGGTCCCCCGATCCATGGCACTGGGCGTGGCCTGGCGTGAACTGCACCTTTTCCTGTCTGTGCCGTTAATCCATCACATAGTTGTGGCTGGAGTGCGCGGGGGAAATGGAATCCACAAGGTGTGTCAAGGGGCTGGCATGCCCTGCTGTGAGCAGGTGAGACATCCTGCCACAGACACACCACCACAGCCCCACAATATCACAGCCATCATCAGTTGAATGTGACC
Source organism: Limnomonas spitsbergensis (assembly GCA_037349105.1). NCBI lineage: Eukaryota > Viridiplantae > Chlorophyta > Chlorophyceae > Chlamydomonadales > Limnomonas > Limnomonas spitsbergensis. Next base: position 737,306 of record JAYJMM010000078.1, on the reverse strand, counting down.
AACTCAAACAGCCCCAGCCCGTCCCCACCCGCCCCAGACCTCTCAACACGACCCTGACTCCGAAACAAAGATCCTGCACAACCCCCCTGCCTCAGCCCCCCCTGCCTCAGCCCTTCCTGCGTCAGCCCCCCCTGCGTCAGCCCCCCCTGCCTCAGCCCCCCCTGCCTCAGCCCTTCCTGCGTCAGCCCCCCCTGCGTCAGCCCCCCTGCCTCAGCCCCCCCTGCCTCAGCCCTTCCTGCGTCAGCCCCCCCTGCGTCAGCCCCCCTGCCTCAGCCCCCCCTGCCTCAGCCCCCCTGCCTCAGCCCCCCCTGCGTCAGCCCCCCCTGCCTCAGCCCCCCCTGCCTCAGCCCCGCCCTGCGTCAGCCCCCCCTGCCTCAGCCCCGCACTCCCTCAGCCCCCCCTGCTTCAGCCCCCCCTGCGTCAGCCCCCCCCTGCCTCAGCCCCGCCCTGCCTCAGCCCCCCCTGCCTCAGCCCCCCCTGCCTCAGCCCCCCCTGCCTCAGCCCCCCCTGCGTCAGCCCCCCCTGCCTCAGCCCCGCCCTGCCTCAGCCCCCCCTGCGTCAGACCCGCCCTGCCTCAGCCCCCCCGGGCGTCAGCCCCCCTGCGTCAGACCCCCCTGCCTCAGCCCCGCCCGGCCTCAGCCCCCTCTGCGTCAGCCCCCCCTGCCTCAGCCCCCCCTGCGTCAGCCTCCCTGCCTCAGCCCCGCCCTGCCTCAGCCCCCCCTGCCTCAGCCCCCCCTGCCTCAGCCCCCCCTGCCTCAGCCCCGCCCTGCCTCAGCCCCCCCCTGCGTCAGCCCCCCCTGCCTCAGCCCCCCCTGCCTCAGCCCCCCCTGCCTCAGCCCCCCCTGCCTCAGCCCCCCCTGCGTCAGCCTCCCCTGCCTCAGCCCCGCCCTGCGTCAGCCCCCCCTGCCTCAGCCCCGCCCTGCCTCAGCCCCCCCTGCCTCAGCCCCCCCTGCGTAAGCCCCCCCTGTGTTAGCCTCCCTGCCTCAGCCCCTCCCTGCCTCAGCCCCCCCTGCCTCAGCCCCCCCTGCCTCAGCCCCCCTTGCCCTAGCCCCCCTGCCCCAGCCCCCCTGCCTCAGCCCCCCTACCTCAGCCCCCCTGCCCTAGCCCCCCTGCCCTAGCCCCCCTGCCCCAGCCCCCCTGCCCTAGCCCCCCTGCCCTAGCCCCCCCTGCCCCAGCCCCCCTGCCCTAGCCCCCCTGCCCTAGCCCCCCGCCCTAGCCCCCCTGCCCCAGCCCCCCTGCCCTAGCCCCCCTGCCCTAGCCCCCCTGCCCTAGCCCCCCTGCACCAGACCCCCTGCACCAGACACCGTGTCCTAGCCCCTCTGCCCTAGCCCCTCTGCCCCAGCCCCCTTGCCTCAGCCCCCCTACCTCAGCCCCCCTGCCCTAGCCCCCCTGCCCTAGCCCCCCTGCCCCAGCCCCCCTGCCCTCGCCCCCCTGCCCTAGCCCCCCTGCCCTAGCCCCCCTGCCCCAGCCCCCCTGCCCTAGCCCCCCTGCCCTAGCCCTCCGCCCTAGCCCCCCTGCCCCAGCCCCCCTGCCCTAGCCCCCCTGCCCTAGCCACCCTGCCCTAGCCCCCCTGCACCAGACCCCCTGCACCAGACACCGTGCCCTAGCCCCCCTGCCCTAGCCCCCCTGCCCCAGCCCCCTTGCCCTAGCCCCCCTGCCCTAGCCCCCCTGCCCAAGCCCCCCTGCCCTAGCCCCCCTGCCCTAGCCCCCCTGCCCTAGCCCCCTTGCCCTAGGCCCTCTGCTCTAGCCCCCTTGCCCTAACCCCCCTGCACTAGACCCACTTGAAGAAGCTACCGCAAGATCCAAAGGGTCCGTCCACGTCCGGGAAGGCTGAGGCAAACCTGGTCAGCAAAAAATAGTTGGTGCGGAAGTAAGCAAAGAACACACAAAGTAAAGAATGAACAAGCCCACCCAGTCAAGATTGTGCAGACAACAATTGAGCAAAATTAGTGGACACAAAAGTTGAGCAGGTGAGTGGACTAAGAAGGCAGGTCAGCCAAGCCCACCCAGTCAGGATTGTGCAGGCAACAAGTAAACCAGGTGAGTGGACACAAACACATGAGAGTGGACACAAAAGCATGTGAGTGGACACAAAAGCAGATGAGTGGGCACAAAAGCAGGTGAGTGGACACAAAAGCAGGTGAGTGGACACAAAGCATGTGAGTGGACACAAAAGCAGGTGAGTGGACACAAAAGCAGGTGAGTGGACACAAAAGCAGGTGAGTGGACACAAAATCAGGTGTGGACACAAAAGCAGGTGAGTGGACACAAAAGCAGGTGAGTGGACACAAAAGCAGGTGAGTGGACACAAAATCAGGTGTGGACACAAAAGCAGGTGAGTGGACACGCCAACAGGTGAGTGGACACAAAAGCAGGTGAGTGGACACAAAATCAGGTGTGGACACAAAAGCAGGTGAGTGGACTAAGAAAGCAGGTGAGAGGACACAAAAGCAGGTGAGTGGACACAAAAGCAGGTGAGTGGACACAAAAGCAGGTGAGTAGACACAAAACAGGTGAGTGGACACAAAAGCAGGTGAGTGGACGCAACAACAGGTGAGTGGACACAAAAGCAGGTGAGTGGACACAAAAGCAGGAGAGTGGACATAAAAGCAGGTGAGTGGACACAAAAGCAGGTGAGTGGACACAAAAGCAGGTGGGTGGACTAAGAAAGCAGGTGAGTGGACTAAGAAAGCAGGTGAGTGGACACAAAAGCAGGTGAGTGGACTAAGAAAGCAGGTGAGTGGACTAAGAAAGCAGGTGAGTGAACTAAGAAAGCAGGTGATTGGACTAAGAAGGCAGGTCAGACAAGCAAACAGACACCAACCAAAAAGCAGTGACATGGTCAACGCTCATGGCTACATGTGGACGCGGAACAGTCAGGTGTGCATGGCCAGGGGGAGGCAGCAGCTTCTGATCTTACCGGTCAAAGTGTGTGTTGAGTGGCGACGCAAAGCACTCAAACCCGACCCCGAGCCGGTTCTTCAGAACGTCAAACACGGACGGCCCAGCGGCGGCCTGCAGGGCGGAATGGGGCAGAGAGGCAGAGGAGGGCGGCGGTCAGCAGGGGAAGAGGGGCCCTCATGGTGCCTAAATCGGCCTGATGCTTCTGCATTCCCCCCAGGGCCGCGTCGAGTCAATCAGTGCATAGACATTTGGACCCTCAAAGCATTTGGAACTGGGAGCCTGCCTGACTAGAGAGGCCTATCAGGGCAAGACATCAGGGTCACACCTGGTCACACCTGCATCAGGGTCGCACCTGCATCAGAGTCGCACCTGGTCACACCTGGTCACATCAGCTACAACAGCTAACACTGGATAGCATTCCTACCTGTACTGGAACCACGATTAAGTATGAATGTTTCCCCCCTTATTCCGACCACGGTACATATGTTGATACAAAGAATGGCTAGAGGTGGCTTCGTACGGAACCCGCTTTCTTCCTCAAGTTTATATCCAGCCTCCCAGGACAACAGCGACACATGACAGGACAACCGCATAAAGCCCAGGCATCACCGCTTGCTGCACCTGACCCATCCCCTGGGCAACACTCGGGCAGCAGCTGAATTACATGTGAAGAGTGCTAACTAGACAACCAGGCCCTCCACTTATCTGGAACCCATAGGGTTTAGGGTTTAGGCACTCCCTGTACCTGGAACCCATGGCCCTGGATGGACTTGTACCGCAGGAGCATTGCGAACAGGCGGCGGTGGAAATCCCCGTAGCCGCCCACAGCGCCTTCAGCGGCAGCCTCGCCAGCCGCCTTGCCGCCGGCAGCGGCCGCAACCGCCAGCGCCTCTGCTGCTTCAACGTCGCTGACGCCACCAGCACCCTCCTCCCGCGCGGCGGGCAGCGCCTCGTCGGACGCCGGCCGGTGCATGCGGTACAGGCGTGCCAGCCTGTCATACGCAGGCCTGTTCAACTTCACAAAGTGCCCGCCCGCTGCTAGGTCCACCGTCCGCCGATGGAACTCCAATGTGACCACGCTGTCGCGCGGCCGCGGCGCGCAGCCAGACGCAAGCTTGTGGCCGCGTTTTGTGACGGCAGAGGCCTCGGCCTCGGACGCCTGTGCTAGTCGCCCGGCAGCCTCACGCGCTGACATACGCGTCATACCCGCCTGCACCAGGTCGTGCACCAGGCCGGCCTCCTCCTCTCTCCCAGCCAAAGCAACCGCTGCCGCAGCCGCTGCCGCGCCAGCAGCGGCGGCCGGTGCGGCAGCGCTGCAGGGCAGCACCGCATCCCACACCGTTGGGCTACCCCGCGTCTTCCCGCTTCCCTTGCCTTGCTTCCCCGCGCCTTGCAGCTGCGCCGCGCGCTGCTGCTCCTCCCTCCACTTACACGCGAAGCGCCAGCGCTCGAAAGCCATGAGTGGCGCGCCCTGAGCCAGGCCGAGCTCGATGCAGATAGAACCTAGCTTCTTACGCAGGCGACCGAGGGCAGTCGCCCGCTGGGTCTCTAGCTCCACAGCGGAGGCGGGCGAGGCGCTGATGTCGCCCTTGGAGGTCTGGGGGGCCCACTTGGCTGCCGGTTCGAGGCTCTGCAGCTCGGTGGCTTGCCTGCAATCCAGCAAAGGGTGAGGGGGTAGACACTTGGTAGACGGCCTTCAGCGGGGTAGTCGCACTTCTCTGGGGCAGGTAGTCACTCTTTTTGATGCCGGCTGCCCTCTGGACACTCCTGGCTCCCCAGGTGTCAGACACCCTTCCCCCTCCCCCCCCCCCCCCTTCCCCCTCCCCCCCCCCCCCCCCTTCCCCCTCCCCCCCCCCCCCCCCCCCCCCCTCCCTGGGCGCCGGCCCTGCTATTAACTGGAGACTATATAGGCAAACATCCTCAACCATCCCTCTGAAACATGCATTGGTAGATCTATGCGTTAGTCGCTTGGGGTCCTCACTCTTTTGCCCATCTGCACCCCCAAGCTCCCAGGGGCTCAATCCTGTCATGAGGCAATCAGGATCTGCCTCCTCTCCGAGCGCTTCTCCAAGGCAGAGATACCCTTGCCCTTTCAAAATCCATCAGCCATGCGGTACAAACAGCATAGAGTGTGGGTGAGGGGATCAGCCTCCTCCCATTGTGGCTCCGTGCGGGGGCTGTTGAATCACCCCAGGCAGCAAGCCGGGAATGCTGTCATGGTATGAATGGTGCATGGCTACTGCTCATCGATGTCTAGGGTATAGCCGGGCAGCTGGGTAGGGCAGCAATGCATCAATTGTAATGGGCTCAGGAGTCAGGACTGAGCTTGACTCAAGTTTTAAGGGGTTGGGCGGCCAGTCTCACATTTTGCGAAGTTCAAGAAAATAAGAAAAACTATACCGGTACTTACGCGTTGCGACCGGGTGTTGCTGCCACCTTGCTCCCCAGGCCGGTCGGCGGCAGTTCGGTGTGTTCATGGTGATGCGATGCTATGCGGCGCTTCTTCGATGCCTTCAACGAGGGCTCGGCTGTCTCGACATCAGGCTTCCCCATTACGTGAGATATTGCGAGATGCTATAAGTCGAGATGGTCCGCTGCCGAGCAGGACAGGGCTAGTTTTGGTGTGAACAGGTGTGGACTACCTTGGTGTGAACGCCGAAGCCAAATCGTGTATATCTGTTGATCCCCGAGCGCGTGGGCCATGCACCGCTACTCTGCCATCCGCATCACACGCGATGCAGTCTTCTATTGGGATTAGTTCCAGTCACGTCTCTGCATCGTTTGGTGCGCCATCACCCGTGCGGGCGTTCGCAACCGGGATCCGGTCCCATGTGGTGCACCACAGTCGCGGGAGAAGCTCCCTGTTGGTGCGCCATGCTACTGAAGACGTAAGTACAGCGAATTTAGACTTAATTTGTCTCCTGATATACTAGTGAGGCATCAATGGGCACCCTGCATGGCCAGCTGGACCTGTAGCAACGGTGTAGCAACTAGCAACCCTCGTTTCCAAATAATATATTATTTGTGTTTCCGTGTAAAGAGCCCCGCCTCTCTCTATACTGTCTGTGTCTCCATGATATCACTCTCATAATTCTACACAGTCAATGTCATACCAAGGCGTCCCTTAATACGTCTTGTACTGCCTTCTAACCAGTAGCATGGAATGCTAGCGATCCTCATGTCGATACTCGATACCCTGATCTGACTGCTGTAAGTGCTTGCCCTGGGCAGCCAAGAGGGCCTCAGACTCACTGGAGTGCCCACTCGATCTAGCCATACAAATCAACACCGGTTCAGGAAAGCCATGTACTGCGTGCATAGAGCTTGCCATGGCTGCGCAGGTGGGCCATGTTGAAGATGTCCCGGTGCCGTGTAACTCATCACGGTCCTGTGCAGTGGTGCATTAACATTTTCAAATCTGGCGCTAGATTTGCCAGCCACACCTCAGAACCCAATAACTCATCAAAACGTGACACATTGGTGCCACCGCAGTTTGTCTCTTCTCTTTTACGGTTACCCGCACACACCACGAATGCACTCAGTCGCAGAACATTCGTGTGATGGGATGCTGATTGCCAGTTGCTCAAGTAAACTGCGCATGCACCCTTCACTTTGGCGGTCTCCAATCTTCCGTCCACTGTTTGACTAGGCCTATCCCATCCCTCACACCACTCCTACCGCTCACACTATTCACACCACACACACCACTCCTACCGCTCACACCATTCACACCACTCCCACCGCTCCCACTTGCAGTCCAGTGCTGGCGTGCTAGCTGGCGTGAGCCTGGTGGCTCTGCCAGTTGTGTTCTTTTCCGAGTTCACACTCAAGTGAGATGATGCGGATGAATGTGGAATGCATATGACTGCTTGAAATACTTCGGTGCTAGGGACAGAAAAATAGGGAAGGAACTGATGAATTTCGTGCTTGGGGGCACTGTTCATGTACTGCTTTTCATAGGTGCCTTTTTATTTCATCATTTGGTAGCTGATAGCCTCTGTTTAGTCAAATCCCTGTCCATTTATTGTTTCATTTACCGGTCCACACTTGTGCACACACTTGGCTGTGCAGGTCCACCGGGTGTGGGCTCCCTGCAGGTCCATTTGGCTTGTATGGTGCCGTGGAGGGGATCAGCTACCTGTGGGTGGTGGGCCTCGTGGGGTACAGCATTTACACCAAGATTAAGACTGGAAAGGTGGGCTGAAAGGCTGTGGCTGGAAAGGTGGGCTATGAGGTTATGTATGGGGAGGTGGGCTAAAGGGTACGCCTGGGAAGGTGGGCTGCAAGGTCACAACTGGAAAAGTGGGCTGTAATGTTATGTATGGAGAGGTGGGCGGTAGGGTTACAACTGGAAAGGTGGGCTGTAAGGTTACAACTTGAAAGGTGGGATGTAGGGTTACAACTGGAACGATAGATTCTACGGTTACAACTGGAAAGGTGGGCTGTAGGGTTACAACTGGAAGGGTGGGCTGTAGGGTTACGACTGGAAAGATGGACTAAACGGTAACAACTGGAAAGGTGGGCTGCAAGGTTACGACTGGAAGGGTGGGTTTGAAGGTGACAACTGGAATGGTGGGCTATACGGTTACAACTTGAAAGGTGGGCTGCAAGGTGACAACAGGAAAGGTGGGCTGTGAGGCTATAACTGGAAAGGTGGGCTATAGGGTTACAACAGGAAAGGTAGGCTGTAAGGTTTAACCTGGAAAGGTGGGCTAAAAGGTTAAATCAATGAAGTTGGCCCATGAGGTTAAAGGGCAGGTGGGCTATTATTTTACTTTTGGAATCATAATAACCAAATGGATATGTGGTGCAGTTTGTGTACGACCCCGGCGGGCAGCAGACAGCGAACTCTCACACTCACACTTCCGACCAGATTCTGACGGAAGTTCTCCTTATGTACAATTATGAAGTACCAGTATGGCGGGTCTCTGTGATAGTGTGATGCATGCAAAAATACAAATAATATCTCCCGCCCATCTCTTTCCTTTCACTTGTCCACAGGGCCTTCCGAATGGTCCCTACGGCCTGCTGGGTGCTGCTGAGGGCGTGTCTTACCTGGCCATCCTGGCTGGGCTGGCGGTGCTGGGCTTCCAGATTTCGGACTATGGCTATATCCCCAACGCGGTGCCAGTGCAGGGAGGGAAGTGCGCCTAGGGGCGAGGAGGCATGGTCGCTCAAAATAACGGAGGAAGGGGCCTTGTTGCCTAGGTGCTTGCTTTCCTGTTCACGGCCCTCCTAGGGGGCACAGTCCGCACCCCCCTACATGGGGCCGGGTTACACAGAAACAATTACTGGGTGTGCGGGTATGTCCACGTGGCTTTCAAAAAGTGTGCATGCTTCTGCTGAGGGATTTTCCAGGAATTGAATTGTGCAGTGGGGAATCAGAGTCCCAGATTCTTTTATTTTTGGCATGGCCTAGGAAGTAGGAACACGGGTGTGACGAGGTACATGCACCTTATTTTTTGTCTGCCCCTTTTACTTTGGCGCCCACTCGGCCGAGCCTTTTTGGAGCAGGGCCCAGAGGTGTAATGTCATTAACCTGTGTGTTTGATGCAAGGCTTTCCGAATGCTTTGGTGCTTGCGCGTTAAAATCTGGTATAGCGCTTTTTAATGGTCGAAGGCACCATATTGCCATCCAGTATCTGCCGGCCGAGTGGGATGCTGCTCAAGGGCGGCCCGGATACTGTCCGTACTGAGCTGGACCGATGTGACTACCAGGTGGGCGGTGCCATCCTTAACGATGGAAGTTCTTGGTTGGATATCTGTGGAGCTATAAGGCTAGGATGCTGTTTCGTTCACTCCTATGCAGAACAGACGGCAGCGTAGCCATCTAATCCAGGATGCATGGACTCGGTGGGCTGGATGTGGACTAAGCCTTGTGGTATATGATAATGTAACGTCACACGTATACTGAGGTTTGAGTGTTGTTGTTGTTGTTAGAGTGCCTGATCCTACCCCATCTTTATTTTTGAAAGGGCCAGGCATTGGCCAGTAGTAAGCAGCCTACTCCAGGGAGAGCAGTTTGTCAGGGTCAGCAGCAGTGTGTGTGGTGACCGCTTAACTAGGGGGTGAACAGTACTAGGGGGCACGTGGGAGGAGAGGGGTACCTGGGGATGAGATTCATGAGAAAGGATACTGCAATTTGTAGGATGACAAGTAGGTACCGGACGACCGGGAAGACAACTTATCGTGGATTGTCATGCATGCTGGCAGGAGTAGTCACGTTTCTGATGTGAAAACAGGGCGCTAATGGAGGTATGTTCTAGGGTTCAAGCTGGTCCCATTGATACCGGGTGGGATAGACTTAGAATGGGGCCTTCAAGAAGGGATACGCCGGAGTTTGGCTTGATGAACAAATAGACTGCCAGCACGGACTGTCTGCTATGTCAGGAGGCAGCAGGCAGGGAACTTGGTGGACCCCCTGTCGTGCGGTGGATGGTGTGGGGAAAGTGTGGACACGTGAGAATGGCACGGCGCAAGCGATTGAGCCAACCATCGTTCGCGCATAATTATTGAATAACACGCGATTATGACCTGCTCTTAATTGATCGGCCATCAGCACGATGAACTTCAAGTTCTCGAACCTGTTGGGCGCCCCCTACCGAGGCGGCAACCTGCTAATTCACAACAATGAGCTGCTATCGCCAGTGGGAAATCGCGTGGGACAGGTGCGAGATTTTACGCCGACTTGGCCGGCTGCAGTCGGCTGCGACAGTTTTTCCTCCGCCCGGGCGCAACATCTCGGGTGCGACTCTGTCCAACCCTCCTTGCCCCATTCAAAACGTGATGCAGATTGACCTAGTGAACTCGACGAGCCGCACGATGCCGTTCGAAAACCTGAAGCAGGCAAGTGCCATGCATGATGCCAGGGAGGGGGCATGCCCATGAAGACTCAGCCGCAGCACCAGGCAGTATGCAGCCGCATGCAGTGCTGTCCAAGGCATAGCAACCAGTTTATAATTGGAGACGGAGCCGTGCCTCAGTCCCTCATGGGTGCTAAGGAGTGTGCCTTTCTCACTGGTGGGACCCTGTTGGGAAGTGGGAAAGGTATGTGCTGTAACTCAATTCACAACTGTAAGAGCAGAAGACAGAACACAGGAAGGGAATGAACAATACATCTGCAGCTTTTTATCATGCGCACAACCTGGATGTCGATAGGCGCATGTCGAGGCTCTGAAACTGATTGCTTGGCACCTTGCCAGGGCTGTGGGGGTGCTGAATCCGCAGATACTGTAGTATCTACTTTGGAAGCGGCTGCAACATGCCGAGGCCTCAGGGTTTGGGTTGAGGTCCAAGTCCTGGAACATTAGAGGAGCAGTGTTCGCTGTCAGTGGCAGCGCACGGATGGTCTGGTCACCTAGCCATGTCGGGCCGAACAGCTGTTTAGCCCAACAGACGCGTTCAGAGGCGAAGCGAGGAGGGTTCTTTCACCATTGAAAGGGCATGCATGGGAAGGAATCGGTACCATGGCTCCGGGTTGAGATGAAAGCATCTCTAGGGTGTAGAGTGTAGGGTTAGTGTCCAGCCGTCAACCCTCAACCCCAAGTCAGAAGAGAACAGTTTGTGTTGAAAATGCTGTTTCGATCCGTGCCTGTTTTGACTGGGCTGATGATGGTAAGCTTGAGGCAGTGCTAGGATGGTGTAGGCAGCCTCTGTAACCCAGGAGGGAGGGAGGGAGGGAGGGAGGGGTGTTTCAGGTGCAAAAGCTTGACTGTTAAGTTTGTAGGGTTCAGGATTTGTCTGTAAACCTTTTACCTTAAGGCCTATGGATCTAGCTGGAGTGTGGGATGGGGCCGAGCGCTGACCCCTCACTGGCTGCGTACTTCAGGTGGGGGGCTGTGCATGATATACATCAGATACGACTGTACTGGACCCCTGGAGGCAGTGCATCTCCTCAAGACCCCCTTCTCTAAGTTGGATTAACCTAGGTTGCTCCTTTACCCCATGCCCTCTTTGAACCCCGTCCTTCAGATCCGCACCCTGTGTGTGAGCCCCAACGGCACCCTGCTCCTCAGTATCGACGAGGACGGGCGGGCACTCCTGATCAACAAGGTAGCAGTCGCTAACGAAAATAGAAATAAATTCTGAGTTAAAGAAGTGTAGCACCTATCTATTATAGAAATGCGGTACCCATCATGTATGCAAAGTAGAAACCCTATTTTTCGGAAAGCAAAGCACTGGCTTCGCTGCCCCCCTTGTGTGTGTGTGTGTGTGTGTGTGTGACATCCCACCTCTGAATTCTTGCAGTGAGCTGTCGCCAATGTACCCCTTATACCCTTCCATGTCCTGAACCCAGTACGTGCCTCACCCCTTTGATGCCCCCCCCCCATTACTTTTTCTCCCCTTGCCCTGATATGCCCACACTTACTGCCCATCTTACCCCCCCACCCTCCTTTTGATTACTCCCCGCTCCCTTGGCTTCATCCCTGCAGGAGCCCACGGGGTCTTGCTCCTCCATTTTTCTTTCAATGGCCCGCCTCCCCGGTTACCTCCCCCCTTCCTGATCTCCTTTCTCCCCTGATCCCTGCATAGGCCCGCAATGTCTTGCTCCACCACTTTTCGTTCAAAGGGCCAGTGGCGGTTGCCAAGTTCAGCCCAGATGGGCTGTACATAGCGGTTGGGGTCGGCAGGCTGGTACAGGTAAGAGCAGGGGGACAAGGGGGCAAGTGTGGGCGGGCAGGAGTACAGGAGACCAGGGGGACGGGGGGGAGGAGCAAGGGGAGTGCAAGTGCAGGGGCTGGGGGAGAGTGCAACGTGGACAGGGACAAGGAGGAGAGGCAGGTTGGCAGGGGAGGGGAGTCGCAGGGGCAGGGAGAGAGTGCGAGGGGGGCAGGGGCAAGGGAAGGGGAGGCAGGTTGGCAGGGGAGGGGAGTCGCAGGGGCAGGGAGAGAGAGTGAGGGGGGCAGGGGCAAGGGAAGGGGAGGCAAGGGGGGCAGGGGAGTGTCAGTGTAGGGTCAAAGGGGGGGAGGGCTGTGCTGCTGGACATTCGGGAAGGGGGCAGTGGCATGTCCCTGAGGGAGTAATTCTCATTACCTGCTGCCTCCACCGGCCTCTTGGGAAAGATTACCCATCATGCAGGTTTCAGGGGGAACCTGGAATGGGTCAAGGAGGGGCTAGGTGTCCAGGGTGAAGGTTTCAGGGTCAAGGGCTCAGGGTATTAGTATCTTGGCAAACATACGGGACCTGAGCCTCATTTCCGTCAACCTTTTTTGGATGCTCGTTGCCTCTCATGTTCCACCTCATGTAGTCATCACTCAACTCTCACTACTCCCCAAGCACCCATGACTTTGAAAGTGCCGCTGGTAGAGGCGCTTATCGTGACGACCTGTCCACACCCAGACTTATTCACACATTCCCTTCTTTATGTTTCCCGTCCCTCCAACCGGTTGCACCCCGCAGGTGTGGCGTACGCCTAGCTTTGAGAAGCAGATGTCGCCCATGCAGCTGCACCGCACCTATGGCCAGTGCCATGCAGATGTGCTAGACCTGGATTGGAGTCCCGACTCAAAGTTCATCGCGGCTTGCTCCAAGGATATTGTGGCCAGGTGGGGAGAGAAGAGTGGAGAGGGGGAGGGAGGGTAAGGATCAAGGGTAAATATTTTGTTCACGGTGAATCGCTTCAAGCCTTAAAGGATATTGTGGCCAGGTGGGGGCAGTGGAGAGGAGAGGGAGAGGGTAGGGTTAAGGACTTATGGGTCAAGGGTACATTTTTAGTTCATGGTGAATTGCTTGAAGCCTTCAAGGATATCACAAACATGTGGAGAGGAGAGGAGTGGAGTGGGAACGTTGAGGTCAGTTTATAGTAAGGTTTCAAGACGGGGTCAGGGATTATCTTTTCAAGAAAACCTGAAACCTGCACTATTAAACCTGAACCCTACATACCAAAATCAATGCGCATGGGAGGGCGCGAGGTGGGGGGAGAAGCTGGGGCACATGGATGTGGGTGCAAAGCATCAGTGCGTTGGAGGGAACCTGGCAGACCAGCTGGAACCTGCCCTTTTACCCTATCCCTAAAGTTCAGGTTTTCATGGCTTATTGCCAACCTGCCTCCACCCCTCTTCACTAGGGTGTTCCTCATGTATCAGACAGGCCCTTGCCTTGTTGCCTCCATCAGGCCCTTTCACCATCCTCCCGAACCTCCCACCACCAGCATGTTCCCCTTGCAGCTTATCTCAACTCACTCTTCACCCCAGCCCTCAACTCTCTACTCAATATCCCAATCCTCAACCTTTAACCAACAGCGTGTTCTCCCAAAAGCAAATCTTGCCTCAACCTTCAACTCTGACCCCTCATACGAAACCTGCCCCCCCCAAAGTGTGTGTTTCTTCCTGAAATCTTGCCTCAACCTTCAACTCTGACCCCTCATACGAAACCTGCCCCCCCCAAAGTGTGTGTTTCTTCCTGAAATCTTGCCTCAACCTTCAACTCTGACCCCTCATACGAAACCTGCCCCCCCCAAAGTGTGTGTTTCTTCCTGAAATCTTGCCTCAACCTTCAACTCTGACCCCACATACCAAACCTGCCCCCCCCAAAGTGTGTGTTTCTTCCTAAAATCTTGCCTCAACCTTCAACTCTGACCCCTCATACCAAACCTGCCCCCCCCAAAGTGTGTGTTTCTTCCTGAAATCTTGCCTCAACCTTCAACTCTGACCCCACATACCAGACCTGCCCCCCCCAAAGTGTGTGTTTCTTCCTGAAATCTTGCCTCAACCTTCAAATCTGAACCCTCATCCTAAACCCTCAACCAACAGGGTATTCCCCTAACTGAATATAGCCCTCAACCTCCAAACCTGAACCCCATTCCCAAACCTCTGTAGGGTTTTCTCCCTCAACCCTTTCAAGGGCTACGAGCCCCCGGTCCTTGCAGGCCACAGGGACGGCATTGTGGCGGTGTTCTTCAGCGGAGAGGCCATGCGTAAGGCTGCTCAGGTGCGGTGATGGCTGCCAGTCAGGGCATAGGGGGGTGGGGGGTAGTGGGCATGGGGGGGCGTGCAGGGAGGGAGGCTGCTCAGGTGCGGTGATGGCTGCCAGTCAGGGCATGGAGGGGGGAGGGGGGCAGTGGGCATGGGGGGGCGTGCAGAGAGCAAGGCTGCTCAGGTGCAGTGATGGCTGCCAGTCAGGGCATGGAGGGGGGAGGGGGGGGGCAGTGGGCGTGGTGGGGCGTGCAGGGAGCAAGGGACAGTTATCACTACCCAGGATACCTTGGACACACGCAATGTGCACATGACGCACACCTTCAAACACACCCTCTTTGCGCTTAATTGTGCACCTGCTGCACACCTTCTGCACACCTTCTGCACACCTTCTGCACAACTTCTGCACAACTTAACGTACAATTTATACACATGAATGTGCACCTTCTACACACATTTTGCACTCGTTATCGTGTGCACCTTCTACACACCTTCTACACACATATGTGCACCTTCTATGCGCTTTCCCCCCCCCTCACACCTTCTACACACATTCTACACATATGTGCAGCTTCCATGTGCCTTCCCCACATATTCTCCTCCTCGTCCACCAGTATCCCCCCCTCTCTTCCTCTCTCACCTCCTCCGACCCTCCCTGCCAGGTTGAGGGCAAGGACCTGCCCCTACTCTACACGGTGTCCAGGGACGGTGCACTCTTCTCCTGGAGGTTCACCCCCAAGCCCAAGAAGGCAGCTGCGGAGGCCTCTGCTGCGGCTGCGGCGGCGGCAGGCGAGGAGGAGGAGGAGCCGGTGCAGGACCCCTCGGACTTCCCCTTCCTTGCACGTGAGGGCAGCTGCCTCCTGATCAGCCGCCTTGCAGCCTACCCCCCCCTGCCCTGGACTATAACTTTCAAATCATCTTGCCAATGAACAGCTAAAGCTTATTAGCCTATCCCCCCCACTCCATACTCCCAGCTCGCTTCATCCACTCCTTTCCTGCAGCTACCTGCCCGCTTTGCCCCGCTCCTTCCCAGGGATGCCTGCCTACCTACTCCTCTCCCCCGACCTGCCTACCCACTCCCCCCCCCCTGCCTACCTGCCTACTCCTCCCCCCCTGCCTGTCTACCCGCCCGCCCTGCCCCCCCCCCTATCTGCCTGCCCCCTCCTTCCCCCCTGCCTGCCTACCCACTCCTCTCCCCTCCTCTCTGCCACCTCCCCCCCCTATTAGGCGGCACTTGGTCCTTGTCCGAGAAGCACTACATGCACCAACGTGGCGCCAAGCTCTCCTGCGCAGACCTGCATCGCGGCACCGGCATCATGGCCTTGGGATACACCAATGGCATCTTTGAGATGCTGCAGCTGCCCACGTTTGAGAGCTTGCAGGCTCTGAGTGTCAGCAAGGAGCGCGTCACCAGCCTGGCTTTCAACCACACAGGGGACTGGGTGGCGGGTGAGAGGGGGGGGGGCTGGAGGGACCACTGGTCAGCAGGAGTATGCATGTCCTGAGGGGTACCGTGGATATTTGCCGAAGGGGGAGGGCGGGAGGGACCACTGGTCAGCAGGATTAGAGCTGGCCTGATGGGGACTGTGGAAATGTGCATGAGGGGGGGGGCTGGAGGGTCCACTCAATGGTCAGCAGGGTCAGGGCTGGCCTAATGGGAACCCCAGATGTGTGTCTAGTGTCTAGGAGTAGGGGTGTGGGCAGCAGTGTGAGCAGTGTGAACCGGTGTGGGGTGCAGCCCTGATGATGGTTTCAGGGTACAGGGTCCAGTTGCATGCGAGGTGGAGGGGTTGAGGTGAAGCCGCGTGTGAGGCTGGTGGACAGGTCAGGTGTCCAACCCGGATGGAGGGCTCCAACCGCTGATAACCTCTTTCTTAAATTTTCTGGTTGCAGGAAATAACCCTGAACCCTATTGATAGAACCGTAGACGTTCTTTGCCTTCGCGCGAGGCATTTTCTTTTTAAGTAGGTTAGTAGATTTTCTTAAGCCGCAAGGGCCATCGATAGGTTAATGTTAGTCTGCAAAGCCTCTTGAATGGAAACTGGCGTTTCGCTCGCAAGATACGACGTAGCAACTACAGGGGTAGGTGTCATGCTCATAGAGCATGATGATAAGAATACCGGTACCGTTGTAGGAAAGAGTGGGGAGTTAGTACGGTATCGGTACTCACATGCGGAAAATTCCAGATTTTAATTATTAAGTTCTGCAGCCCGACCCTTACTGGTAAATGATTATTTAATAAACCGCACGTTATTACGCGCGTGCCAATTAACATAAAACAGTGCGAGAAGGCAAAGAACGTCTACGACATTGTTTTCCAGCAATGAAGGGTAAACCCTAAACTGGCAGGTCAGGGTGGACTCTTCAGGCTGCTGGGCCCCAACTGTTTACCACCCTTGTCTCCACTACTATATGTAGACCCCTTTTGTCTCCACTACTATATGTAGACCCCTTTTGTCTCCACTACTATATGTAGACCCCTTTTGTCTCCACTACTATATGTAGACCCCTTTTGTCTCCACTACTATATGTAGACCCCTTTTGTCTCCACTACTATATGTAGACCCCTTTTGTCTCCACTACTATATGTAGACCCCTTTTGTCTCCACTACTATATGTAGACCCCTTTTGTCTCCACTACTATATGTAGACCCCTTTTGTCTCCACTACTATATGTAGACCCCTTTTGTCTCCACTACTATATGTAGACCCCTTTTGTCTCCACTACTATATGTAGACCCCTTTTGTCTCCACTACTATATGTAGACCCCTTTTGTCTCCACTACTATATGTAGACCCCTTTTGTCTCCACTACTATATGTAGACCCCTTTTGTCTCCACTACTATATGTAGACCCCTTTTGTCTCCACTACTATATGTAGACCCCTTTTGTCTCCACTACTATATGTAGACCCCTTTTGTCTCCACTACTATATGTAGACCCCTTTTGTCTCCACTACTATATGTAGACCCCTTTTGTCTCCACTACTATATGTAGACCCCTTTTGTCTCCACTACTATATGTAGACCCCTTTTGTCTCCACTACTATATGTAGACCCCCTTTTGTCTCCACTACTATATGTAGACCCCTTTTGTCTCCACTACTATATGTAGACCCCTTTTGCTATGATGCACCAGGGTTCCTCGCAATGAAGGTGACACTTAGAAAGCCCAGATATAGCCCAACTGTTGATCTTGTTGTCTTATCGGTCTTCAAAATCTCAGAATGGTCCGGATTGTGTTCTGACTCACCTTTTCACACAGTCATCTTGAAATCCCCAAACCCTCGACCCTTCAATCCTCAAGCTTCAACTCTTAACCCTGGACCCTGGACCCTTCCACTCTTAACCCTCCACACTTGAACCTGCAGTGGGGTGTGCCAAGCTGGGGCAGCTGCTGGTGTGGGAGTGGCGGTCAGACAGCTATGTCCTTAAGCAACAAGGGCACTATTTCGACATAT
The DNA here is from genome assembly GCA_037349105.1 of Limnomonas spitsbergensis. Classification (NCBI taxonomy): domain Eukaryota; kingdom Viridiplantae; phylum Chlorophyta; class Chlorophyceae; order Chlamydomonadales; genus Limnomonas; species Limnomonas spitsbergensis. Next base: position 720,028 of record JAYJMM010000078.1, on the reverse strand, counting down.
CCGCCGTGGCTTTCTCTCCGGATGGGGC